>JAWNNJ010000194.1:3162500-3369345 GCA_035045125.1 Hypselothyrea guttata
TGAAACAGGTGAGAGAAGGCGTGGCAGAACACATAAAGTATATATATTATTAATCAGGAGCTGATGCGCTGAGTCGATCTGGCCTTATCTATTCTTATCATTCAAATTCAAATTACGTAATACAGACCATAGAAGATTGTTATTCAGAATATAGCATATCTGTCATTTTATTTGTATATCCTGCAAAGCGCATTGAAATCGGTTGATAAACACAAAAGTTATTCAAGAAACAATATTGCCGGTTTTGCTTTGCTCTCCCATCGCAGCCATTAAAGCATGGTACCGACAAAATATATAGGGGGGCTGGGTGTTCTATAGTTATACGCTTCCGACTGATCGGCTCCGTCCCCACTAGTTATTATTTAATTAATAAATTTTCATTGTTGTATAACATTTGCTTTTTAAATAGCTTCTCTTGGCAAGTGTTATCCCCTTTTTATATTGTATTCGCGCTGAATTATCTAATCTAAGTACTCAAGTCTTATCTGGAATATCTAGCTAACAGATTGAGTTAACAGATATTTCTTATCTCAGCATCCGACTACTAGAAATCCGGCGAAGGAAAGACATGGTGGAAAACACTGATGGAATAGCACAACGGGGAATAATCAAGCTAAGAAGTTCGCTGAAACTTAAGAGATTTTAAAATCCTCAGAGGATTTCCGGCAGAATAGTTTTAATTATTAATAGAATCGGGGTCGAGTTTTTTTTTTTTACATATTTCTGGTATTGTAAACCCTCACTCTCGATATAGAAATTTACAGCCAAAAGTTGCCAAAACAAAGGATCATTTATTCCTCAATAGCAGTCTATAATTCTTATGTTCAATGCCTATTCAAATAAACAAGACATATTGGCATACAAGATTGAATAAATATAGTAGAATTAATTAAGGTTTCTTTGGTCAAAATATTTGAAAGCGCATTACTCTAAAGACAAGTACAAAGCGAGAAATAAAGTTTATGCTATTTCTAGTTTGTTAAAGTATAGGATTACTGATGTTAAGCATTATATATTGTTCTGCAAGTTGGTTAGTTAAAAAATAATATAGGATATGCAAATGTTTCTTGCCTGCAGTTGAGTCAAAAATTGACCAAATTTGCGTACTAGGCGAAGCTGCTGCCAAACTGTTTGCAGCTTTAAGGCCAAACTTTTAAAGCACCAGGGACAGGGACGGGGAAGGTGGGCTTAGTGTGCAACTAGAGCTAGGGGTTGGCGCTCAGTGGGGTTGTCGGATGGTTGCGGTTGCAGAGTGGCATGCCAGGTGGCACTCAAGTATGCAGTTGCATGAATTCATAATCATTGGCCATACATCTTGCTGGAGTGTTCAAATTGTTGTAAATGCCGCAAACTGTTGCAAGCTTTGTGCCAGCTGCACAGGCCACAGGTGGGCAGGGCCGTGTCTGTCCCGCTGCTCCCAATCTCTTGGGTTATTGGAAATAACCAGAAAATAGCTAGATTTTTCGCAACAATAAAACAGCTAAAGAAATAGTTGTGCAAAAAAACATTTCATTTAATATAGTTAGACAAGCCTTTTTTTTGCAACATTTAAATCAAATATTTACGTAATTTCTTTGCCAAACTATTATGTTTCATCTAAATTTATATATGTTCTAAATTATTATTGATTTATTATATGTGTATAACGAACATGTCTGGATATCTACATTTATTTGTATTTATAAATTTTTAAATTTATAGGATTCAATTTTTGTTGCATTGCCAATTTATACACTACAGCTTGAAAGGAACTTACCTATATAATAATATTTTTATTAATATTTAAATAAAATTATTTAATTAGCTAAGCAATTTCTTGTTGTTTTTAGTTTTTAGATGTACAAAAAAATATCCAGATCTGGCTAAAAATGAGCCAAATTGGCAAACACTGGCAACGCTCTCTCACTATTTATCTTCGTCTCTCTATCTCGTTGTGGCTCTGTGGCTTTATTTCTTTTTTGTTTTTGTTGTCGAGGCAGCGCAAACATTTCTGCGGTCTATGCATTTGCCCCTCGCTCCAATTGCTTAACCCAATGACTCACTGGCTGCAACAACAACAACAGCAACAACAACAACAACAACGGCAGCAACGGTTGCAACGGGTGCAACGGGAGCAACAATTGCTAGCACAATGGCAACAATGACTTCCGCTGTCCGCAAATAAGCCTCTTCCGGTAGGGAAACTGCCATTGCTGCTGCCGCTGTTGCTGCTGCATGTTGCACGTGCTGCGGCCACTTGTTGCAGGATAGCCAATAGCCAAGAGCCAAGAGCCACAGGTGCCTCGCAGCTGCTGATTAAACAGTACACCATGGCGCTGCCATGCATGAAGCATCATCGCATTCGACCCATTACCAATGCCATACAAATCGCCCCTGGGTGTGTCCACATTACGCCCCCTCTCGCCCTACACAGAGAGAAATTATAGCAGGCATTCTGTACTTGAAACCTTGAGTATCAAGTTGCATAACTCACTTGGAATCAATGCAGAACTTTGTGTGTTCTGTTTTAATATTTTACTTAAATAATATATTTAATTTTAAATTATATTTATTATAAGCCTTCAATTTCAAATTGTACATCTCAATTTATAATATAAATATAAGTTTCTTTGGCATATATTTTGAAGTATTTTTTGTTATATTTTAATTTTAAAATGTGTTAAATTTGCCTTATTCTTCTTTTAATTTCATAAATCAATATTCTAAAATTTTGAACACAATTAAAAATGTTTTTTTTACGTGTTTCTAACAACGAATAAAAGCCTCTTGAACCTGTGAGTAGCAGGAAGCATGGAACTATTTAACAGTTTAAATTATTTTAATTTTAGTATTCTAGTTAAATTTTTTTTATTTTAATAATAATAAATGAAAATGCCAGCGAACCAGCAAGGGAACATAAACAAATCATAGAAGACTCTAAACCATACATTTCTGCACCAAAACTAATAAATAAATAAATGTTATCTTTAAACTAATTCTCATGATATGGCAAATATGATTATTTGTAGATCTTCTCAATATAAATAAATTGACTTTACTTGTATTCAATTATTTCTCGCTGTGTATGCCACTGCTAACTTACTCCCACTCTGGCTCTGTTATCAGCCATGAAACTGACTCGCTGCTAGCGACTGTTAACAATTAGCATGTTGCTGTTGTTGTTGCTGTTGCTGTTGCTGTTGTTGTTGTTGTTGTTGTTGCTGTTGTCGTCGTGCAACAATGGCAACACAAGCACAATGCGAATGTGTGCCGCTGTATGGTTGCTTTATGATATGACAACCGCATGCACAGTTGACCAGAACTTACACACAGATATCAAGTGGAAAGGGGCAAGGGTAGACCGTGACAGAAGCAGAAACAGAAACAGAAACAGAGACAGAGACAGAGATAGAGAGAGAGAGAGAGTGAAAGCGACCACAAGCGGGGAAGGAAGACAAATGCCGACTTCATCAGAGCAATTTGTTGGGCGCCATGTGCTTGTGTCATGCTTTGATTGTCAGCCCTCATCATTGCTTCTATTCACAGTCCTCTTCCTCTTGCTCTGCTTCTGCCTTAACCTCAACCTCTTCGTCCTTGTGCTTGTCCATTTTGTCGTCTCCCTTTTTTTCTTTTTCTCGTTTCTTTATCATCATTAAAGACCTATTTCCATTTGAGCGTTGTTCATTTTGCTGGCTCTTTCGTTTTTGTTTTCGTTTCGCCATTTCGATTTCGATTTTCGATACCGATTGCCAGCTCTTCAGCTCATTGGGGTTATTGTTGCGCAGTTGACAACGAGGGTAGCTCTCAGCCTAAGCTGTTTGCTATGAAACTCTATGGCAATCTATAGCGTTGATGATTGCCTAAAGCCGAATCGTGACCTTGTATAGTCACAGGACATTGCAGACTTCGCAGTCAGCTAAGCAAGTTCAAGATGAAATGAGAGCCAAGTTAAATCAATATCTTTCTAGAACATCAAACAGCACATATTTTGAACAAATGCTTTAGATGCTAGATCTTAAAGTAGCTATATATTGTTGGAAATCAACATTGGAATTATTTTACCCAATGATTATTTTCAATTTAAAATGCCATTTACGCTCTAATCACTCAAAACCCAATCATAGGCGTAATATTGAAGAAGTTTATTATTCAGAATGTATATATGAGAAGCACATTGACATCGGCTAATTAACACTGAAGTTATTAAAGAAACAATATTGCAGGCTTTGCCTCGCTCGGCCTTCACATGATTTACGGCCGAGCGCGCAGCGCGAGCTGTGGATAAATACAGATTAGATAGGCGAAATTTTAATGTTGGCAAAACGAAAGAAAGCTTTTCGTCATAATTTTTGTGATCAGCACAAGTCGTATGCAATTATTATATCCCAGGTCACCGTGTAATTATTCAAAACTCATCGAGTTAACTGCGTTTATCCTGGGGTTAAGCGCTCATTTGAGCCTGCTTTGCCAGCTGTTTCCGTCGTTCTTCTGTCCCTCTTTCTCTCCTGCTCTCACTCTCTCTCTCTTTCTCTATGTTTCTCAAGCTGTCCCTGCTGGGTGCTCTCTATCAACTTTCCGCTTTCGCTTCACGTCAGCGCCAAAGGCATTTTAATTCGTTTATAATGCTCTCTCTCTCTCTCTCTCTCTCCTTTTTTTCCCCCTAAGTTGCCCTAAGTCATTTGCGCTTGTTGTACCCGAACCTTCTGCTTTATCTACTAGGCCTTGTGCTTTGTCCTTGTGCCTTGCTCCATGCACCATGCTCCGTGCTCCCATTGTTGTTACGCAAATTAAATTGTCTGGCCATTGGCGAATTTGCCGCAAAACGATTTTTTAATGCAGTCCCACATTCAATGCCATGCTCCTCTGTCGAGCTCTTCGATCCGCTATAAATAGCACCAAACCTGCCACACAACAGCCGCAGTTGCAGTGCACTATGGGAAATTTGACCTGTTGTATTGGCATTAATGATTCCTTACAAGTATGCAAATTAGCAATATTTTATTGTTATCGTATTAAGTAGAGGTGAGAGAAGAGGTGACCATCTCAGCTTGCTCACCTTTCAGATTTATTTTGTGCGTGTTTCTCCAACAATTTGCAATGTACAGCTTTTGGAAAGAAAGCTAAACTTTGAATAGAGCTCCACCAAATTGTTAAAGTCCTTCAAGTCGAAGTTTAGCAGTGAGCAAAGTCGTATATGTGAGCACCCTGCCTCGGATGCAAAGCAAAATTACAAGAACAATTGCGTGTATTTTTTCTCATTCCACACATTTTAAGAAATTACATTTTAAGTCATGATGTAAAATTTTAAAGTATGGAAGTTATAGCGCTCTTATTTATTTGTACAGGGTTTGCAATTAAAGGGGGCGTGGTATCAAAATAAATAAATACATACATACCTACCAATAAGTATATTATGCAAGTTTGTTAAAAAAGGATTGGCAGGATATTGGTATCCTTCTCCAAAATACATTTGTTTTGATTTTATAAGCCTAAATCGAAAATCTAAGTTAAAGAATTTTACTTAGAGTTGTTAATTAATGACAGAATACTGATGAAATTCCCCATAGTGCAGTGGCACTTGCAGCCTTGGCATAGGCATTGTAACACCAAGCACACACCAAACACCACCAAACACCACCACCCACCAGGCAGCAAACACAGAACCACCAAGGAACCACCCTGATTCACTGTCAGCTGCAGGCTTCGGCTTTGGCATCAGCTCCACCGTCAGCTGCGGCTCATCTGGCAGGCACTTTGATTGCTTTTAGCATTGCATACTTTTAGGCAGCGGCGTAATAATCACATTGAGCTTGCTGCAAGCTCGCAATTAGCGAGGCTCCCAAAAAGCCACCCGCAGCACTCAACTGCAGCGAGTCGGCCATTCTAAGGGCTTAAACCTTTTAAGCCGAAAGTCGCACAAATTAAGCAGCAGCAAATTGCCACAGGCGAATGCCACCTTCCCCAAAGTTTATCAAAACTTCTGGCACAGTGCAGCATGCCCAAAATTACATTGTCTAAAAATATAAAAAAAAATATAAAAAATGTGCAATGGATAAGTCAACTTGATATTACGATATGCTATATATTTTGTATTTGTTTTATATTTTAAACCGAATATTTTTCCTTTTCAAATAAAAAATAAATTAAATACAAATACATATGGATCTATAAATACAAGTCAAAATTTGTATCTAACTTTAATGTTTTTAGAGAATCGTAACATCTATGTATAAATTTATGATTGCACTTTTTTCTGCTCGCAATTAATATTGCAATATCGTTCATTAAAATGTAATTTATCCTTGTCCTTTTTCCGTTGTTCTATTTTTCTCAGTTTTTCAAAGTTTCTCTGGAGAGTATTTTATATAGTGCCGTAAATTCCGTTTAAGTTTTGTTGTTGCCTGTGTGCACATATTTAAAATATGCTTTTATTGCGAATATAAACTCAACTAAACAACTAAGAAGTACAGTCAAGCCACAGCAACAAAACCAATAATTTTGTTTAAAAAAGGTTTTTGTTTATTTTTTGTTTATTAAATTCAGCTAATTTTTGTTTTATCACTAGTGCAAACATTTTGAATAACAAAAATTAAAGTTATCGCTCGTAAAAAATAAAATAAATTGATTTTAAGAGAGTTTAAATCATTAGTTTCTAATATTTCATACTTACCCCTTGAATACGTTTCTCTCTCAGGAGGATTTCGAAGGATCTGAAAAACTTATTTTTAGTGAAGCTCAACCGAAAAGTTAGTTCTAATCCGAGCTTAAGCTGAGTAATTTGGGTTCGTTTCAAGGTAAATGAAATGTCGAACCGGTTCGTTGCAGCTATGATTATGACTGCATGCATTTTTCGCCGAGTGTAGTGTGCAGCTTGACATGTGTATAATAAGCAGAGCAATCAATGCCATGCCACAAACTTTTGTGGCGTGTGTGATACAATGCAGCTCAAACTGTAAATGCAGCTGAGCCGATTTGTTTGGCTTGGACAACGTGTGGAGCATTGCACACCTGACAGCCGCTGTCAATATGCCATGAAAGCGTAATGCAATTTAAGACTCTCAGAGAAATATATAGAGAGAGAGAGAGAGAGAGAAAGAGAGGGGAAGAGTGCGAATCAAGCTCTACTAGTATCTCTTGTGTATCTATGTATCTCAATCTCAAGGATTGCGTGCATTGCACAGCATTCACTTTGGGGAATTAGAGCAGCTCAACTGTGGCTGAGAGCGTGTTGGCGGGGCGGGGAGGGGCGTGGCGGGGCAATAACTTTGGCTTGTGTTAGCTGACAGCACAAATCGACATCTTCACTCAGCATGAGAACCTCTGGCGTTTGACTACCATTGATTCCAGTGGGAAATATGCAGCTATTACAGCTCGAGCGGCTAAATCAGGCAACTGTCTGTGGGTTTTAGTTGATTTCATGTCGATTGCACAGAAATGCAATTTATCCTTGCCTTGTTCCCAATTCCACGTACCTTTCAAATCAAATTTCGCGCCAATTCCGCTGCAATTCCAAAACGTTTTCACTTTGTTGCTCCAAATTCCACATGGGATGGCCAACAGTTTCAAAGCATTTATCATTTATCACAAACCAAAAAAAAAAGCAGCACAACTCTGTGCTCTTCAGTTGACTGTTCAAATAAAATGAAGTATATTAATATTAATAACCTATGATTGCAAAGTGTTTAAAGCAGCGTTCTTAACTTAAACTATTAGCTGTCCATTTTAATTATTTTATTGCCCTTTGCATAAATATTTTCAATTACATCGATATATCAATAATTTTCTAAATGTATTCCCATTTTTTAATGGTTTATACAGAATGGAGCAATCTTATAAGTTTCTAAACAAATCAATTACACTTTCAGAACGTTGCATTGGGAGCAATGCTTTTATAGCTTCAATTCAATTCAATTATAGCCAATTACAATTTCGTTTAACAAGTTCAAGTAGTTTGAAGTCCCTGCTTGAGAGTTATTTTAACATGCAATTGTTGTTTAGCATAGTAATTATTGAATTGCATTTGTCAAAATGTGTTCAAAATGCACATATTTCAATTAGTTTTAATTGTCAAAGTTCTTGTTTGAGCGTCACTTTAACTTAATATTGATGTATATTCGAATTTGTCTAGTTATTGATATTGATTAAATTTATTTCAGCTTTAAGATATAAAATAGGCAAAAAATATAACAAAATATTTATTTATATTTACATGCAGCTAGATACAGCTAGATACAGATTTTAATTACAAACTGCAACAAAATAATATCTTAAACAAATTAAATAAAAATTAAATCAATCAATATTTAAAAAATGTTGTAGAAACAAGCATAAATTAATAATAAACACTGAAACTAGCTAAATTGGGAATTTAATAAAAATATTGTTAGGTGGCAACGCTAACTAAGCTGACCATATAAGGGTTAGCGAAATGCTGAACTGTACAATGTTTGAGCTGTCAAAACGTTACATTTAAATAGACATGTACTGTGTTTCTTACCAATTTCATTATTTCTAATTGCTTTTTATTAATTTTTTTTGCAGGCCTCGCCGTCGTTCCGGCTCGAGTATTGTGGTCATTGACGGCGATGATCTGAAGCCATGTCTACCAGATGATTACATAAGCGGTCAGCATCATCATATACATCATCAGCAACTTCAGCAACAGCAGCAGCAGCATTATCGCACGCATTCAGGTGATATTAGAGAGATTGATCAGGAAATGCTGACCATGTTGTCGGTGAATCAAGATAACGGTATGTCATACATTCGATCTGTCATTGCATTCCGAAAAAAAAGCATTTGAAATTGCACTATTTGGTAGTTGAATCGAGAATTTCAGAGAATGAACTTTAAATAAAATTTTGCAATTTTTAAGTGGACTTATTTCGAAATTGGTTATTTGAACTATTTTTTTAGAAAAATACAAAAGGGTCCATTAAATTAAATTAAGGATTCGAACGAGTCCGTCTGTTTTTGACTATTTTTTGTATATACATAGTTCTCCTACGCTATACGCTGATCAAGTTTGTTTTAGATTTTTGATAGCTCTCCTCCTTGCCCCTATAGCTTCAAAAATCACTGCAGCCGCAGTTTAAAAACCAACAGACTTGTAATGACATTTTTCGATGCTGTGTTACATTATGATCGTTTAGGAAACAGCGAAGATATGCATCAGACTATTTTATCGTTTCGTTATATAAGGGGAAAGCGGGAGTAGTTTGAAACACAAAGTACAGGGTCTCCTATTGCTAGTGGTTACGTCCGACTTTAGCCTTCCACCCTACTGATCTGCTTACTGGTTTGTCAATAAATATACAGGATTCAACAAGTTTTTCATTCGGTTTTAAAATGTTTTCTTGAGTGTATGCTGACCATTAATCGAGCTTTTACAACACTGTATGCTTACTGTATGCCTTTGCTTGTCTCAGCAGGTCCACATCGTGAGATGGCCGTCGACTGTCCAGACACGTTTATAGCACGCAATAAGACGCCACCCAGATATCCGCCACCCCGTCCACCACAGGTATGCCAAAAAGTAACATAACAACCACACGAGCAATCACAACCACCAGAACAACCACAATAGAACCAAACCAAGAGCTAACAATGCATGTCTAAATAATCATATGCCCCAAATGCTAACTGTCCCAGTAACATTAACAATAAATAACAAACAATAACACCAACTTTGAGCCAATAACAATCCAATACTAAGCCATTCAATCATTCAACCACTCAACCACTCACTTCATGCATTTTCTTTTCACCACACACATTGATTACGCCCACGCCCACGCCCACGCCTTTGCACACGCACACTGCATTTTTCATATCCAAAACACACACAACAGCAACACCACACCAAACACACCACAATCACCAGTAATACCATCAAAAGCACCAACAACACCAACACCAAAACCATCACAACCACCAACACCACCAAGAACATCATTAAAACTAACAATGATCATGCTAACAAATTGTTAATTGTTGCATATCATTCTTCACATCAACATGAACTACAACAACATCAACATCAACTACAACAACAACATCAACTTCAACAACATCAACAACAACACTCATCAACAACAACAACATCAACAACAACAACAACAATTGCACTCGATGTGGCCACACAAAATTTGTACAATCAAAAACAACAATTCAAATTGGAACAAATCGAAAACTATGAAAACGATCTGCAAACGGAACAACAACAACAACAACAACCGCAAACACCACAGCAATTATCGGTAGCACCAGGCAATAGCCTAACAGCAACAGCAGCAGTAGCAACAGTTGCAACAGCAGCGCAAACAGCTCAACAGCAAATGCCCAGCAGCAACAAGTTGCCGGCAACATTTGTGGTTAGCCACAGCAACAACAATCACAATAACAATCACAACGGCAACGGCAACGGCAACGGCAACAACATGCTGGTTGCTGGCGATGAGCTGCTATGTGTTGTCGATGGCATCTATCGCAAGGGCAACGGCTCACCATCGTCGAGCGGCTTCGACGATACGCTGAGCAAACAGACGCTGCAATCCTTTGAGAGCATTGCCTATCGCCATCTGCAACAGCAGCAACAGCAGCAGCAGCAGCAACAACACCAACACCAACAGCAGCAGCAGCAGCAACACCAACAACAGGCATCGAACAACAACAATGGAAGCAGCACAGCTGCAACACACAGCAGCAACAGCAATTCATTGAACAGCAGCAACAGCAGCATGCACACCAGCAGCAACAGCAACAGCGGCAGCAGCAGCAGCAACAGCAGTCACATACCAAGCGCTGCTTCCACCACCAGCAGCAGCAATTCCACGCTGCCCGATGATCTGAGCCTGGCGCCACCTGGCTATGAGCCGCACACCAACAGCAGCAGCACCACCAGCAGCAGCAACACCAACAACAACAACAACAACAACAGCGCAGCCCAACAACAATTGGCTGCAACAGCAACAGCTGGCAAGCATCGCGAGCTGCCGGTTGATGTGCCCGATAGCTTCATCGAGATGGTCAAGACGCCGCCGCGTTATCCGCCTCCAGCTCACCTCTCGTCCCGTGCCTCGTTGCTCTCCAATGCCAGCTCCTCGACGGCTCACACCACGCTCTCCTCGCTCAATTCTAGCGGTGTGCCTGCTGCTGTTGTTGCCACAGCAACGGCAGCAACTGTTGCCAGTGTTGCCAGTGTTGCTGCTACGTCAGTTGCCAGTGATGGCAAGCGTATTTCCGATGAGGTATACCAACAACCACAATATTATCTCTTCCAACGTTCCTCCAACTTTCGCTGTCTCTCTCCGTATTGTACACTCTCCTTCTCTCCTTTTCTCTCTCTCTCTCTCTCTCAATCTTTCGCTTTTGCGAGTGTAATTAGTAGTGCTGCCTTTTCCTCTCTATCTTTTTTGCTCTCTATCTTCTGGGATTTCATCCGTTGAACCAAATCACGATTTCTTCTCTTGTCTTTATAAATGTCTAATGCATATATATTTATAAAGCTCTCTAGTTTAATAATTCCAATCTTCCCATTCTATTCAATTTATTCTCCTCTCAACAATATTGCATAAGATAATTTCTCTAAAATAATAGATAGATTTTAAATTTATAGTTAGAATTTAAATTTATATATGATAAGATTTATAAAATCTTGTTGGTGGAAAAATTGGAGTGCAAAGTTACCATACAATTTATTAACTGAAATGAGATACTACTAACTACTAGAAAAAAGAAACTCAAAAGCAGTTAACCCTTTTGAAATATTTTAAAATCCAATATATTTAAAACAAGATAGGGGTTTTTGCATATTGTGAAAGATAGTTAATACTTACTTGCAGTAAAATATTATTCCAATAACGGAAAAAGTCCTTATTATGACTATTGAATCGTATTATTCCTGTAGTTTCGAAAATTAAAATTTGCAAAGGTTACAGTCGAACACAACCGACTGTAGAACCCGAATTTGAATGCTCTAGCTTTTATAGTTGCGACATTTATAACTTTGATAGACTTCCTCTATGAAACTCTATCGCTCTTTCACACCCATACTATTTCTCTCTCCCTCTCTATTGCTTCTGTATTTGCTCTGTTTAACCTATTTCCACTTTTGCTCTCTTTGTACTGTAGTCTGTACTCTCTCCCAAAAAAAGAGAGTCATTAGGTATAAACTCTATCCTAGTTTTAAGTTAACCGATTCTTCTAGTGCATTATGCTTTGACCCACTCTCGATTAGCGTCTTTCTCGCTCTCTGCTCTCTCCATGCTCCTTTTATCGCATCGGTTTGTTGCCGGTTTATGACATAAATCAGCTGCAATTTGCATTTCATCGTCAGTTCCGTTCGCCCGACAGCAACCGAGTTTCCCACACGCCGGCAACAGTTGCTTATGACTTCAGCAACATCAGCTGCAGCCATAACAACAGCAGCAACAACAACATCAACTACGTTGCGTTTATCGCTATAATTTCCTCATGCTGTTTTAGTTTTTTTCCTTTCTTACATTACATTTTCCACGTTCTTTTTTTTAATATTTCTTCATATAAAAACTTTTTTACATGCCACGCAAAAGGCTACAAAGCGACAGAGAGGGAGCAAAAAATGCAGCCACTTGAGCTTGAGCTTGAGCTCGAGTCAATAATATAATAATAATACCCATAAAATATTACTTAAATGCATTTAATCGGCATTTTCCGTTATGTGTGTGTATGTGTTTGCGTATAATAGGGGTATTCCGTTGTGTGCAACATATGCACTTTCAAATTACAGCTATTGACATGGAAAACTAATTTCTTCCCTATGGCATATGGAATAAAAAGGTTTATGGAGTGCCTGTGCTGCACAAGTATGGATTAGTTTATTATTATTATTATTATTTTTTTTTTTAATTTATTGGACTCTGTACATTAAAAAAAAAATATCACACGGTCTATTAAGTTTGTGCAAATTAGAAGGAGGCGTAGCAGACCCCACTAAGTGGATATATACTTGATCAGAACAACGGGTTAGGTAAATATTAAGTCGATATATCTCCGTCTATCCGTCTGTATAAACACATCGATCTCGCAATTTATAAAAGCTGGGGACACTATTTTCGGTATTCATCTAAGCAGATCAAGTTTCTTTAACATTTTTGATATCTCTTCCCCTTCTTCCGAAAATCGCAAAAAGGCACTGCACTTACAGTACACGATCGGACTCAAAACACCAAAGATATGCCATAGACAGATTGCTCCACTGTACACGGGGCTAAGCTTTTTCGATTTGTGCATACACGTATAGCTTGCCTCTGAAACACAAAGAATAGGGTATCCTGCTGTCGGTTACGTCCTTAATGGTTAAATTTTATTTAAAATCATATTAAGCGTAAAAATTTGTTGATAAATTTTTGACGAACGCACAATGTGAGCTGATTTTGTGTAATTTTAGATGACGCTCATTTGGCGTTTCTACGATAGCAAAATGTTGGACAGCAAAAGACGCTCATATCATCCGAATGACGTTGCTACTTTTGTATTGGATGAACTGGTTCGTCATTTGGATGAAGTGGTAATATTGGTAATATTACACTGTTCGAAATAGGTTTCTCGAATCTATCTATCAGCATCTTTAAGATAACAATGCTAGTTCGATTGTAGCTTACTCCGTGTTGTATTTGCTTTCGCCTCAATGCATTCGCTAATTACAGCTACCTCCCTCTCCCCTGTCTCCCGTGCGTCTCTCTGGCAGTCAGCTTAAGCCTGGCCCTAACCCTTGCCCCCTTAGCCGCCTTTGATTGCGCTGCAGAGGGGAGTTGGGTGGCAGACAACTCGAACAGTCGCTGGCCTAATTCCTCCGGTTGCCCTCGTTAGCAACGTAATCCTAAGCTGCCCTCAAGACCACGCCCACACCCATGCCCACGCCCCTCTCCGAATGTTTCTGCTTTTATGTGTACACTCAGAAAAATTAGGAATAATTCGTTATACAAAATAAATGCAATGTTTTTAGAAGTCAAGTGCAAATTTCAATAGATTTGTAAATAAATTCTGACAAATTTAAGCAAAAAAATATGCTTAAAATTTAAAGAAGATTTATTTATTATATTAAGTACAATTCGTAGCTTATTTTAAATTCGTTAAAATTGAAATAAAAACTTAAAGTATGCGCTCTAATGAGGGATCTGGAATTTTTAGATCAAGAATATAAACTCCTATTAACTTTTGCCACCGCAAAGTCTTGATGCTTGATTCTTGCACTAGATTTTTCGTTCAGTGTACGTGTGTAGTGTGTACGAAATAAATAAATAAAACAAGTGCACAAAAACAAAATAAAATGAGAGAGGAGCAGAGATCAAACACATTCGCGTAATTTATATAGCAATCGCTGTCAATAAATTTAAAGGGGCTAAAACAACAACAAGCAGCGGAAGGAAGTAAGGAAGGAAGCCTGTTAGAGACAGAGACAGCCATAGGCGTAGAGCGAGAGCTGCAT
This sequence comes from Hypselothyrea guttata, assembly GCA_035045125.1. Taxonomy (NCBI): domain Eukaryota; kingdom Metazoa; phylum Arthropoda; class Insecta; order Diptera; family Drosophilidae; genus Hypselothyrea; species Hypselothyrea guttata. The sequence continues at coordinate 3,176,950 of JAWNNJ010000194.1, forward strand.
ATATTGATGGTTAGTTTGGCAGTTGGGGGGAAAGAGAGAGAGAGAACAAAACATGTGGCAAATGCAGCTGTAAACAGTGCCCCCTTTGACTGTTCACTGTTCAGAGCTCTGGCTCATGTCCCTGCCCCTGCCCCTGCCCCATGCCACAACAGCGTACACCCTCGTCAAGGTCCAGCGTTTGCTTGTTATTTATGCACAAGGCTTTTTATGTATAATGTAATTTGTTGTTGCCAGGACGGCAAAAAACTTTAATTAAAGCAGAGCAAAAAAAAAGAAAAAAAAACAAAATCAAAAAGTTCAACAAAAAAAACAAAATGGCCAGCCACAACAAAACACATATACACACACCCACGCTCACACACACACACACACACACACACGCACACACATACACCATGACAGTCAGCAACAACAACATATGCATCTCTCGCTCCCTCACAAATACACACACAGATAAACCCACTTAACTTCTGCACCTGCTAATCGCGTGCCGTTTTCTCTCTTCCTGCGTGTCTTCCCCTCTGCCTCCTCGCCCCGCAGCTTAATGGCAACGCCAAGCCCGTGCCTCCGCCTCGAGATCATCTGCGCATTGAGAAGGATGGCCGCCTCATCAACTGCGCACCCGCGCCACAGTTGCCAGATCGTCGGATGCCCGGCAATGGCAGCGCTCTGCCCCAGCAGCAGCAGCAGATCGCCCAGATCCTGGAGCCCACGCTGGAGCAGCTGGACAGCATCAAAAAGTATCAGGTGAGCTCTAAAACTATATAGAAATATCTTCGGATAAATGGAACCCAAGTGCCAAATGGCATCCCTAACATTGAAATTGCAAAATATTAAAAAGCTCTTTGACGTAATAACACTTTAAAATTATATAACTCTGAGGTAGAGCTGGGTTCGATCTTTACTTTTTCAAGAATCGATCGAAAAGATCGATTTAACTAATTAATCGAAATTAATCGAAAAAAAAAACCGGTAATTTCAATTTACATTTCAATTTCAGTGTAAATTATAATAGTACTTTGGCAAAACTCTATTCTTAAAGTATAAATTGCTAATCAATTAAAAATTTGATTGCTTCAATATGTTTTATGTATGTATGTTGAAGCCCTATTATTCTTCCTGCTGTAACCCTCGGATCATTCGCTTTTTTCTCGCTGCTCGAAAACTTTGTAGCGTTTTGAATTAATTTGCAGCGCCTAATCGTAGGCTACAGAAATTGTTTACCTGTGACTGCTCAACTGTAACGGGCGCTATGACTGTCCAACTGTCTGTTATTGGGCTACAAGTCAAACATTGCACAGTGGAATGAATTTCCAAAAACGGCAATATCATTTTAGAAATCTGTATATCTTCGTAAGAGTTTTCGTTCGTTACACACTTTTGGATTTCCAATTTGAAGTGCGTGTTCTATCGTTGATTTGACGAAACTTTTGAAACACGCGCTAAATTTGTATTCTACATTTTTATTATAGAAATGGGACAGATGTATCGTGACCTATTCTCCTAACCTTCTCCTCCCAAATCTGCATTTATTGCAGCTCGCAAACCGCAATCTTATGAGGATGGTTTTCGAGTGTCCCGTCAGTAATCCTGATTTGAAGCGTCTTTCTGTCAAAATTTATGCTCCGTCTGAGATTTTTCTCCATTTCATTTCATTTCTCCTTTCGTAGTATTTCTCGACTACAATGCAGAACGGATCCGGTTCGAACATATTTCCGTCTTTATTGCTTCTTCTATACAGTATTTAATTTAGCCGACGTTTAGTGAAATTTTCTACAATATTTGCGTCTTTTTTGAGTTATTGTTCTGATCAAAACAGACAGAAATAAATAAAGAAAACGATAGAAAGTGGTAGCCTAACCACAACTCTTCCTAAAGATTGGATACCCAGCCGCCTACTTATCTGATTAAACTCAGTTTCGATTCGATTTTCGATTTTTTAAAAAGAATTGCTGCTTAATCACTATTTTGATTGATAATCTGTTTTCCAGCATCAAGAGAACTCTCATAAGTTGATTTCTGTTGAATTGATCTACCAAATACTGGCTTTAACCCAATTCAAGTGGGTTTATCATCCACAGCAAGCCCTTAAACTGTTTTCGAATAAAGCCTGGTCACACTTGAGTGCATATTCCATTGACATGCACAGCAGATAGCAGGTAGCACCACCCCCACCACCTGCGCTCGTGCCACGTCACGTGCCCCTTCCCCCCCTTCCTCCCCCCCCCCCTTCGCCATGCTCGCCACCTGACCGTTGGCTGGTCACACTGATAGCACCTTTTGTTTGCACTGCGACAAGCGGATGGACAGAACGTTGTTGTCGGCGGCTATGGTAACGTTTCCGGTACTCTTACTCTCAGTCTCTCTCACTCTCTCTCTCTCTCTCTTTCTCTGGAGTTCTCACTCTCTGGCTTTCTATCGGGTTGGCTCATTGTAAATCGCTGCCTGGGCATTGACCAGTGTGACCAGTGCTTGTTAAACTGTACAGAACTTAAACGCAACGCACGGGGAGCAAAGGGGGCAGAGGGGGCTGCTTATAACTAGCAAACTATTACAAAGTTTACCGCACAGAGACAATGCATACCTGACTGACATGCGGTGGAGGGGGGAGGGGGGAGTGGCAGGGGAAGAGGAAGAGCGTGAATAAAAGTTGCTCAACAACTTTTTGTATGAACCGCGTGGCGGGCGGGGCCAAAGGGGCTAAGAGGAAATGCAACAATAACCATAACAAGCAGAAGAATGCGTGGGCGTGAGTTGTTGAGACAGCGAGAGAAAGGGAGCGAGAGAGAGAAAGGGAGCGAGAGAGCGAGAGAGAGGGGTAAACATGAATTGAACGGAGGAAATTGTTAAATGCAATGATTAATTATGCAAAGTTTTAAACGAGCACGGAGCAGGGGAATAAGTGTGAAGTCAAAGCAATGCATAAACAACAAGGCGTATGAGTAATGCGTGAATGTTCAATTAATTAAAAAGCGCATAACGCTCCCTTCAGTTCCAGTTCCAGTTCCAGTTCCAGTTCCAGTTCCAGCTCCAGTTGCAACACAAACTGGAACCGTGCTCTAAGAGAATCAAAATGACATGAGAGTGACAGCAAAAGACGATGCCAGATGCTGACTAAGATAAAAAGCACAAGAGAAAACTGAGCAAAGTGAGAAAAGTGAGAAAAGTGAGCTCGATAAGAGATCTACACACTTTGTGCTAAACTCAAATGTTGAAGAAAACTGCATATTTTGCATTGCCAGCGTTGCCAGATGGCGCCCCGCATTTTATTATTGCTACAAAGTTATTGTAAAGAATCCACGTGACGGGCAGAGCTTTAAAGGCAGCTGCATGCCATAAACATCTGCATTTTATGACATTTCATTTGTACTAGCCATAAAAAGCTTTTAATTAGCACCATTTTAGTATTAAATGCTTCATGTTTGGCATTTGAATGCCATTAATTATTGAAATTGTTTAATAAATATACTAGTTATATGCATATATAGCACGATAGATTGGTTAACAAATCACAATTTCAATTAAATATCCATTCAAAACTGTGAATAGCAGATTCCCCAAAAAAGTTAATAAAAATTCGAAAACATTTAAAAAAAATATTTGAGTTTTTTGAGAAATGCTTAGTTCTGGTTTATCTCTATATATTTTCACTAATTAATTTAAATAGACAAATATCACAGACCTTTACCGAAGAAATTCCCAATTCTTTCTTCTAAATAACAGTTTAAAAATTGCATAAAGTTAAGTGCAAATAAAACAACACTGCATCGAAATGTATATTTAAATTTATTTATAAACAATTGTATTTTGTTTATCTCATTATATGATAGGTATAAAATATTGCAGTATGCAAATGTTATCTTTGATTATTTTTAACTGTTAATAATACTTTATTATTTCAAAGCATTTATACCATATAGATTTATACTGCAAATAGCAAGATTCTGCATTTGTCTGTTAATTGAGGAGCTTCAAAGTTCCACTTTGCATTTTTAATTGGAATGCAAACATTTTTAAGTAGTATATTTATGCTAATTATCAGACTGATACGTAAAACACTTCAAAAGTTATTGATTTTTATCGTCATATAACATACATAGAATTTAGACTGCTGTGATGGCGATTGCTGTCGAGTGCGTTCGACTGTAAAACAGCCATTACATAGTACATATATTCATAATAAATAATATTACAAATATGTAATTGTATTTATTGAGTTTGTAGCTCTAGAATAAATTGCGGATAATTGGCTTTGGCATGAAAGAAATGTAATTGCCTAGGGTATACTTAGTCGTATATAATCTCATGACGCGCAGTGTATGCCTATGAGAAGTATTTTTCGACCCTGTACTTTAATAAAGTACAAGTGTCTATCTAGTAAGTTAGTGTAAATGAAAATTATATATAACACCCAGGTGGAGGCGTGGCAGACCCTACAAAGGTTTTATATTTGTGGCTGAGTCTGTTTGTCTGTTTGAACACCTAGATCTCGAAAGCTTTAAGAGCTATATACAGCATTTGTGATATGTAGGCTGTCCTATGCTGTACGCTGATCAATTTTACTTAAGATTATTGATTTCTCTCTTCGATAGCCGTAAAAAACGACAGCAGACACAATTTTAAAGCTAAGTACATACTTGTTATTTGGCATGTGATTAGGAAATACCAAAGATATGCAACAGTCAATTTGCTTCATCTGGACGAGGGTAAAGAGTAATTTGCATAAGCGAGCGTTAAGTATATTCGACTTCTGCATACGCTTGCGTCTGTGTGTGTGAAAAACAATATACTGTCGGTTACGTCCGACTGCAGCTTTCCGCCCGACTGATCTGCACCGTCCTTGCTGCCTTTTTTTTTTTGGTCTTATACTTTGCGGCATTATTTTTTGTTGTTTTCTGCTCAAAGTACGCAAATTAGTTAAACAATTTTTGTGGTTGTTGTTGTTTGTCAATGTGTGTGAGTATCTGTGTGTGTGTAAGTGTGTGCTGTATTTACGCACACACACGTACACACACACACACACGCATAGAGCGGCACACATAAGCAGCAAAAGTCAGCGCATTTTGTTTTACACTTTGCAAGTTATTTTTATTGTTGTTGCCGTCGGCCCAAAAAGCAACAGCAACAAAGCTGTTAACTTGGCTCTCACACACACACACACACACACACACTCTCGCGACAAACCCACTCGACACACACACAGACACACACACACAGACACGCTCTCACAGCTCGCGCTCTGAGCACTTGAGCGGCTAAGCGAGAGTTCGCTCGCTGGCTGGTGGTTGATGGTTGGCGAGGGGGGGCACGGGGCGTGCTGTGACGGTGAGAGTGTTGTCTGGGGCGTGGGGGCGCGGCGAGGGGAGGCGGTGGGGTGTGCGGCAGCGACTGTCGCCGCTTTACCGCACATTTGTTATGATTTTTCAGTTGGCATTTTTAGTTGTTTTTCTACGCGTTCTGCGATCGGCCGCATTTTTTTAACCGTCTCAAGCGAGACAGCGAATCGTGCGTCTGTGTGTGTATATATACATATGTATATATATATATATATTTTTTTTTTTTTTGTTTTTTACGCGCGATAAGCCTAATGAACTGCGCTTATACAGATAGGATATATACGCCAAATAATTTGCTTTCATTTAATTAATTTTAATTGCACTTTTTGTACATTTTTTTTGTGCTTGTGTTGTGTGTGTGAATGCGAAAATGTTAATAATGCAAATAAATTAGAAAATAAAATAAGATAAACGACTGCCACGCCCACTCAGCCCCTTCATTTGTCATTGCGCATTGCTGTCTATTGCAGTTTGACAGCCACTGCAATGTTTTTGATTGCAACAAACGCAACAACAGCAACAATTACGCCAATGCCTAGCAACAGTAACAACAACTATGGGAAAGCCACAAACACGTATCATAATAAATCGTTTAAAAATGCTTCAAAAAATTATGCAAATAATGTGTAAAAAATACTTGGCATTTTAGACAAATTTTAAAAAGTAAATAAACTGTAGATAAATATTTTAAAACGTATAATACTATTTTGAAATATTAAAATATTATGTTAACAAATGTTAAAATTAAAAAAAAAATGCTAAAAAGTTTAGAAAAATGTAAAAAAACGGATGAAATATTTAGAAAAATATTTTGAAATGTGCAAAGAACATGTTTTTAAATGTTTGTAATGAAGAAAAATGTTAAACAGGGTTAAAAAATATTAAAAAATATTTTTTTTATGTTTTTAAATTTTACAAATGTAAAGCGACGTATAATTCGATAACTGAATGTGAGAAATTCGGGCTCGACGTCTAGCAATAATATTATATAAACTAAATTAAATTAATATAAACTAAATTTTAAATATTCATACATGTAGACAAATGTTTAAAAGTTTACAAAACTATAAAAATGGTTTACAAAATGGTATAATATATTTTAAAATGTATAAAGAATATGCATTAAAAATTTACAACATAGAAAAGTGTTAAAAAGTCTTTAAAAATTGATAAATTTGATTTAAAGTGTAGAAGCATTTAAAAATTTGCTGGAATAAAATTCTTAATTAAATTTAAAAACTTGCAATACACTTATGTAACGATAGCAATGTTAGCAACAGCAACAGCAGCAGCTGCTATAAAATGCACCAACAGCCAATGTAACAGCTGCAACTGTTGTCACGGTGCTAACAGCAATAGTTAGAGCAGCAGCAGCAGCAGCAGCAGCAACTGTTGTCCGTGTGACAGCAATAAAAGCAGCAGCAGCAATTAGCTAAATATTATAGTTTTAGCAGCATTGGTTCTAGCAACAATAGCAGCAACAAGATACGCAGCAGCAACAGTTGCTCATGTGCTAGCAACAGCAGCAATAGCAACTAAACAAATCTTTAAATACAAGAGCAGCAGCAACCGTTGCCGCTGTGTTAGTAGCAACAGCAGCAATAATTGCAATGAGCAATAGATATTTCTAACAACAATCGTTGCAGCTGCAATGGCCACATTATTGTAGTTGCAGTTGCAAGGACAGCAGCAACAGCAATTGTATGTAATTGCAAATGCGCTGGCAAATCCCTGTGCAGCAGTGTGACCAGATTTGCTGTAAAATCTCTAGCTCGCTCTCAAGTTGCAGGAGCTGAGAAAGCGCAAGAGAATTCTACGCTGACTCACCCTACAATGGGCAAAAATGTCAAAAAAACGAATAAAAAAAAACACAATAAAATAAGCACAAAAATAATTATCATTGGCGAAATAATGAAACTGTAAACAGTAAACAAAAAGGTCTTTTTTTTTTTTACTTTTTTGTGCGCGTCGTCAAAACAAAAAAAAATATAACAAAACAACGACGTCAGCGTCTCATTTGCAACGCGACGCACGTAAAGGGCAGCAGCAGCAACAACAACAGCTTGACAAAAATATGTAAATAAATAAATGCATAAAAAACTTAAAAATGTAAAACAAAAAATCATTCGGACGGAAGAGCCACTGTCGGACGTAACCGACAATAGTAGACCCTCTGCCTGGTTTTTCCATAATCATTGCAACGCTGCCTCACACACAGAGGCAAGCTGTCTGTTGCATATCTTCGCTGTTTCTTATTCGATCGTAAAGTTACATGCCAAATTATAAGTCTATAAGGCAGGTAGGGGCGGTTGTATCAAAAATCTGAAATAAATTGCTTGCAACATAGGAAAACCTACCTACCAAAAAAGGTGTGTCTAGCTTTGCGAGATCAGACAAGGCGACATTGACTCCTCATCAAGTATATATATATACATATATATTTTGTGGTGTCTACCACGCCTCTTTCTGCGTGTAACACGCATTTCCCATTTGCACGAACTTAATATACCCTTTTGTACTGTTTTTCAGTACAGGGTACAAATATGTAAATAAATAAATGCATAAAAAAAAGGTATCAGTTGCTGTTGTTGTGCATCGCACGAGCATTGCGAGTGTTGGCCGAGTGGAAAGTCTAGGGTATTGCTGCTGCTGTTGCTCATGTTGCTGCTGCTGCTGTTGTTGCTGTTGTTTTTGTTGGTGTTGTTGTTGTCATTGCTCAGGTTGCTGCTGTGCGCTTTGGAGAATGCGAGAACTATTGTGTGTGCAGCTTTCGCTTTTGGCAGCAACAATAGCCACAGCAGCAATAGTAACAACAGCAGCAACAGCTGCAGCAGCAACAACACCAGCAACAGCAGCAACAGCAGCAGCTAAGTTGAAATGCGCATTAAGCTGCATTTTTAAGAGACAAAAACCAACCGAAAAATAACGAAAAAAAAACGCTGTTCATATTCAAATTTATGCACAGCAGCAGCAGTTGTCAATGGGCAGCTGAGGGCGTGGTCATTAGCATAGTTGCTGTTGGCTGTCGACAACAGTTGCTGTGACAGCGAAAGTTGCATTTGTTGGCGGGCAAAGGGGGCGTGGCAAACGGCAAGTTCAAACGATACAAATCTTAATGATAAACACAAATATCGAAATTATGCAGCTGAAACAACAACAACAACAATCAACAATCAACAACAAACGAAAACGACATGTGCAATAACAATTAACAATCGATAAATGCGCGTAACAGTAATCGATACAGCGCCAACAACATGGTCCTATCGACTTTGCATATAACGCTCGAAACGAATGCTGCTGGCGGGGAGCAGCAGCAGCAGCAGCAGCAGCAACAACAAACGGCAGCAGAATATCCTGTGCTGTGCAGCAACAACAACAGCAACAACAACAACAGCAATCTAATAAAACAGCAGCTGCTGCTGGAAAAGGAAAATGATAAGCTCAGTGCCAATTTGAACAACAACAGCAACATCAACAACAACAACAACAACAACATTAACAAATATTGTGATATGAACGGCAATGCAGCAACAACAATTGAACAGTTGCAGCTGCAGCAGCAACATGAGCATTCCTCCGCCGGCAACACTCCACAGCGTAGCGCCTCCGCCCTGCGTCGGGGCACACAGATACAACGTTCCTCGATGCGTTTGCGACAACAACAGGCAAGTGTCTGCTAGCAACTGTGGCAACAGCAGCAGCTGCAGCAACAGCAACATTAATTCAAATCTTGCGACTGTATAAATACCCTGTACCCGCACACAGCTCGCGCTGCGCGCTCTTTCATGCTAAATATAAATTCAAAAAATATTTATCAATATTATACAAAGCGCAGCAGCAATGCTTCTTCTTACTCTTTTGTCTGTGCCATGCTTTAATGACTGCACCAGCAGAGGGTGAGCAAGTCAAAGTTTGCAATATTGTTTAGTTAATATCTTCTGTGTATATTAACCGATATCCATTTTCAAATAGTTATACTGCTTGAGAGTCTATAGTCTGAATAACAACATTCTACATTTCATATTAAGCTTGTTAATAATTGAATAAAGTGGGCGTGGCATGCAACATTTGATATAACTCGATCTGGGTGTGGTATACAACCTGATACAGTTCTTATAGTTTCCGAGATCTTGATTTTCATGCCGTCCTGATCAATAATATATATAAACTATATACTTTATGTTATTACCCTTAAGTTAATACCCTTTTAATGAGTACAGGGTATAGCAACAGCAACCATTCCGATTGTCAAAAAATGGATTCTATGCATATTGCTGCTGCGCTTCCTCTTGTTGCTGCTGCTGCTGCTGCTGCTGTTCTTGTTGTTATTTGTTTTTCCCTTTAAACGGCAGCAACAGCCTTCAGCTGCTATCGTCAACTGGCTTTATCTACATATGCATATATGCTAACTACAAACGGTAACCAGTTAACAACAAACTAGGCTAACTGGCTGCCACAGTTGCTCAACAGCAGCAGCAACAACACACGAGCAACAGCAACAGCAACCAACAACAACAACAGTACACCAGCAACATCAACAAATTCGCCAGCGATAAGCAGCATGGCAAATAAATTTCTACTTGACATGCGCCATGCGATAGTTTAAATACTCTGCAAATGATAACAATCGTTCGATTGTTATCGATAACATTATTTTGTAGGCTTTCTTGGCAGATAATTATTGCAGCTACAATTCGCATGTTGGCTGTCTACCTCTATACTCAAGTTTGTCTGTTTTGATTCGGTTCATCCGATATTATTTTTAAATATTTAAATATATTTTTTGAAAATATTTCAAGTTTTACTTTTTATTATCGATAGTGTTATCGCCCAGTTATCGCTGAAAGTAGTACAATTGAATTCTTTTTGATATCCTTTGATGCATATTACGTTAATCGATATGAGTTATTTGGTGGCTTTTTCGTAGATACATATCTTTTGAGTTAATCGATAAAATTAGTCGAATAGATATTACATTTTCAATAAAACTGCTTTGGGCTACGTCCGACTGATCCGCCGGATTTTCTTTATTGAATTTTTAGAGCCTCAATTCACTTTAATCACTATGCATTCGTTTTATAATTTGTTTATTAAATTTATTTAAATATTTGTTGACTTCAAGCGGTTGCTAATATCTCTTGCTTTGGATAGGGTATATAGATTTTATATATATTATAATTTATTTATTTAATTGATGTTAATTAAAACAAGCTCAGGGTTTGTTTGTTTTGTTTCGCTTTGTTTAAGCTATACAACATTAAATTTAAGCGAAGCAAAAATAAATTCTAAATTTGATTTTAGAGGCGTCTCCATTTAATTATAGTTTTTAGTTAAATGAAATTTAAAATTCTGAGTAGTCTAGGTTTTTTTTTTAATATTTTGAAAACATGATGAATAGTTTTTTGCTGGCATTTGTCGATAAGTTGCAACGGTAACAAACCGTGTAATTTAGGTTGTTAAGCCCTAACAGCAGCAATATCGCAGCTACAATCAGTGACAACAATAAACGAGCAGAGGTAATAAAATAAAAAATTTTGTACTTTACGCGCAATTTCAATATTTATTTTATGCCTGACGAGGCGTCACTCACAATGTTGTTGCTGCTGCTGATGATGTCATGGGTTATACCTCCGTAACACAACAGCAACAGCAACAGCAACAATATCAGCAACATCAACAGCAACAACAACTACAACAATAATAAAATTAAAAACTGAACACGGCAACTAACGTTAAATTCTGTTAGTTGTTGTTGTTTTACAATTGTACTGGACGTATTGTTAATGTTATTGTTGCTGTTGCTGTTGTTGTTGCTGTTGACGTTGTTGAATGATTGATGGCCCTGAGCAATTTTAGTAGGCTTAGCGGCTGATCAACTCGTCGGGCGGAGAATCAAAAAACTGCGTCCGCAACGAAATTGACAGCGACAGAATTCAAGGTGTTGGCTAACGACCAAAGAGAGAGCATCAGTTGTAACTGTGAACAGTGTTGGCTAACACGAGCAGTCATCAACAGTTGCAGGCGTGTTTTGATTGAGAATAGATATAGCAATAAAGTTTGTAAACTGCAGTTGTAGCTGGCCATGGCCAGTGTTGGTTAACATCAAGCAAGCTGTTTTCAGTGTTGGCTAACATGAGCTATTAGCAACAGTTGCAGCTGTGTTAAGGCGTAGACAATGAGTAGCAGAGCGAATCTGTTGGAGATATAGAATAATGCGTGATTGCCAGTGTTGGTTAACGCTAGCAATCAATCAGCAAAGCTGTTAGCAGTGTTGGCTAACACGAGCAACAGCGGCAACTGTGTTTAATATGACTTCGATTGCGCATACGCCCTGTATGCCTTGACTTTTATTTTGACTAAAGATATTGCTGTTATGGCTATTATTATTGTTGATATTCTTTATTGTTGTTGTTATTGTTATTTTTATTGTATTATTGTCTGCTCTTGTTCTTATTGTTGCTGTTGCCCATCTGCCGCTGCTGTTGTTGTTGTTGCTGTTGCCGTTGCCATTCAATGCCAAAAGCACGGGTATATCTTTTGTTTTTCTTATTGTTGTTCAAGTTTTATTTGGTTCACATCGTTTTTTATTCAAGTTAGCAGACTCTGTCCCCCACCTCCGCTTCCTCCTATCGCCCCGCCCCAGGCGAAATATTTTTTGTTTTTGCTGATGTTGTTTTTGTTTCTTTCGCATTATGCAAGTTCAGCAAATTTTGTTCTCTTGCTTTTTTTTTAGCATTTTTCAGCGCCTTTTCTGTTGTTATTCAATTAAGTTTCATTTTCTTTTTCGGTGCTGCCTTAAAAAAAAAAAAAAAACACCAAAAAAGCATCAAAAGCAGAACAACAGAGCAAAGGGCAAACTTAGTGGAGAAGCTTTGTTATCTTTTTGTTGGTCAAGTGGCCCAGAGAGCGGAACCGAATTCGCAACTTTGACACGCCGCAGCGTAAAAGTTTTATCTGCTCCCCAAATAAAGCGCAAGTGTTATAATTTCTTTTGATTGAATAATGCATCAAATGAAAAAGTAGCCATTGATACAATAATATTCTAATGTTCAAGCGATGTGCTTAACACCTTAGAATAGAAGAATTCCGTTTAATTGAAACTCCTTATAACTAAAACGGGTTTCTAGCCAAACTTAAGATTTTTTCATCTCTTTTTCTTATTAATCTGCTCATTTTTCTGTTCTTAAAGTCATATATCTCTTTAAATTAATTATTTTCTGATTTGCCTTTTTGAAATTGGCTTTATTTTGAATTGTCAGAAATACTCTAGGAAATTAAATTGTATTATACTATAAACCTGAATTCTAATCGATTACAGCCATATTCTTTTTCATGGAAATTCTATCAAAACACATTATACATTTTTATTTATTTTCCTTATATCGTTTGATTACAATCAATATTTTATTTTAAGTGTTATTAAATTCTCCGAAATTACAAAAATTAAATAAAATTCTGAAAGTAATTCCAAGTACTCAGTTAATACTTATACTTTATTCTGAATTGTCAGGAACTTTTTAAAAAATCGAATAAAATTCTCATATGACAACGTTTACTATAGAACGCAAGATTACAATAGATATTACGTAAATCATGACTTCACGTATATTTTATCGAAATACAATATATTTCTTATAATAATGCTATTTAACTCGATTACAATCGATATACTGTAAACCGATTACACATGTTTTTATATTCTGAGAAATTCTAGAAGGCTTTAAATAATTCTAATGACTAAGTTTATATCTTATATCTTAATGATATTACCTCTGTTAAAACTTTTACTTTATAACGCTGGATGTCAGTCGATATTTTGCAATCAATTGCCTTACAGTTTGGCAAGCACTTTGCACACTTTAAGAGCCATCGAGTGCCCTCCCACTGACCTAATCGACCAAGCTGGCCCAAAGCGTTTGAAAGGTTTCGCCCAGAGTTCTTCATCCTCAGCCTAAACCCCATCCCTCCCCCTCCCCATCCCCCTCCACCCATCCGATGCCAGGTAGCCCCAGCCAGTGTGGCCAGTTGCATTTACGGTGGAATATTCATTAGTCGGTCAGCTGAGGCGTGTGTCCATTGTGTGGTTCTGATTGTTGTTTTGGTTGCACTGCGACATTCTTTGGAGGGGGGGTGTGGCAAGGGGAGGTTTGTGGGATGGCAGCCATAAGCCTAAGCTCTTTTGTTTAGATGCAGTTTTGTGGGCCATTGTGCGATTGCAGGGTATGCAGGTAGTTGATGCGTCCGCCTCTGCAGTTTTTGTTGCCTCTTATCGGCCTGTGTCTGGTTCTGGTGGCATGCCACAGAAAGGCCGCTAATTGAATTAGCACAATTGCCGCGAATGCGGATTAAGTGCTGCACTGCCCCCTGCCCCCTACCCCCTGAACTCTTTGTCTATTTATCCAACCACGCCTGCCACGCCTCCTGACGCCTACTCACCTGCTGTTGTTTGTTGTGTTTGCCTCTTGCAGGAGCAACTGCGACGCCGACGCGAGGAGGAGGAGCGCATCGCCCAGCAGAATGAGTTCCTGCGCAACAGTTTACGCGGTTCGCGCAAACTCAAGGCGCTGCAGGACACGGCCACTGCCCCCACAGCCACGCCCCTTTCGGCCAAGGCCCTGGCCCAGCAGCAACAGGCGCCAGCTGCAACCATCGGTGGCGTGGAGAACGAGGCCTACATGCCGGACGAGGATGTCCTGCCAGCGGAGCACATCGATGGTAAGTCCGAAGTCCAAGGAGTAGGGACACGATCCTACACTGAGAACAACATCTAGCTATAATTAACGCTCTTCTCAAGCGATATGAAATTATTTATTTCAATTTTTAAACACTGTACTTTAAATTAGTGTAAAAGAAGTAAAAAGGGACTCTTAACTTAGTGCAAAGAGGAAATGTATGTAACACCCAAAAGGAGGAGTGGTAGACCCCACAAAGTACTATATATTTTGATCCAGGACGACGAGCTGAGTTGATATAGCCATGCACGTCTGTCCGACTGTCTGTATGAATCCGTCCATCCGTCGATGTTGTGAATTACATTGCAAACGGACTAGATACAGCAAAGTTGTATAACAGACAATTTTTTTTATAAGTTGGGATTTAGCATGTACGTAGCCTATGGTATTCTCCATCAATGGAATTACATTACGAACGGAAAAGAAACAGCGAAGATGGGGCAGACATCTAGATCTTGCAGACTATAAGAGCTAGAAATACAATTTTTTGGTATTAAGGTTCTCCTATGCAGCAATCAGATCAAGTTTGTTTGGATTTTTTGATAACTTCTCTCATTTTACCGCTAACTGGAAACCCAGTAACAGTTTTAAAGGTACAGTTTTAAATATAAGGATTTAGGATATGCCATGTAGAAAAGAGCACTCGTGACCACAAGTGAGACTCCCGCTCTATGTTGTTCCCAGTGTATGCCCCTACCACTGCTGCACTGCATCCAAAACCCTCTGGACTCATACACCTTTCCGTTTCCGTTTCCATTTCCATTTCCGTTTCCGTTCCGTTTCGCAGGCTATGGCGAGCTTATAGCGGCCCTCACCAGGCTGCAGGGCCAGCTGTCGAAGAGCGGGATGAGCAGCCTCGCCGGCCGGGTGTCGGCGGCGCACAATGTCCTGGCCAGCGCCAGCGTGGCCCATGTGCTGGCGGTGCGCAGTGCGGTGCTGCAGCGTCGACGGCCGCGTGTGGCGGCGCCGTTGAATGCGAGCGCCTTGGGGCTGCAGAAGGAGATCGTGGAGCTGTTGACGCAATCGAATACAGCGACGGCCATAGAGCTGGGCAACCTGCTGACCAGCCATGAGATGGAGGGTCTGCTGCTGGCGCACGATCGCATTGCCAGCCACACGGACGGCACGCCCACGCCCACATCGGACGCATCGCCGACGCCCACGCCCACGCCCACAGCGGCAACGCTGAGCGGTCACAGCAGTCCCGTCGCAGGCATCAAGTCATCCGCCAGCAGCAGTCGCAGCATGGCGGTGCCGCCGCCAGTTGTGCCACCAGCAGCTGCAGCTGCAACTGCCCCACCATCGGTGGCACAGCGTGGCGCCATGCCGCTGCCGGTGTCGGTGCGCGGGGAATCCCCGCCGGGCATGAGCGGCTGCTTCGGCACGCTGAACGATCAGAACGACAACATACGCATCATACAGATCGAGAAGTCGACGGAGCCGCTGGGCGCCACCGTGCGCAACGAGGGCGAGGCGGTGGTCATTGGCAGGATTGTGCGGGGCGGTGCCGCCGAGAAGTCGGGCCTGCTGCATGAGGGCGATGAGATACTGGAGGTCAATGGTCAGGAGCTGCGCGGCAAGACCGTCAACGAGGTGTGCGCTCTGCTGGGCGCCATGCAGGGCACCCTAACGTTTCTGATTGTGCCCGCTGGTAGTCCGCCGCCTGGTGGTGGCATCGGCATCGGCATGGGCATGGGCATGGCGGGGGGCGGCACGGGGCTGGGCATGCATCATGTGGGCGGCATGGCGCATCGGGACACGGCGGTGCTGCATGTGCGTGCGCATTTCGATTATGATCCGGAGGATGATCTGTATATACCGTGTCGGGAGCTGGGCATTAGCTTTCAGAAGGGCGATGTGCTGCATGTGATCTCCCGTGAGGATCCCAATTGGTGGCAGGCGTATCGGGAGGGTGAGGAGGACCAGACGCTCGCTGGCCTCATTCCTAGTCAATCGTTTCAGCATCAGCGCGAGACCATGAAACTGGCCATTGCCGAGGAGGCGGGCCTCGCCCGCTCCCGCGGCAAGGAGGGCACCGCCAGCAAAGGTGCCACCCTGCTCTGTGCCCGCAAGGGTCGCAAGAAGAAGAAGAAGGCCAGCTCCGAGGCGGGGTAAGCCATAGACGTTCCGATATTTCTCGAATTGCTTTAAATTACAATTTTGCTGCTTCTCTAGCTATCCGCTGTACGCCACAACCGCACCGGATGAAACGGACCCTGAGGAAATCCTTACGTACGAGGAGGTTGCCCTTTACTACCCCCGTGCCACCCACAAGCGTCCCATCGTGCTCATCGGCCCACCCAACATCGGCAGGCACGAGTTGCGTCAACGCCTGATGGCCGATTCCGAGCGTTTCTCAGCTGCGGTGCCACGTAAGTTGATCTCTCTCATTCAGCCTCTCTTTATCTTTCTCTCTCTCTCTCTCTCTCTCTCTCTCTTTCCACTCTCTATGTTTCATTCGCACAGTCTTCTATTTGCTTGAGGAGAAGCTGAAGGGTAAAAGCAGTTCGCAACTCTCTCCCAGCGCATTGCTAGTATTACCCTAAAAAGGCTGCGTATATTTCATCAGTCAATGCAATATCCTTAGCGTAGTCTCTTTTCAAGAAGGAGAAAATTCTTTCTTTCTTTAAATCACAATCTATAGGCAAATATCATTTAGCCAGATACCATTTATCCGGCTACACTAAGGACCTCTACGGTGCGACCCCTCAGAGGTCTACCGGTCTAATCAAACCTATAGATTGACATCTCGGTTGTCCTTTTTGCCCATTTTCGATGGTCTTACAAAATTCTCAAAACTATTGATATATACAGTAACTGCTGTACCTTCTAGTTTCCGATGTTCCAAATGAACTCAAGTATCTTTATAGGACTAAGGCCGCCTAGGCCTCGATCGTATTTGAATACTAATGTACTTTCAAAATTTTAATGAATCTCCAGAATCATTTCACTTAAAGAGAAGAAAATTTATAAAATCCGGATGAGTCAAAATATCACTTCCGTGTTCTTTAAAAGAGGTATTTATTTTGTGAGTACAATTTGATTTGGTTGTCTCCTATCAAACAATGGGTATGGTATTCGTAGTTGCATTTATAATACTTGGGTTTTAAGGTTTTAAAAGCTCAGTCGATTTGCTGATGATTTCTTACTCATGCTTTATCAGGCTTCTCCCATGCCCCTTTCTTTACTTCTCCACATACCATGATTTTTATCTCTACCGATAGTTCCACTAATTTTAATGGTCTCTCTCTTCGATTACTGCAGATACTTCCCGAGCACGACGCGAGGGCGAGGTGCCTGCCGTGGATTACCATTTTATAACGCGGCAGGCCTTCGAGGCGGATATATTGGCTCGTCGCTTCGTGGAGCATGGCGAGTACGAAAAAGCCTATTACGGTAAGTCTGACTACAGTCGATTATTCGATAAACCGGTTAATCAAACGTTTTGCAGGCACATCCCTGGAGGCCATACGCGCAGTTGTTGCCAGCGGCAAGATTTGTGTGCTGAATCTGCATCCGCAGAGCTTAAAGCTACTTCGTGCCTCCGATCTGAAACCCTATGTTGTGCTGGTGGCGCCGCCCAGTCTCGATAAGTTGCGGCAGAAAAAGCTGCGAAACGGCGAGCCTTTTAAGGTGAGTGCTTGCTATCGTTATCGGTTGCAGTTACTGTAACTGTTATTGGTTAAATAGTAACAACTTATCGACAAGCTTGTATAATTATAGAGAATTGCAAAAATAGGGTAAACCAATTTCGATTTTATTTGGTATATCGGTTCCAAGTATCGAATATATCGATATAAAACTAAAACATATTTCGAAAGCTATCTAACTGATAGCATTGAGTTATTTAGTATTTGTTTTGCAAAGTTTTTAGATAAGTAATAAAATTTAAATGCAGTTGACTGGGCAAAAAGATTATATTTATTGAAAAATTCTATTTATTCTAGTTTTTTTACGAATGAAAATAAGAATAAATCTCAACGTCTTACAGAGCGAACTTAAATAAATTTTGAAAAGGTTGCAAACAACCACGATTAAATCTTGAATACCAATAAAACATCTATACTTTTTTAAAAGATTATCAATTTGTTGTGATATATCGCACCTAATTGGAAACAATTATGCAAATTTCGATACAAGTCGATAGTTTTAGAACCCTAACAATATGCAATACTTGTGAAACTAATCGATTATTCTTGTCTGCAGGAGGAGGAGCTGAAGGACATTATCGCCACTGCCAGGGACATGGAGGCGCGTTGGGGCCATCTGTTCGATATGATTATCATCAACAACGATACGGAGCGGGCCTATCATCAGCTGCTGGCGGAGATTAACTCGCTGGAACGCGAACCGCAGTGGGTGCCTGCCCAGTGGGTGCACAACAATCGCGACGAGTCATAATGCACTCAGTGCTCAGTCCACAGCTCTGAGTGCCTAGTGCTTAGTCTTTAGTCCCCAGACCTGAGACCTGAGACCTACAACCTACAACCTACAACCTACAACCTAAAACCTAAAACCCAAAACCTGAGACCTTGGACCTTAGTTGTCTGGCCAGATGCACTCTATTCCATTGTAAATACACTACGTTTTCTACTCAGTCAAGTGGATGTGGATGTGGAAGGGAGCGGAGCAGCTGATGAAAACGGAAATGGAATTGGGGACTGCCCCGATATTTGCGTTATGTGTATAATCGATCATAAACTAATATACCTGCATATGTGTACTTTGCCTGAACCTATATTAATCACTTATGTACTTAATCTTCCCCTACCACCCCCGTTACCATATACTCGTATTATTTATGTACTTATTATTATTATTATTATATTATTAATATTATTACAAATATGTATATTTTTTGTTGCAAGCAGATTTGCAATTTGCAATTGCAAGCATTCTTTTTTTTTTTTAACAATGTTCACAAAAATTGTTGTTCAATTTTATAATTTTTTTTCTATTCAATAATTATTTTAACGATTAATTAATAAGTTAAATGGTTTACGTTGAGCACTTCCTTAATTTCATATGCTAATTGAAATTGTAAAAACAAACAAACGAGAAATGAGAAACTGTTAAAAACACAACTGTACGGCCAGTCTGTGCATCGATATATCGCTTATCGATAACACATTCCAACTGCAACTCGTCTAAACCACATGTTAACATAACAAATACAATCCAGAGAGTGTGTAACAGGGGAAGAACCTTGAAAAGAGTCCATAATCAACAATATTGAAGAGGCGATAAAAAAGAAGACACGACGAAAACGAAACATACCGCAACAGAGCGAGAAAGGCATAAAACACGAGCGAGATAGCAAGCGAATGTTGCAATTACGTAATCTATTTACTTTATATAAATATATACATAAACTATACAACTAAATAAATATACACATAACTTATATGCAGTAATACAATTAATTTTTATCAAGCGAAAACTAAAACAAATAATCTACGATTAAACGAAGAAAACGAGGAGGGAGACGAGAAGGAAGCAAAATGAATAGGGAAAGAAATAGAAGCAGATGTAGAATGAAATGCAACAACAAAATCAGAACGTCATTGCCAAATAAAACAAAGAAAGAAAGCAACACGCAAAAAAACAAACCTAATGCTAAAGAAAGACGAGGAAACACAAAACAAAACAAATCACATTCCGCCAACAGAAAGTGAAGAAAGAGCATAAAATATTTAATGAATTAGCGTAGAAAAGTTTACAAAATGCACTGTATAAAAACAATAAATAACTCTGAAATCTATATATATATATATATAAATATATATATATATGTAACGGAACATTAGGCAATTAAGAACACGGAAAAAGCATAGTACATACAAGTAAATGTTGTTGTAATTAATTATTATACAGAAAAGCGTTTAGTTAATGGCGAAAAGCTGCTGAGGAAAGCAGAAAAAAGGAAAAAAGAAAATCGAGCAAAA
This sequence comes from Hypselothyrea guttata, assembly GCA_035045125.1. NCBI lineage: Eukaryota > Metazoa > Arthropoda > Insecta > Diptera > Drosophilidae > Hypselothyrea > Hypselothyrea guttata. Next base: position 3,196,966 of record JAWNNJ010000194.1, read on the forward strand.
TCAGATCAATGCTTCTTAACTGAAGGTCTAAAACGCAACGAAATCGTTGCGAATTTTAGGCATGAAATTGGAAAAAAAAAATATATATATATATAGATGGGAAATAAACAAATATATATACAGACATACTAATTTGTTGAAAGTGCAACAATTTTATTAAGTAAATGCTCCAAAACGGCGTCAAGTAATTTAGCAACCGATGTTACACAATGTTGAACAATTGAAGATTCTAAAATAAAAACAAAATATGAAAACAAAAAACGAAAACCACTCTAATATACTACATATGTTTAAAACTAAAATAATATACATATATATATAATTTTTTTTTTGTAGTCAACAAGGTATAAAAATGTGTGTGCAGTAAAAATTTGTTTAAGTTTTTATTTATGTATTAAAAACAAAAATCAAATAAATATATGAAAACTATTGAATAAATCTAAACAATTTAGATTATTAAATGTATGTGTGTGTGGTGTAACAAATTGAATAACATAAAAATGAAAAACAAAACAAAAACACAGAACAAATTCGATATGAACTAGGCATGGTTAAAACAAACATTGTACCATAAACAGAAATGAGAAAATAAAAATAAAATCAAATATCGCAATAATGTGCTGAAAGTGTGATTTAATTTGGCGCCAACAGGCAACAGCGCTGCCAGATAACATGGCGCAAACAGCGGGCAACATGTGGCAGCGCTGCTTAACGGCGCTTAACAGCACTGTTATCGCATTCGCTTTTTTTCCGCCAGATCTAGCTGTTTCTTCGAAAGCTAGAAAATATGCGGGATGCGCCTTTTGACTTTATTTTTCTTTTAGTATGCAGTTTTTTGTCAACCTTTTTCCTTATTTTTAAAACAGGATACTTAACATAAAACTTAAATTACATTGGAACTTTAATTTGCACTTTTATATTGTAATTTTTTTAATTTTTTGTCCTCTACATTAATTAGGCCATTAATTACATTGTATTTTTTGTTTTAATTTGTTGACTGCATTTAGTTGACATTAAATAAAATAAATAAAAAATCAAATAAATTTTGCTTAGAAATATATTTAATTAAGCTTGTTTTGTCCTTTTTATGCAAAAAAAGTTTATTTTTCTGAAAGCAAGTTGGCAACACCGCTAAACAGCCAACCAGTGTGACCACAGCCGCTGTTAGCTAAGTGCGCTGGGGCTAGCAGCTGTTAGTTAACAGCGCCGCTGTAAGCATTTGCCTGCCCAACCGCTCGCTCTCGCATTCATTTGCGATTGAGACAACGGTTCGGTCGGACGCGTTTACGCCGGCATCGCGGTATTATTTGCATTAGTATTAGTGTTAGTTACCGTTGTTGTGTTTGCGCTCTTCGTCTTTTTTGCGGTGTTTTTTTTACGTTTTGTTCTTATTGCACTTTGTGGGTGCCTGGCTGACTGATTTTTATGGCCAAATGTTAATCTTATCGCAAAAGCATGAGTCGAAGCACAAATTACTGGCACTAAGCGTTTTCGATTTGGAACGGGAATAGGAATCGCCATTCTATAGCCAACAACAGCAGCAACAACAGAGAACAAGAAGCAGAGCAACAGCATTCACAGACACAGAACGAGACAGCGACTGCAACAGAGACAGAGAGAGAGAGAGACAGGGAGAGAGAGAGAATGCCCATCAAGTCAGCGTCGCCCGCTCAGCAGCTGCAGCAGCAGCAGCAGCGGGACGTGGAGAACGGCCTCTATCCGAACATACCGCCAGAGCGGCGCTCCCCTTCACGTCCCGCGCGCCCACCCACCCTGCGTCAGGACACCGTCGACATGGAGGAGATACCGTTAAACCAGATGCAGCAGGAGCCCGAGGATCGTCGCAAAATGCGCGAAATATTCGACAAGGTAAAAAGCGCAACTTAACCCCCCTTCCCTCTCCCGACAATTCCCTTCCCCTTTCTCATCGTCAATGAGTTGCCTTGTTTGCGTTTGTTTGCCCTTTGTGAAAGTTGTGAGTCATAGGCGCTGATCCCTGACCCCCTCCCCCTCCACCCACACCCCCTTAACCACGTCCTCCGCAACAGTGCTGCCAAATACGCTTTTTTCCGTCAAATCTGCCTTTGCCTAAAAAGTATCTGCTAGAAAAAATTATAAAACTGCAAATGTGATAATTCTTGCTTTATTTTACAAACACAATTCCGCTGTCTCTGTTTTTTCTTAAATTTAAAAAAAAAAACATTAAAAAAAAGCCTGCAATATTGTTTCGTTAATAACTTTGGTGTCCATCAACCGATTTCAATAAGCTTTTTAGGATAGATAAATGTAATAATAGACAGTAAATATTCTATATAACCACCTTTTATCTACAAATGTTCAATTTTAATTATTAGTATTATGAGACCTATCATTATTTTGGCATATTGGTAGCATATTGGCATCTTTGGTAGCCCGCTTAAGCCAAAATCTGATGAAGAATAAACTATATCAGTATAGTGCCTTTCAGGAAGTAACTTTCGAAAATTATGAACTTGTCATCTCAATTATTATTGGAAAGTATGGAAAATCTTACAAATATTTTGGTGGTAAAAATCGGTCGAGTTTTTAGGGACTCAACCTACTAAGGAAAATTAGAGGCAAAAACCAGTTAAGTTTTGAGAATGTCCCTGGTAATTTTTGAAAAATTGTTAAACTTTATTTTCGATCAAAAATGGCTTTTTCTCTCTAAAAAAGCGGGCAGCACTGATCTGCACTGCACTCCGCGTTGCATTGCGCTTTGTCATGCTCTATTTTTATGCCTGCCCCCCGCGACTTGGCAACATTCGCAGTTCTCGGAGCGCCGGGAGTCAAAAGCGTAACGCCAGCTTATCGCCAATGTCAGACATAGGGTGGGGGGGAGGTAGGGAGGGAGAGAAAAAGAGTAGGAACTTCTGCAGCTTCACTCAAATTCACACATAACAGTTTGTCTTTGCTTAACAGTGGCAAGAGCAACAACAACAACAACAGCAACAGCAACATTTCTACTGACAGAGAGGCAAACACTGCATGCAGGGTTGCCACAAACAGCTCAAGTGTGCTTAAAGTGGTGTTTTTTCTGTTGTTATGCTGTATCCATAGGAAATGGATAAAAACAGGGCTAATAAATTAGTTTTCTTTGCTGCAGTGATTAGTTTGATGCTTAAACTTAACTAAAAATGTATACCCACTGCCGCTAGGGCCCGACTGATCCGCTGCGTTTTGGTGCCTTTCGGTATTTCCAAGTGGCAATCGTGGCTGAAAGTGTTATCGCGTTTGAAAAACAGAACAACAACAAACCGGTTATAAGTACATGCAAACGTATCTATAGTTATGTAGTGTGTGTGTGTGTGTGTGTGCGTGTGTATGTGTGTATTTATATTTATGGGGATTTCTGTTGTCTTGCTGTTAGTCACTTGCACGCAATTCTTGTTGCCGCTGCCATTTCTCCTCGCTCCTCTCTGCTCTATTCTGTCTCTTCTCTTTCTCCTTGTCTTTCTCTTGCCATTTCTGCTGAGCTAGCGATGTTTGCCCGCCATTATCAAATGCCGCTCCCTACGCAATTTCAAGCTCAACGCCTTCCCGCTGTTCGCCAAGAGCTGTTATTAAAGAGCATTTGCTATAAAAAATTGTGAAATTTTGTTGTTGCTATTTGTTAAAAAATATTTCCGCATATTCTTCAATTTTACAAAAACAATAACAGTATAATAATAGTTATAATAATAAATAACAATTATAGGCCTTTTTGCTCGATATTTGCCTATAACAACTTAATTTAAAGCAAATATTTAAGTATAATTTAGCTGTTTTTTTTTTAGCTGTTTTTTTGCCGCCAAAAGATTGGCAACACTGTCGCCAATTCTCCCAAGTCTCCCAGTTATTGTTTGCTTGCCTCTTCGCTGTTCTGTATTTTTTTTTTTTTTGTTATTTCGTATTTGTTTTGTCTAATTCACGACATTCCATTCTTTCACTTCGATTCCAGCGAATCTATGGCTAGATTTGTTTATAAGCCCTTGGCAACAAACACACACACACAGAGATACAGACACATGCACACAAATTGCATTTCATCATTTGTTTCAACCTGTTTCTGCTGCTGTTAAGGCCAATGTTAATATCAATATCAATGTTAATGTTAATGTAAATGTAAATGTAAATGTTAGGTAAATGTTAATGTAAAAGTTCTGTCGTCCAAATACATATCATTTGTGTGTGCATAATTATTATTCTGGATATCTGGTATATCTGGTATTATTAATTAGCATATTCTCGACATTTTGGCTTTCTTCGCTGCGTCCATTCCCCCCCGCCCGCTGCCAATATATTGTATTTAACAAATAATTCTGCTGCGTAATCTTATCGCTTGTGGTTTTGGCCCAAAGCATTTCAAGCAGCGCGCATAACTCTCCAAACCGTCAATGGCCTTATAAGTACATACATACGTATATAAACATATAAATATGTAGATATGTAGATATGCGGTATATACATATGTACATTATATTTGCAGATCCAGCTAATTGGCATTGTGTTGTGACTCGCAGTCTACGGCAGCTGCTGAGACTGCACTAAACGTGACTAACTCAAGCTCTCCTCTCTCTAGCTCGGCTCTCAGCCCCCCTGCCCACCCTGCCACGCCCCTTCATTCCACATTCCACGATAACCAGGGCTTCCAAGCTTATTATACCAAAACTTGTGCAAATTGCTAAAACTTCTCGGTTAATTTACACCACATTTAGGTTTATTTTCGGTTCACTAAAAAAACATTCTCATAAGACACTATTTAGTATGGGTCTAAACAATATATTTTTACCTTTAATTTGTATACCCTGTATTTAAAACAAATGCAAAAGCGTTTATTAAGTTCTATAATTATATAATATATCTATATATTATATATATATCTATATATCTATAATTCTATATTTATATCTTCGAGTTCTTCTAAATCTCGCAAACTATTAGAGCTAGAGACATCATATTTGATATTTAGGTTCTCCTATGCAGCCAGCTGATTTTGTTTTAGGTTTTGTATACCTTTCCCGCTAACCACAAAAAAGCACAGATTTGTAATTTGGCATGTATAGTACGTGGCCCTTAACATTTTCCAGCCATGATGTGAGCTCTAATATCGGATCAGATAAGAAGATATGGAAGATATGGAACAGACAGTTTGCTCTACTGTGCAAAGGGAAGGGAATGGTTTGTGCATACGCGATTATTACTGCCCTACTGTCGTTAACTCCCGACTGTTACTTTCCGCCCGACTGATCTGTTCAGTCCTTACTGGTTTGAATATAAGTTTAAAGCTATTTGTTTTAGAAACTAAATAATTCTTGCACATCCATCTAATAATAAATTATAACCCCAAGATATCCGAGCATTGGTTTTAGGCTTGCAGCCCTGACAGCTAGTACTTATCGCATTTTTAGCTTTTTCTTTTGTTTTCAAATATCGAAGACACATCTACGGCGCTTTCCCACATATGAATGTATTTACCCACGTCTCCCCCTGGCCACCACTCCATCTACACTCTCTTCTCGCAAATCCTCAATTAATATACCTTATATACAGACTACGTTTGTAGTCATGCGATGCTAGCTTTAGTCGCTTTTTCTTTAGCTATTAATTGTCAGTTTATTAGTCACACGCTTACTTACTTTCCCCTCTTTTCTCCTATCCAAGCATTAGTTTAATCCGAGTCTCTATTTAGCCTAAATTCTAGAGTATTTTCAGCTAATTTTTTGAATATTCTATATATGCATTAGTCAGTCGTCTACTTCCAGATTAATTTAATAGAGGTAATGCATATATAGTAATACTCGGAAGTTAGCTGATAACAATCGAATAATGGCTTTACGAGCTCCGGCTGACATAAGGTCTAAGGTATTTATAAACGAGTTCTATATGGTTTGTAGTACGATAAGGCTTCTATTACATAGGAACGGTATTATTCGATTTGGACAAAGACAAAATTGAAAAAAATAAACAAAAACAAATCTGTACTTTCCTAGCCTTATATATTATATTTCTTATGGCGATTGTCATAAAACAATCATAATTTTTTTTATAAATATCATCTGACTAGATCTTCTGTTATCAGTCAATGGATCCGGTTCAGAAACACGATTCCCAAATTTATTTAACTTTGATCCGAATCGAGCAATAACAAAATAACTGAGAGCGAATGCGGTTTGATTCTAAGTTTATTTACATTTCATTAGAAATCATGAATAATACGTAGAAAAGCTGCTGAGTATAAATTAAAAGTGAATAACTAAATTAGCTTTACTACACATAGGATCAAACTTATTTTTAGTCCTTTTGTGCCCATTAAAATAAGGGGAAAAAAACAGACAAAAGCAGGCGTGGCAGACTCCACAAAGTATATATATTCTTGACCAGGGAGACAGGGAGCTATTATTGTGTTTTTTTTTATATTTATTAAAAAACTTATTTTTCATTTTTATAGCTTTGTAAGAGGCAGAGGAAGGCGTGGCAGACCCCATATAACCCTGTTAGTCTATCTATCCGTCTGTCCCTCTCTAGCGCAGCGGACATTAAAGCATGGTACAGACAAAAAAGTAAGAAGATGCATTGCTGTTGCTGTTCGAATCATATGCTATAAATATTTTTCTAATATTGCATTCAAAATATAGGGACGGGGCAGATCAGTGGGACGGAGGCTACAGTCGGACGTAACCGACCGTAGAAGACCCTTTACTTTGAGTAAGCTACCCGCGTATGCAAGGCACACCACCCCCCCTCTGCCTAGTGCGGCAAATTGTCTGTGGCATATGTTCGCTGTTTCTTATCCGATCGAAACAAAATTCACAGCGTCGATATAGAATGTCATAAACTAGTTCAATACCAAATTACAAATCAATATCTTTAAAGCTGTGGCTGCAGTAGCTTTTTGCGGTTTGCGGAGGAAGGGGGGGAGGTATCCAAAATCTAAAACAAACTCGTGCTGCTCACTGATAAGCGGAACCTAAATCCCAAATATGGTGTCTCTAGCTCTTATAGTTGCTGAGATCTAGGTGTTCATACAGACGGACAGACAGACAGACAGACAGACAGGCAGACAGACGGACAGACGGACATGGCTATATCGACTCGACTTGTCGTCCTGATCAAGAATATATATACTTTGTGGTGTCTGCCACGCCTCCTTCTGGGTGTTACACACATTTCCTCTTTGCACTAAACTAATAGACCCTTCTTACTTTTTTAAAGTAAAGGGTCTAATTATATGGAGCAGGCGATTTGTTTCGCGTTCGCAGACCTGTTAATGGAAACCGCGATCGCTTTTTATTGAATTAACTGTTGTTTTGCACATTTCAATTGATTTCCAAATCGTATAATACGAACAACTTTTTGCTGTTTCGCTTGTTTTCCATCAAAATCCTTTTTAGCTGTTTGTTAACGGGTTTTTCGCTTTTAGCTGTTTTCGGCTAATGTTTGGCCTCGATATGTCTGCGATTTTGATGCATTTTCCGAAACAATTCATCGATTGCGACGACCCCTAATAAGGCAGCGGGTGCTAGAGACTTGTTTTGTGGGTTGCAACAGAGGTTGCATGTGGCAACTTCGGGTTCCTTAAAAAGACAAGCGTTTAAATGTTATTGTGCAATTTTGTACGGTGATCTGAAGTTAATTTCGACCGGAATAATCTGGGTAAATGTATTTGATAACGGAATAATTGCATTTCGTATGGTATCGATTATTATCGAATCCATATCGATTAATCTTCAAGGCAGTCCTGATAGGCATCCTCCTCGCTCTCATCGCTGTCTATGTCCTTAAAGACGTCCAGACGTTCAGCCTCCTCGTATAAACTTGGCATAATCGCGTCCTTCCAATGGTCGTCTGCCGATAAACGCCTCCTTCTGATGTGCTTGTGTTGCACGTGCTTGAGGCGTGGCTGCCGTACAAGCTCAAACTCCTGTTCCGGTATTTGACTGAATATGATGTTGGCCACTATGAAGATAGCTACCAGTATGGCCAGGGCGGTGAGTGCAACGGTCAGATCGCACTCTCCCTGCTCCTCTTCCATGTCCAGCCAGTCGCATGGGTCGGCAATATCTTCTTCTTCAGTCCAGTCTAGGAACTGGCTTGTCATCTGCCACAGCTGCGTCATTCTGCGGATCAAAATTGCAACTCAACTGATTTTTGTATTTGACCCAAATGAAGTTCCAACAATCAGTTCTAAATATTTCCAAATGCAACTGACAACTCGAATCAAAACCGGATATTCGTAAGTGTTGTTAGCCAACGGTAGCCATGCCTGCTAGGGTTGTCGAATATTTGAAACATATCTTATCTGAAGATCAAGATGACAAGCAAGCAAGTTGTACTGAAGAAGTTGCGAGAGTTCGGCCATCGAGAGTTGGGCCAACGCTACAATAATGCACTACAAATCCGTCATACGGCTGTATAATGCGAGAGCAGTACATTAAGAGACTACATTCCCATGAAGATTGCGGCAAGTTAAAGTACAACTTTAGCTCTCTAAAATCCGAAATACTTTGTAATAATCCTAATAACTGCTTTAATCTTCACACTTTCGTTTTGTATTGCAGCACGACTCGGACAGAGACGGTCTTATCAACACACAGGAGCTGAAGGGTCTCATTTCGGATGGGTATTGCCGGGACATACCGGCGTACATCGCCGAGCAGATAGTGCGCAAAAATGACACGGACAACGACGGGCAATTGGACTTTGACGAGTTCTATGCGATGTCGCTGCGGCATAAGGTGATGATACGCAATCTATTGACCAGATATTGCCGCTATATTGTGCCACCGCCCAAGCCGCTCGAAGGCGATGAGCCGGACGGTGCCTACGAGAAGCAAATGTCCATCTGCCCCCCGCCACTGACCATGGTCATCTTCTCGATCGTGGAGATCATCATGTTTCTCGTGGACGTCATCTATTTCCAGTGAGTTTTCCACCCGTGTATTCCCCGTATAAACCGACTATAACTTTTACGTTTTACGTTTCACAGAGATGATCCCAATCACAATCAGAACGTGGGCGAGAGCACCAATGGCCCAGCCGCCAGTCTGTTCATTTACAATCCCTACAAGCGTTACGAGGCGTGGCGCTTCCTCAGCTACATGTTCGTGCACGTGGGCATCATGCATCTGATGATGAACCTCATCATCCAGATCTTTCTCGGCATTGCTCTCGAACTGGTCCATCACTGGTGGCGTGTGGCCCTCGTCTATCTGGCTGGCGTGTTGGCCGGCTCCATGGGCACCTCGCTGACCAGTCCTCGCATCTTTCTCGCTGGCGCCTCTGGTGGCGTCTACGCGCTCATCACCGCCCACATTGCCACCATTATCATGGTAACTAACCAGATTCCAGATTTTTACACCCTGTACCCATTTACGAGGATGGGCTGATAAGTAATCGACCTCGCCAAAAAAAAACGTTTTTTTTTTATAAGTTCCATATTTTTTTTTGGATAGCTTATCAGCTGATACCACTAAAATTTTGGTAAAGTTCGGTCACATAGGTTTTATTCGGTTTTTTTTTAGTCCAAATAGTTTGGCCAGTTTAATTTGTATTTTTGTGTTCTGTTTTAAAAAAAGAAATTAGACAATGGAATCAAAATAGAATTGGACAGTGTGTATGGAGATTCTTCGCCGTCTAATTCAACTTTAAAATATTGGACACCTGAATTTGTTTCCAAATTTAAAAAAAAAATTGAACAGTTAATATGACAAATTCCTATTTTGAGGAGCTTGACCAATTCTACTATTTCTTGGTTTCTTGACGTGTGTTGCTCTGAAAGAATACTATGTTGAAGGATAAATATAGTTTTACATCAAAATGTTTCGTTTTCTTGCCGAGGCCGATTACTCATCAGTCCATCCTCGTAACTATTTTGAAAATCGCATTGAAATCGGTTAATAAACACAGAAGCTATTAAAGATATGCGTATGATATTTGTATAAAGTTATATCTCAAATATTGGGCACAGAAAGTAATTTAATGTTTTACATCATGCTAATGAATTGTGAATATTATTTCAGAACTATTCGGAAATGGAATACGCCATTATACAGCTGTTGGCGTTCGTCGTCTTCTGCCTGACAGATCTGGGCACCTCGGTCTATCGCCATCTGACGGATCACCACGATCAGATCGGCTATGTGGCGCACTTGTCGGGGGCTGTGGCCGGTCTGCTTGTGGGCATTGGGGTGCTACGGAATCTGGAGGTACGTCGCTGGGAGCGCATTCTCTGGTGGGTCGCCGTCATCTTCTACTTCGCACTGATGACCACCGGCGTCATTGTGCACATATTTGTGCCCGACTATTTCCCCAAGCCCGAATATAACTGATTGTATCCCCCAACCCCCCAACCCCCCATTCCATCCCATCCCATAACTTTACGCTACGCTAAACGAAACGAAATATTTTCACACAAATTAGCTTTAAGTTGCGCATAGCCTTAGAGCCTCAGGTTAACTGTCCAAAGTGCACTTGATCGAGGCCAACAGTTAGTTGGATTATACTTGTAATTGTATTTTCGACAACCGAACTTTATATACTATATATCTATATACATATATTGTAATTTTAATATTTTTATATACCGTTTACTTGACATTATAACAATTTAAACACCGCCAGGTGCATAAAGCTACTTGATACAGTGGAAGCTCGAAAGAGTGAACAGTCTTTATTCTGAAAAAGAGATTTACCAATGTGCGAAACCATATCAATGATCTTACTTTGTATTTCTATTCGTTTTATATACATACCAATATTTATTTATTTTTGAGCAATTTTATTGTTGTAAAGCCCACGGCCCACAATTCCACTGTCCATATTAAATAAAATAAATGTAATATTTTTTACAAATTGAAACATTTTCTTTGTATTTGTGTTTTTTTATATTTGATTCATGAGTTCCGAAACTTGGTTTAACATAATGAATTTTTAAAGTAAAGTATATTATATATATAGTATGGGTATAGTTTAAGTCGCCTTTCAGCGTGGCGAACTTAACTTGTTTTTAAGTCGAATTAAACAAAAATAAAAAAATCGAAAATAAAAAACAAAATAAATGTAATATTCTTCACAAATTGAAAGATTCTTAATGGTAAGGTAACTTAAGTTATAGATCTTCATGTATATCGAGCCTTTCCCGCGAAAAAGACGTAACCAACATTTTTTCGATTTTCGGTTTTTTATGCAAGTGCGTCTGAAATTCGCAACATAATTGCATCAAAAACCGAAAATCGAAAAAATGTTGGTTACGTCTTTTTCGCGGGAAGGGCTCGATATATTTAAATGCTATTCTGGTCAAGTCATTTGCCAATCTTAGGCGGCACATACTGAAATTTTAAATACCCCGATTCCTTCTGGGAGACCTTCACGACGGTCACCCAGGCCTGTGGCATCATGAGATGCAGGATCACCTCGAGGCGATCCACCGGCAGATACACAATCATGAGGTCGCTGTCCAGGTCGCTGGCATGCAGTTCATCGCTGGTGCACAGTCCCGGTATGGGCTTCATCACCGGAATGCACTCCTTGCCATTGGGCATGCCCAGCGCACGGGTCACGTTGAGCAGCTCGTACGTGATGCCCAGGCTGAAGTGCGTCAACTGCTCGCTGTTGTCCTTCACGGCCTGCATTATATTGTGCACGGTGTGGGCGGTGTTACAATGCAGCACCGGCATCAACAGCAGCTCCCTGATGTTTTGGCACTGGGTCAGTTGCTCGCTGAATTCGCCGCTGATCGCGACATTGATCATCTCGAGGCGCTTCACGTGGCTGCCGGAGGCGACGATGGCCTGCAAAATGTTGCCGATGTCCGGCGCTTGCTCCTTGTTGTAGTTCTCAAAGCGCAGATGCTGCAGACGTGGCAGGCTCGACAGCACCTCGACCATGGCGTCCGTTTTGACGGGGCGCGTGGAGCCCAGCGCCAGGGTCTCCAGCTGCTGCAATTGCTTGAGACGCGTTATGTCCGCATGCCCCAATGCCATGCCGCACAGGCTCAGCTCGCGCAGTTTCATTAGCTTTGCCAGCGGCAGCAGCGAACTGATCATCGCCCTCGGCTCAATCATGCGCAGGCGCAACACCTCCAGATTCGACATCTTTTCCAAATCGCTCAAGTTGAGCGCACGTCCCGTGCGACATGTGGCACGCAGCTCGACCAGCTCCGGCAAACATTTGATGGCATACTGCACGAACTCCGCGTGGCACGCGTCCGTGCGTAAAATGCGCAGCGACTTCAGCGCCGCCAAGTCGCCCGTCATGCGCATTTGCGTATTGTCCACGCCCAGGACGCCCATCATGTCCAGTTCGGCGGTGTGATTGTGCGCCAACTGGCGCAGCAGTTCGGGCCAATTGCCGACGCGGGTGTTCCGCAGCTTCACCAGGTGCCACACGCCCCGCTCCCTGCCCACCATGGCCCAGGTCTTGCACACTTTGGCCATGTTCACGCGATCCTGTTGGCGATTTGAATTGGAATTGGAATTAGTAAAATGTAACAAAATGCAGGCATCGTAATTATTATAATTCTTCGTATATGGTGTATATGGCAGACCCCACAAACTATATATATTCTTGATCAGGGAGAAGAGCTGAGTCGATTTAGCGATGTCTGTCTGTCTGTTTCGGAAACTACAACTATAGGTAGGTGTATTCAAAACGCAGATCAGGTTTATTTCAAATCGCTGCTTTGTATGCAAAGCAAATTAAAAGAACAATTGCGTGTATTTCTTTTTTGTCTCACTCTACACATTTGCTGGCTATATCGCGATATATCGTCGCAGAGCACAATTTCTAAAAATATTCACTTAATTTTTAGTATTGCTGTTTTTATTTGTGTGTGCTGCTTTAGATTTTAGATATGCCCTCTCCGTTTACCGCTAAGAACCTTAGCAGCCACCTAGATCTCGCAAACTTTAGAAACTAAATGTACCGTTTTTTTGGTATTTAGGTTGTCCTATGCTGTATTTTGGCCAAATCTGTTTTCAAGAATATATCCCTCCACTCACCAATAACCGTCAAAAACCACAGCAGCCACAACTTTAAATCTGCAAGCTTGAAATTTGGCATATACGCAGCCTATGACGGATACGAAACAGCCAAGATATGTAACAGATAATTTGCTAGACTTGCAGACGTGGTGGGGGAGTGGTTTGTATATTGTATATTGCCTGTGTGTCGGATTGATTATGACTGCTCCGCCCCGTCCCTACCGGGTATTATTTGCGATCCCTGACAAAATGTAACTCACCTGCATATTCAACGTCTTCATAACGGCTTCAATGATGTTGCAGCTTAATGTGGCGCCCGTCAGGCATTTGATGACCTTCGTCTTTGGCTCGGGTTTGCGCTTGACAAGGGGGCTCTGTTCACTTGGGCCGCTGGGGAAGAAGAGGGGTAGATGGTAAACATAGTTGTAATGCAAGCGAATCATGAGAATGCAATCCACATAAGCAGAAATGGAACAAAACCGAACTGGGCGTTGACTTTCGGACTCACAATTGTATGCGTGGAGCTCGCGGTGGACCTGCCACAGCCAGCGCCTTGCGTCCGTTGATGACCACAACCTCCTGTAGCCTTGGAGTTATGCTGTTGCCTGAGCAAAAGACGCTGAACAGACTTTCCTGTGGCAAAGCAGTAGGCACCTCCTCAGGGACAGGAACAGGAACAGGGACGGATTTAGTGAATTTTGCAGTGGCAGCTGCGGCATCTGTTGCAGTGGCAGCTGCGCCATCTGTTGCAGTGGCTGTTGTCATCTTTGTTGCAGCCTTTGCCTGCTGGTTGCTGCAAGCAAAAGAAAGTGGCTTAGTAAGGCTTTATCGTGAGGCATAATTCAATTCGATTATGAATCGATTTAATATATTTATTTGTATATTTTGTATGCATTGAGTTGAGTATTATTTCTCTCTCAAAATCGATTTTTTGACGAGAATCGAAAAGATCGATATTACAAAATCAAATATCGAACCAAATTTACAGAATTGGTAGACATTTATGATCTCTGCAGAACAGAATTCCTGTCGAATTGTATCTCTTAAATGGAATAGAATTGTATCTCTAATTGTGTGCACTGTGGGCAGAAGGGGCGTGGCATCCCAGATATAAAATAAACTTAAAATGCGAATTATATACACCTACCCACCAGAAATACCAGAAATGCCTATAAATGCCGTAGCGTTGAGAGTTGTGCCACTTACCTGCGCTTGCGTGTGATGACTGTGTTGCCACTTCCGGAGGCGGCGCTTGCACTTCCGCCGGTGCCACTTCCAGTGCCATTGCTGTTGCTCGCAGCTAGGACGCGAGAATTACCAATGACGGCCGTGGTCGGAGTCCAGCCCTCTTGAGGCGGACTGGCGCCCTTTGGCACATTCGGTTTGGAGACACGTTTGGTACTTAGAACCACAGGCGCAGGCGCAGGAGGCGCCACTAAAGCTGCTTGAGCAGCGGGTTCAGATGATGGCCGCTGCTGCTGCTGCTGTTGCTGCTGCTGCTCCTGTTGCTGCTGTTTCTTGGCAGCCATCGATCTGCGAAGCATGGGCGCGGACAGCGCTTGGCGCTCCGTCTCGAATTCGGGGCCCACCTCCTGCAGTTGGCGTTGGAAGCAGAAGTGATCGATTGTGAGGCCATCGGTCAGAAAGGGTGTGATGTCCTCGCGTGAACGCAGCTTGCGGCCATCGGGAGATATGAACATGACATCGATGCGCTGACGCGAACCAGCGCCACCGGCATTGCGATGCACCAACTCACGACGCCAGCCGTACTTGAAGGGCATCTTAAAGAAGTCATCCGTACTTGGCATCTTGGGGGTGATGGTGGAACGACGAGCAACTGCCGTGGTGCGTTCCGCATCGCGATTAGCAGCAGCATCCACCACTGCAGCGGCATCCGGCTCACCCTGCAACAAGCCTTGTTCGGCGTCCCCTGCCACAGCGCGGTACAGGCTGCGACTGCGTCGGGAGCGCGGCGACTCTTCCTGTCTTCCTGGATTGTTCAGGGACTTGGCACGTGTACGACGGCTGCGTCTCACTTCTTTTGAAACTTTTCGTGCCCTGTTCGGTTTCTATAGGGAAAAATGGGGAAAAACAAAAACAAAAACACGCCCAAGTCAGTCAAAGATTTTAGGATAGCTTAGATCTCTTAGGCATAGCTGCCAATCAACTTCCAAATTCATCCAACGCACTAAGTGATTGAAGTAGCAAGGATCACAGCCCTTACGGTACCTAACCTGGTTAGTTTAGTCATAGCTGTACCCAACGCACCAAAACATATTTGGGGTAACGATATAACGAAACAAATGAGAATGAACGAATTTTTGTCACAATCATTCTGCATTCAGGTAAAGGGTCTCCTACTGTTGGTTACGTTCGACTGATCTGATCGATCAATATATTTATTTGTATGAAGTAGAAGTAAAAATGTTTACCTGGCTATCTAAGTCAGACTGTCCTTCTGATTCAGTCTCAGTTGCAGACTGTGCCTCTGATGTGGCCACTGGTACCGGCGATGTTAGTGGTGGTGGTACCGGCGATGTTAGTGGTGGTGGTACCGGCGATGTTAGTGGTGGTGGTACCGGCGATGTTATTGGTGGTGGTACCGGCGATGTTGGTGGTGGTGGTACCGGCGATGTTGGTGGTGGTGGTACCGGCGATGTTGGTGGTGATGTTACCGACGATGTTGATGGTGATGATGGTGGTGTCGGTTCTGCCGGTTCTGTTTTTGCTGTTGCTAGTACTTGCATTGCATTTGCTACAAGCATAGTTATTGCTTGTGCTTCTTCTGTTGTTGCATTTGTTGTTGTTGTTGAACTGACAGCTGGGGAGGCTCCAAAAGCTGCTGCCTCCGCTGACGTTGTTGCCCGAGGCTGTTGCTCCAGTTCCTGCTCCTCCTCCGTCTTTGGTGGAAAGATGGCTTTTCCACGGAATACCTTTGGGGCAGGTTCCCCCTGTAACACAAAAAAAGGAAAAACGCCCATTTCAGTTATCAGAATTAATGTCTCTTACACTTGTAAAAAATTAAAAATATTTGAACTTACATCCTCCGAACTGCTGTCAGATATGTACCCAGGCACTAAAACGGAATGGCCCTCATAGCCAAGAAGTACTGGGTCCCATTGGGCTTTGCGTTTTCGGTTTTTGCGCTTCTCGTCTATGGAAGATGGCATAAACATTTTAATGTAACGTAATATATCAAAATATCAACTACAACGCAAACTCTTACCGGTTGTCCTCTGTTCCTCGGCGTCTGATGAATCGTCGTTCAGTAAATCATCCGAATCTTCGCCTGATTCGTTAGCCACAGACGAATCGCTACTGTCGCTCATCGTATATCACTGCAAACTAAATTAGAAATCAATATATTAATTTGGCACAAACAATTCTAAAGTAATAATTAACTTATCACAACCTCCAACTGAACTCTTTTTTATTCTATCAATTCCTTCCTCTTTGCACTTCGTATTCGACAATTTGTTTTATCAGTTAGTAATTGAACTATTTGCTATTGTCTCTTGATTCTCTTTCGGGATCAATTTATTTGATATGAGATTAAAGAATAAATTTTGACTTTCAAAACCTGAATAATAACACGATAGCTATAAAATAAGCAAAAACTGTAATTTTTGTGTGCGCTGTGTCCCTGTCCCGTATGCCTATGTCGCGACATACAACCTGCAACCATTATGAATTGTTCGATCATACCCGATATTGAATCGGTTCGTAAGGAAGTTTGCTTGAAACGAAATTTCAGTTCGAAATTCGAAATTCCTTGTTTCGTGCATTTTCGAACGAACTCGTTTCGTATTATGGTGAAATTCGTTCGTGCTTGTTGTGCGCGAAGTTCGATCGAACAGGCTCGATCATACCCGATGCAGCTCTCTGGTGGAAACCATGATGGTGGTCCATTCGGCTGCCGAAGTCGTTCGGCTTTTGGCGCCTAATTTTAGTGCGTGCTTGCTTGTAATTCCATCATGGTGGAAACATACGCACAAAGAGAGACACAATACTAAACACATGTTCGTTGCAATAAGCAAAATTGAGAGAATTGCATGCATACATAACACATACATATAATACTACACTGACAGAAACAATTGTTTGAATTGGCGAATTGGAGACAATTGCGTGCATAATTCTATACATGTATTTTTTTTTGTTATGCACGTTTATATTTATTATTGCATATGTATGTATATATATATGTATATACATAATGTATATTTATATATATGTATGTATATGTATGTATATGTATGTACATAATGTATATATATATATGTATGTATATGTATGTATATGTATGTACATAATGTATATATATATATATATGTATGTATGTATATGTATGTATATGTATGTACATAATGTATATATGTACATGTATATGTATGTACATAATGTATATATGTACATGTATGTACATAATGTATATATATATATATATATATGTACACAATTTCTATGCTCACAAATTTCTGGCAATATAATTAAAAGCAAAAGAGAAAAAATCAAGCAAATTTTGCAGCCTCTGCTGAGCACTTCTGCCAAATCTTTTTCCTAAATTTAAAAAAATTCACATAAAAAAATGAACCGTTAACGGCCAGTTGTCATTATATACATGTAACAGCTTTCATTTAACGCACGCACGTAAGAATAATTTAGATTTTTTATTTTTTTTGTTTTAATTTTGTTTCTTTTTTGTCTTTCCCGCCAAAAAACAAAGCTTGCCTTGCCAAAAAAAAAAGAAAAGTGGCAACACTGCAGCCGAGCGGAGTTCTGACGAAAACGTTTCTAGAAATGATGCGCGTACGTGTGTGTGTGTGTGTGAGTGCGTGCGTGCGTGCATGCATGTGTGTGTGTGTGTGCGTTCATGCGTGTTTATATGTGTGTGTGTGTGGCGGCCGGTTGCCGGCATTTCCGTATAAAATTGAAGTTCCTGGAAACCCGAGCAATTTCATTATAAATATTATATATAATATATTAAATATTATATTATATTATATTATAGCGTTGCTCTTGGCGTCTCACATTATTTTTTTGTGCGTATTTTTGTATATTGCACGCACACACTCACATCAAAAAAATTTGTGTCGTCTGTTAATGTAGGCGACGGACGCAGGCACTTTGCAAATGTATTGCACTCAGCAGCAACGAGTTGTTTTTTGTTTAATTGCACTTTAATTGTTGTTTAATTTAACTTACCTCTTGTGAAGCGCCTGCTTCCGCCTTCGCCAAAATCACTTTGTTCACTGCGAGCAAATCAGCAATCGCTCTGTAGAAATCACGAATTGGGCAGAGCTATCGAATGTTATCGGACTGCTGACTCAAATGGCAATGTTAACCGAGCTGCCAACCCGACGCAAACAAAACTGGCGGATTCAAACATTTGAAACTATTTGCATGTAAAATAATAATAGAAAATAATACAATATAATAATAGTGCGCATTATTTTATGTAATAACAATATTAAATAACCATAATAATTATAAAAATAATAACTTTAAAAATTAATACTACATTATTATTATTATTATTATTATCATACTAAAATATGATATATATTATATAATATTTTATTTAATTTTTATATATTGTTATTTTATTTTGTTTTTATATATTATTGCAGTATTAATCCTTAAAGTTGTTAGTTATTTAATATTACATTTATACATTATTATAAAAGTAATATTAAATAACAATAATAATAACAACTTTAAGGATTAATACTGCAATAATATATAAAAACAAAATAAAATAACAATATATAAAAATTAAATAAAATAATATATGTATATAACTATATAATTTAATCGAAAAAGTGCAGAAAGCAACACAGAAAGGCTGCCAATAAAAGTTAATGTGAATCTACATATGTTAACGCAAATTGCTAACGCTGTCTGTTAACGCATACTGTTACCGCGCTGTTAATGCTAGCGACAACTACCGCCATATTTGCGCCATTTTTGTTGAATGGCAAATTTTGTATATACATATGTCTATATATGTATATGCATATACACATAACTGTAAAAACAATGTACATACATACATACATACATATGTGCGGTCCTCGTGAACCAGCGTTGCCAATTTAGCTGGATACCAAATTAAATTTAAATAAAAAATTGAAAAATCAAATATAAATCCATTTAAAATATAGTATGAATATTTTGCAAATTTCATGTTAATTTTATTTTTGTTAAAATTACTTAACTGCTTTTTGAGTTATGACACTCTTCTGGTAAATGAGCGATATATTCTATAACATTGGATAAATCCGGCGTACAAATTTGAATGCATGTACTACATACATACATACATACATGCATATGTATGTATGTAACAGTTGACAAAAGCGTAGCTGTAAAATTTCTAGTTAAAATTTTGTTGGCGACTGATATTTAAAGATAATCTTTTTAAGTACTACATGGTCTGATAGTCGAATAGAATTATTTCCCTACTATGGGCATGCCCACAATAAAGTTGCCACACCTCCTGGAGGGCAGTGGCAAGTACTGGGCACGCCCATGCCCCGCCTCTCAGTGCGTACTGGACGCTAATGTGTCCTTATCGGTTGCATGTGCTTTAAGGATTTTAATCGGCTTTTCCGACCACGTTGAGTAATTGAAATTTATGAAATAATTGTGGACGCAGTCGAGTGGGTGTGAATCATGCATCGTTTTGTGGAAGTTTGGGGGGTGGCGACGAAAGTACACTTAAAAAAAATGCAGGGATCGCAAATAATAATTGAAGCCTAAAAAACCACCTCGATGATTTGGAAAAAGATACAAATTATTATTTTTTAACGACGAATTTGGTATCATATTAAACTTTTATTTCCGATTTTCATTTAAATTTTTTTTTATAATTCCTTAATTTAATTGAAATAATATAAATGCAAAATATATGTTATTTTTGAGTTAGAAAAAAAATTGAAACAAAAACTTGTATATGTATATGTATTATATATAAATTGTTATATTACACTATGGTACAAGTTAGTACATATTAATAGTAATATATTTAATATATTTCAAACAATAAATATAAGAATATAAAATAATAATCTTTAAATTTTTTATAATAATAAAATGCAAACAGCTTTTGAAGCAAGCGGAGTACTGAGAAAAATACAAAATATTCGTGAATTGTGATTGAATTCCTTGTCTTTCCAGGACAAATATGAAGGATAATAAATGCTTCTTATAATACTGGATTAAATCAACCTGAAAACGTTTCTCCCATGATATACTACGTACTATCTTTGAATTATGTAGCATATTTCTTATCGCGATGAAGAAAACGCTGTAGCTGAGCAAGTTCTGGATAAACTCTGAGTAAATTCTGGATAACACGACTATTGAATGGTGTGAGCTTTTCGCTGAGTGTAGCCTGTATCGATTTGTTGTTGCATCAGCATCAGCATCATCTATAGTTTAAGCTTTAACTTTGGCTTATGGTTATTGTGGCACGTGTGGTCGTCGTGTGGCTGCTGTTTGTTGAACCTTGCCTCTTGCCTCTTATCAGCAGCTCACACGTGCTGGCGTCGACTGCCAGCGAATGATAACAAAATTAGCTGCCAAAAGTGGTGCTAATTTGATTTTGATTCCTGCACTCGACGCGTTTTTTGTCGAGGGGGAAACTTTGTTTAGATATGATTGCCCAAAATCCGCTTAGCTGGTGCCATGTGAGGGTTGTTGTTGCTGACTTCGCGTCTGTGAGTCGGATTAGATGGGGGTTCTCAGGCTGGTCTAATCCCATCACAGAATTGACTTCAATTGTGGCGGATGTGCTGACAATGCACGTGCCGCGTTGCTCATGAATATATCATCAGAATATCAATAATAATAATAAACAGATTTTGGAAAGCGATTCCACCTATTTTGCCAAATGTTTATGTAAACAAGTTGGGGTTTGAATTGCCATTCCGTTAGTCATATCCGTTCATATATCTGCAGCAAAAGCTAAACAATCAAAGGGCATCAATTTGAGCATTCCGATACCCAAGGCAGCTCAAGTTTATTTAAAATTGTGTACATCAAAAGGAATTGTATCTACATAGCATTTATTTTATATGTATCTATGGTCTCTACTTAGAGTTCTCTCTATGGAGTTATAGCTTTTTACATTTTCAACTTTTCTTAAATCTTTTATGTACGCATTGCCAAATAGAAAGCAGAATAATGCATGCAATATTGTTCTTCAAATAACTTCGGTGTTTGTTAACCGATTGTTATGCGTTTTTAGGACAGATAGTATATTTATATAGTCTGTATATATACAGTTTTTTGACTGTTACTTTTATTTGTCTAAATATTTACTCAGGACTCTGTGTGTAAATTAAATAAAGCTGCGATTTCTAAATTTAATTTAATGCTGTTAATTAACAAACTTTTTACTTATGGCATTAGGTATTTTTCCATTCATAAATAAAATAATTATAAATATATTATATACATATGATGTATTTTATTAATTAAATTTGTACTGTAATTTAAAAATGGTATGGATAAAAATAATTGATTTAATTGAATAGCATAATTTATATCAATTTTTCTTAAATGCAATTTTTTTTAATTTTTCAAGCAATGTATATGTACTAGTATAATAAATCACACCAAGGATTTTTGGAAACAATGACATAATAATATTATTATTATGGAATAATACAAACTTTATTGTTTAAAAGGAAGGCCTAGGCTTAAATATGAATCTAGAATTGAAACCTGGGTAAAAGTTCCTAATACTTTAATATCTACTCTTGGTAGGAGTTACATAGACTTTAAATTACTTCATTTGAATTGTCTGCCTACATATGAATACCTCGAGTTTACTTACCGCCGATTAAATTGATATATTGTATATTCCAAAATCGAACGTTTAACTTTCTAAATAGCTCCATTGCCAACATCGATAAGAATGCAACGCTTAGTATATTATGCATGTCGAGTTTACTGTAACGACTGACTGAAAAACGGTGTTGAAATTGTGAAAAGTTGAAAGTTAATAAAACAAATGAAAACGAGGAATAGGGGGAAGTTCCCAGAAAAGATAGAACAGATAGAACAGCCGATGCTGTATCCTTAGCTGTATTTCAGGGGGTTGTTCACTAACTCCGCCCCATTTGTGTCGGCGCCTGCGCCCAAACGCTATTCCATTGGGCCTTCTCTTCCGATTTTTCATGGTGGTGGTGGTGGTGGATGGGTTTGGATGGCTATATATATGTAGGAGGTGGGTGTAGGTAGGTGCAGGTGTAGTGTAAGGGGAGAAATGCCAGGGCGTGAAAAGAAACGCGTATGCAAAGCGCTTCAAAAACTTTGAGGCGTGGAAATTTCTACGCTCTAAAAGGAATTAAAAACCAACTTAAAAGAAAATAAAACGAAACTTTTTCTTAATCCGCGAATCAATATCTTGATAGCAACTCGGTAATTAGCTTTTTTTTTAAAGAGGTCCGAACGAGTTTTTCGAATCTCCGACAAATGTTGAATGGAATTTTGTTGAGTTGAGTTGAACATTGGCATACAAATTATTTGTGCTAGGGAATTCCGAATAATCTCAGTAGACAGGGACAAGTAAAAACAGCAGCACTCCACAATCTATTGTAATATTTTGAGACTAATCTGAATATTCTGCCTTTATTAAAATTATTTATTTTCTTGATAACACTGTAGCAAATCGATTAAAGTGAACTTTTCAGCGAGCAATTCTAACAATAATATTAGTTATAATTATGAGCCATGCAATTCCCCTTTCCTACATGGGCGAGGGCCAACGTGTGAGCTATCGCCGAGCAGTATATCCGGGAGGCAGGAGCCTGCCTCGGCAGACTGGAGGCGATGCTGATGCCGGCGATGGATTGATCATCTGCAAGGATCTTCTATTGGGCTGTAAGCCGGAGCAGACGGATGACTTTGGGCCGTACACCTTTGAGCCCACCTGGTGTGTGTATATCAAGGCGCAGGATAATATCGATATGGGGGATTATGTGCGTCGTGTCACGTTCCGCATGTCGCCGCGTCTACCGCTGCGTCTGCATGTGGCCGATGAGTCGCCCTTTGAAATCACCGAGGTGCTCAGCACCGATTTTCCATTGGAACTGCAGGTGGAGTATCTGGATGACTGCATGTCGCCCACGACATACATATACAAGCCGGACGATGCCTTCGATGGCAAGTACAATGTGGACCTGCGCATGAATTTCCAGGGACACGAGCGCAAGGATAAAATGTTCTTTATGAATCCGCCGGTAAGCGTTCAGCGTACCCTAACCCATACTACTTCTCCATCCGTGTCCGCGCCCATCGTGCAACCAGACACAAGCTCCATGTTCGTGACAATGGCTACAGCTTTGCCCAAACAAGCCACATTGACGAAAGTACGCAGGGACAGAGGTGATAAAAAGGAACCCCCCACACAGCAGACGAAGAAGCAACTGCAGGAGCTGCCGCAGTCGTCACCGCAAGCAGCAAACCAGCAGCAGTCGGAGAAGCATCCACAGCAGCAGCAGCTGCAGCCAAAGGCCAAGAGACAATTGAGCAAAGCGGCATTTCCGAGATCCACCACACCGCCCAGGCCCATCTTCAATGTGCGTCAGCGCACGCCCGACGAGCGGAAAAGGTCAACACGTCCCTAGCATCACATGGCCGAACGCACCACACATTCAAACACCATACACCCAAACGCACCACACGCCCAAACGCACCACACAACCAAATGCACCACAAACTTAAACGCACCACACGCCCAAACGTACGACATATCTAGAAACCATACACCCAAACACCATACACCCAAACGCACCACACACACCCAACCCACCGCTTCCGCTTCCACTCTCTGACGCTCTGCGGCTTTGCTTGGGGTTGCATTGGCGCCGCCTTCTTTTGCTGCTCAAGGGGTGGATTCGTTTTGGCTTGCCGCAGCGTTTTCATTTGTCTGCCGCACTTGCAGCGGCACAGACGTGACGTGACGTGACGTGACGTGACGATAGCGATACCGATGGCCTGGCTACCCAGCAGCTCGACGGCTGCAGACAACGCGGACGAGCGCAGCACCACCAGCCACTCGAGCTCCACTTCCTCGGTGAACGGCGGTGGCAATGGGCGACGAGAGGATGTCACTGTCAACGGTACTGTGAATGGTTGCAATGGCTTGACGCGACAGCCGCCGGCGCTGTTGCGGCATGCCACGCCCTACGTGCAACCCAAAACGGAGTCCATCTCGGACGGTGATCTGTCCGACTTTTCGCTCAACGACACGGAGGAGGATGACGATGAGCTGCGGGATTACATTGTGCTCAATGGCAGCCATGCGGATGGTAAGTGTACTCCTATTAGTGTTGACAACTCCTCACCAAAAAAAAAGACCAGAGGATCCCAAAACACACGACAGCAAACGCACAAATTTTTTATAAAAGAACAAAAAACCAGTACAAACTGTTTAAGCGGGGGAATAAAGTGGCTAAAAATGGGTAATTCAGTCGATAATAAGCTAAACGAAAAAACTAAAGGCATTACATGTTTACATTAAAAAATGTTCATAAATTTAAATCAAGAACTTTAAATTATTTTTTGTCGCTATATATTCAAATATTTTATTGCCCAATCGTTCGTTGGTTGATATCAGCAAAATTTCGTCTCACATGAGTAAAGTTCTCTGCACAAAGTTGATTCAGCAAAAGTCATAAATACGCAAATCGGATACTTTTGTATGCTGCGATAAAAAGTGAAAAGCATGAAATAAACAAAGGGGCTGGGCTTATAACAATAATCATTTTACAAGTTGTATCGGTTAATGAAAAGAGTTTGATCTAAACATAAGACAACTTTTATGAACTTGATAACTTTAACAACTCCCAATTGATCGCTATTTGATATGTCCGATTCGATTAAATCAGTACTGCAGTGCTTTAATCAATGCTTGTAGAAATCGGATAATATCAACATGAAACCGATTCAAGTAAATGGTATATTGCATAAGCAATTTCCACAATTTTATACAAATTTGAATGTCACGCCTCCTACTGCCTGTTGCATACATTCTTCCAAAGTTTAATTTTTCAAATGGGTACAGGTTAATAAAAGAGATATAAATAAGATGGAGTAAAATGAAATAGGGGACGTTATAAAATGTTTCCTTGAACACAGGTCTCAAAAAGGACAGTCCGGACTGTCCGCAAATAGATAAAATTGACAACACTCTCATACACTTTGTCGTAATCTGATCTAATCTGTGGTTTACAATCTCCTTAGGCAATCGCTCGCTGTCCAACTCGCCACGTCTCAACCTGCTCTCCGCAGCCACAAACAACAGCTCGAGCGGAGCAAGTGCGGCGGGAGGCGCCGCCGGACAGACGGGAACGGGCGGGGTGCGCAAGGTGTTCACCAATACCCGAGAGCGCTGGCGTCAGCAGAATGTATCCGGAGCCTTTGCCGAACTGCGCAAGCTGGTGCCCACACATCCGCCGGACAAGAAGCTCTCCAAGAACGAAATACTGCGCTCGGCCATCAAGTACATCAAACTGCTGACGGGCATACTCGACTGGCAGCAGCAGCAGCAGCAGCAGCAACAGCAGCAGCTGCTCTCCGAGGAGCCCAACAACAACGACAACCGCATGCTCAACGGCCACGCCCTCAGCCAGGATGCACTGCATCACATCAAATGCGAGCGCCTAGATAGGGACGTCCAGCGCATCGGTGGCAACGATCTGCTCATGATTGCACCCGCTGCCCATATCAAAACGGAGCAGACAGCTCCTCAGTCCAGCTACGAGGAGGCTCCAATGGTGGCAACTACACCTACAACTGCACCTACTATTGCCGTCCTCCCGGTTGTCCCTCTCAAGCCTCTGGCCAGTGGCAGAGGCAGCAGCAGCAGCAGCAGCAACAAGCGCCGCCTTCGACAAACCAATGAAGCAGCCACAACCGAGGTGCCCAATCACAGCCAAAACAAGCGACGCAAGACCTGAACCGACGTCATTGATTCTCTGGATATTAACAATTTACATGTTACATATACTATATATATTTCCATATGTATGTATCTATCAAAATTCCAAATTTAAATGTCACAAAACCACATAAAGCACAGAGATAACATATCGTTTTTATTTCGCTACGAGTAGTGAAATATACTTGAAATAAATTTAATCTCCGCATCTATTTACACAAAAAAATGGTTGTTCTAGCGCTTATATTGTAGTTTCAGACGAACAGACAGGCAGATTTTCTGCTATTTTATTTTAAATTCTTAAATTAAATTTATTCTCATTTTTTAATTTTATTGTGCTTATTTTAAAATTGTAATTTTATCATTTTTGTTGATCGGTCTTAATCGACAGTTAAATAAATAAATAAATAGACCATCGTGGTCTGATCATAGATATAGCACGGAGTCTTTATTTGTACATATATATACATATTCCAATTTTTAGTATGGTTTTTTAGATTCATCAAGTACAGCGATGCTAGTGTATATTTTTTATTTTTAAATATTCTTGAAATAAACTTGATCTCCGTATCTACCTACATACCAAAACTGGCTGTTCTAGCTCTTATAGTAGTTTTTGAGATAGAGTTCTTCCTTATAGAGAGACGGACGGACTGACGGACAGACCGTCGTGGTCTGATCATAGATATAGCTAAATTTTTGTTGCTACACTTTGTTTACAAATCTTATAATATTAATTATATAGCAAGGTGGAAGGCATATTTTTTGTTGCATAGCTTACGGAGTCTTTATTCGTATCTTCTCCATTTTCTCCATTTTTATACCCTGTGCCCATTTGAAAAATTGGAAAAACAGGGTTAATAACTTTGTGCGAATGTATGTAACAGGCAGAAGGAGGCGTGGCAGACCCCACAAACTATATATATTCTTGATCAGGGAGACGAGCTGAGTCGATTTAGCCCTGTCTGTCTGTCTGTCTGTCTGTATGAACGCTGAGATTTTCTAAACTATAGAAGCTAGAGAAGCCGTTTTGGTCTCTTTTGAAAGGTGTGTACCATACGCAGATCAAGTTTATTTCAAATCTTGGATGCCACACCCCTGTAGCCTACAATGAATGAAATAAAATACATTCGCCAATTTAAGAGACACTGAGCTATTTGCATAAATTCTGTCTTCAGTAGTTTGTAGGTCTATGTCATACGCAGATGAGATTTTGTTCAAATTTTGGATGCCACGCCCCATTTACGCCTTAATCGATAAAAACCGAATAAAAATCGTAATATTGAAAATAGAATGTTGTTATTTGGAATATATACTCTCTTTCATTATATTTAACTATCCTGTAAAGCGCATTAAAATCGGTTGATAAACACAGGAGTTATTAGCGAAACAATATTGCAGGCGGCAACTCGCTCGCCCTCTAGCAGCGCGGCCGTTAAAGCTGGCGCACATAACACAGTAAGAAGAAGAAGAATTTGTGCTACGTTTTGTATGACAGCTTTAAATAATTATATTTAAAATATTGGGTACAGGGTATTCTACAGTCGGGCCCGTCCGACTGATCTGCTCCGCCCATTCTGGTTTTTTTATGATGGTTTTGGGATTAAAATGGCAATTGTATTCACTATACAGCATACTCACCCTTGATTACCAGCTATTGTGATGTAAATAAAACAAATGTTGTGTATATTTTGTTTGCAATTTTTATTGTTTTTTAATTAATGTTTCCTTTTATATTTCTCTTGTTGTTTTGCGTTTAGTTTAAGTTGTTCTTTGTTGTTGTTGTTGTTGTTGTGTTTTCAATGTAGGTTTTCATTTTGAGTGTAAGCGAAACACTGAAATTGTTTTTCTTTTTCTTGATATATAGTATATACCATATATATAGTTGTAATTTGTCATTTTATAATTTTTTGTCTTCATCTTTTTGTAGGGGAAGTGGTTTACTTTAACTGCTTTTCAGTATGTATGTATAAGTGTGTGTTTGCTGTGTGTTGAATTTCCCGAAACGAATAATTAACAATAAACAATAATTACAAATAAATGTGATTTTTAGATCTGAGTGTGTGTTCGAGTGAGTTGGTTATTTATTAAATTTATTTTAAATACATTATTCGCTAAAATGTGTTTTCATTTCTTTTCTTGCATTTTTTTAGTGGTTTCTGCTCTTCCTGCTCATATAGTGGAAATTATAATGGTATAATAAACATCTTTGTTACGATATTACTACAAAAACTCTCTTGCAAGTTCTTTGTTTTATTTATAATTTCATTATTTGCAATTTTTATTTGTATTATTTTCATTTAGTTTTTGTTTTTTGTTTTTTTTTGTTTTTTGACAGTTTAATTTCATTATTTGTATTTATATTCTTGGTTCTCTAAGTTTAAGAAAAAAAAATACCGTTAAGCACATAAACGATAAGTTTTAATGGAATCTATATATAGGAATACACCATATACATACAAATACAAATACAAATACAGTTAAGTTTATTACACAGTTGCTTAAGCGAAGTGGAAATATTTGCTAAATGATCTGGTAGGGGGCGCGGAGAGAACATCTAGGATCTTCTGGGCCGGGAAGAGAGAGGGGGGGGGGGGGAAACTGGATCCTCTATTTAGGCAGGCTCTGAGTTATTACACGCTAGTTATACATAAGTAGACAATGCAATTGCTTTGATCTTCAGGCTGGCATACATGTATGTATTTTTGTATGTATGTATGTATGTATGTATTTATGTATGTATGCATGTGTGATTTCAATCTGCTTGTTATCGATCTACCATGTTCGATTGTGCCAGGTTTGTGCAAACAATGGTCGTAATTCCTTGCTATTTATCTTTTAAAATCTTTTCAGCTGTTTGCTTGAGGTGTTAAGACAGCTCTTGCTTTGAACTTGGCCAAAACCGGTACACACGGTGTTAGTTTTTGACCAAAATTGACAATTCATAGTTCCTCTAGCTAGGACTCCTCAAACAGAACGCTCGAAAGCTATCACTGCTTAAAATGTACAGTACAACCAGCCGATTTGAATATATACTATTTTTTAAGTAAACTTCAATAAAACAGCATCAACAAATTCAACAATTTCGCGCCTTGAACAGTGCAACATCCATCTGCTCCAGTGTTGCCAGTTTTCACAGCTATAGGCTGGATTTAGCGTATTTTAAAAGGAAAAAGCTTATTCATTTTGCAAATAGCTTTAAGCTACAAATCTAGCACTTGTTTTTAACATACATATACACTTAATTTAAATAAAATATTTTCTATATTTTAAATAAATAAATAAAAAGGTTTATATAAATTTGTATATTTTGTTGAAATATGGAATATACCATGGTATAGGTTATTATGATTAGTAAGTGAGCCATAAGCAATTAAATTAAATGATTTAAGCTCTCAATGAAAATTAAATG
This sequence comes from Hypselothyrea guttata, assembly GCA_035045125.1. NCBI lineage: Eukaryota > Metazoa > Arthropoda > Insecta > Diptera > Drosophilidae > Hypselothyrea > Hypselothyrea guttata. Next base: position 3,226,310 of record JAWNNJ010000194.1, read on the forward strand.
ATGCATATAAAACAGTTAGTTGAATCTGGCCACACTGTTCTTGGCTTTGACGGATGCACTTTCTATTTGCTTGCTCAACATTGAAAGCATTGGAAGCGCGTTCGGCATATCTTCGGCTCGTGTAAAAAAAAGCAGGAAGCACTTCGGCCTTCCCGGGCATTATTAAGGCAGCTTTCGGCCTGGATATCGTCAAACACTTAACATGATAGATCGAATGCAACATGTTGCACTTGCTGTTGCACAAACACCGCATACGTGTCTGTCTGTATATGTGCAGGTATGCCTTGTTGCCATGTGTGTGTGTGTGTGTGTGAGTGTGAGTGTTGTGAGTGTATTAGTGTGGCTGTGTATTATAAATTTTAAAATTAAGTTAAATTTTCAATTGCAGCTAAACGTTTAAGATTACTTTACATAATAATCATTATTACTCTTTATTTTATTTATATATATATATAATATTTTTTGGTTTTGTTTGCTTTTTTATTCTCTTCTTTTTGGTTTTTGTTTTGTATATTGTATATTTTTTGAGATTCCAGTTTGTTGTAAATTTAAATTTATTTTTAATGGGTGGCGTCGCGCGCTAAAAGCGTTTCTCATTAATTTCTTCCTTTCGTGTTGTTATCTCTCTATCTTTCAATCAATTTTGCATTTGTATCAAGTTTGTATGCTGTTTTTGGGGACAGTCATTCTATAATTCGTATTAATATGCTAGACTTGGACTGAAGAACGCTACTAAATACTTTACTTATTTAATATAGCATAATACTATATATATATAGAGAGAGAGAGGTGTATATCGGGTATGAATCGGTTTTGCTTTACGGTTAATGCCTTCAGAAATCCATTCAGATGTGATCTCTATGTTTCACCACTTGCATTTACAGTCAACTGCATGCAAACTTACTTGAGTGACTGTACATGCTGCATTAGGCTTGCACTTATTTCTCAGTTACAATTATATAGGGTGCCATCGTCTTTATAGTTGGTATTTGTGTCAAACAATAAAATTCCAAGTGTTCGAGGTCAAAACTTGAGTTTCAAATTAACTTTTTGGGCCTAGAAAAAGCTTTCACTACAAGTTGTTGCTTTTTATAGCGATTTCAATCAATCGAATTGGGACATTTTGTAAAGAAAATTAGCAGGGATATAATACAAATCATAGTTATACTTACCAAACATTTTTATTTAACCTATAAAACACAATTTCTAGAAAATCGCAATTTTGGCCAAACATTGAACATTTGTGCTGGAGATTGATAATTGCAGTGCTACGTGAAAATTTTATTTATTTTTTTCCAAAAAAAAGTAGATTTTATCAATTTTAAAGTTGTATTGGAAAAAATACCCTCTGATCTATATCTGATCTATAAGTATCTTATCAATGATTCATTGCGCAACATCAGCTAAAATGTATTGAAATTTTTTGATTTTGTGCTCCGATCTGATAGTGTATGATAAATATGGTTTTTTGCGCTGATCCTTATCGTTCCAAAACATCAGATCGATCTTATTTTTAAAAAATACTTTACTTTATAGAGCGGTAAGAGTAAGGGCTTTTTTTAATGGTATTTTGGGAATAATTTAAAACACAACTACCTCAGAAATATAAATTATTATTTGATATTTATTGGTTGCAGGGAAAAGCTTCGTGAGAATGGCCATAAGATAAATTTTTTACCTATGCAGAACATCAAACCGGCTTAAATTTTGGAGCTAAAACAGTTTCCATGCAACCATAAAATTGACTGAAATTCGTCATTTGCTCGAAAACTTAAACGAAGTTCCAATTTTTACTATTATTTTTGGGAATACTTGAGAACGAAACTAATTCTGACCTCTAATCAATAACGGATCTGGCTTAAACATATATTACTATTTTAAACAAAAACGAACTTAAGATTATGGCACTTTCGTATATAAGAGCAACCCTAATGCTGTATTTTACTGCAACTGGTTGAAATTTTGAAACGGGGTGTTATGGGTGTATTTGATTGCATCTTAGTTTTTTGTTATTTAAAGAGTATGTCAAATTGTGGTTTTACTGTATATAATTTAGCATTTTGTCGTCTTTTTCGTCGTCGTTTGTTTGGGACAACCCACTGTAAGCGTTGAACAAAGAAACTGAAACTTAACAGTGGCTTAACTTTAACGTCTGTTGATTAACAGTTGCAGTTACAGTTTGCGGTTAGCAGCGCTTACAGTTCAGGCTGTTCCATGCTCATTTATTAATGTTAATGTTAACAGCAACTTAACAGCGCCGTAATGATGCAGTTTAATTATGTTGTATATGAGTGTATGCATGTATGTAATGGGACAAAAAATTTTGATTTATTTCACTAAGTTTGGTTTTTGTTTTTGTTTATTTTTTGTTTAGTTACTTATGATTTATTACGTTTGCATAAACATGTTTGTTTCTTTATCTGGTGATTTACTATAATGCATTTATTTAGTTTTATTTATTATTAATTTCTCATTTCATTTCAATTATATGTTTGTATGTATGCATGTATGTATATGTATGTACGTGTGTATTTATTTATATATATTTTTGTTCCTCCATTAATATATTTGTTTATTTGTTAATGCATAATTTAGGCATTTGCTTTGCTCTGTGTGGTTTTTTATTTACCATTGTTTTGTTGAATTTCATGCTAAATATTTGCCTTGCGCCCATTTTCTATCAATATTTATGAAAATTGTTCCGTTCAGTGTTGGATAACGTATTGAAGCATGCACGTGTGTTCGTGTGTCTGTTGTGTGTGTGTGTGTGAAGTTTTAAATTATTTATCTGTTAAGCCCCGTACGTATGTACATATGTACGTTTGCATTCGTATGGGAGGCGAGAGAAAAAAATGTTATAATAACAGTACGCTGTAAACAACATTTACATTAACAGAGCTATGACGCCGCCTGTGCTTTGCGCTAACCCGATGCACTGGCCGACGCTGCCGCTGCCGCCTGCTGCTCCTCCCCGTCGGCAGCGCTGCCCTCTTCAGCATCGCCGCCATTGTTGCCGCTGCCGCTGCCGCCACTGCCGCCGCTGCCGCTGCTGTTAAGAGCGCTGTTCGATTGAGAGGCTGCAACGGTTTTGTTCGTGCGAGCGAGAACGAGAACGAGAGAGAGCAAAAGAGTGTTGTATGTGAATTGTTGTTGCCAGCGCACAGCGAATGCATTTGTTAACAGAATTATGTTAAGTGCGAGCAAAAGACACAGAGCAAGAGAGGAGACTTGAAGAGAGTGAGTATAAAGAGAGCGCAGGGCCGGCGCAACAAGTTGACAGATGCATGCAACATAGACGACACACAAATTGGCGTGGCAAATAAATTAAATATTTTAAAGAGCAATAAAATCTAATCAAACATATTAAAGAAAATAATAGTTTAAAATCTAAATAAACTAAAAAATAATAAAATATAAGAATTTTTTTTTAAATATTTCGGCACTTGTTTCTAAATACAAGTTCGAATTTGTTTTTTACAATCTCCAAGTGTTTTTAGCCAGAAGAAACCTTAGAACTCTGGAATGGCTATCGAAAATTGTAAATCATTTAAATAGAGGTACATATGTATGTATGTCGAACTGTCTAAAGTCTCAATGCAAAATAGAAACTGCATTTATGTTTTCAAATTAATTTATAAAAATAATAACCGAACAAAAACCTTATTATTAAATCGGACTGGAAAAATAACTTAAGATTACTCAAATTTGTTGGCTTGCAGAAAGGTTTTCTTTTTTCAAATTTGGAAATAAATATAGTAAGTTGTAAATATACTTTGTGGTGTCTGCCACGTATCCTCATATTTCTCATTTACACTTAATATACGTTTTTGTACTTTTATAGGTTCAGGAACTAAAAATAAAATATAATTACCATTGGAAAAATGTGAGAAAAAAAGGATTCTCTAGCTTCGCACAAGCAGTTCAAATGAAAACAAGGACTAAATTCCTCATGTCCTATTTGTAAGCCTGTGATGATTTTTTACCAAAAGCATATTACGATTGATCCTCTTTAGATTGTAGGTTCCTTTTGTGTCTCTCCTCTACGAAGTAGTACTTCTCGAATTTCTAGCATAACCACCCTCTGATTGATAAATACCTTCGCATAGTTATAAAATATGTGCTTAAACATTTGCCTGTCTATGAGCATTTTGTAGTTCTTTCACTTTAACAAGCTCCGAAACATTAAAAGGATAAAGTTAAAAATTAGAATCGTATGTTTACCGTAATAAAAAACATAAGACAATGTACAAATGAATAATTTTATATATATTTATATTTTTACCAAAAATAGGACGACGGCGTGAAGGAACGAGCACTAAGAGCAGCATGCCAAATCTAACATACAACAGACAATAACATGGATAGGCTCAGCTAACAGAGCCAACGCGACTGTACCCCAACCCCAACATTAGCCACAACAGAGAAGAAAACACAAAATGCACATAAAACCAAAGAAAAAGAAAACAACGACAATAAAACAGAAAAAGTAAATATAGTACATATTTAATGAAATGAATTGTCACTTTGTTCTTTTGTTTTTTTTTAATGTTTTTATTTTTATTATTTTTATTGATGTTTTTCAGCAGTTTTCATTTACTTTTTGTTGTAGTTTCGCTCAGTGTATGTGAGAGAGTCGTATGTGTGTGTGTGTGTGTGTGTGTGTGTTGCGCCATTTTACATAACGGTTTATAATATGCGTGTGCTTGCTTGCTGCAACTGTACTTGTCTGGCAAATTCTGTTATTTAGCATAGTTTGCTTTTGTTCAAGTGTATAAAATGTAATTAGCTGAAAGTTGTGTTTGGTTTAATTGTATTTCTTGCTTTTTTATCATAAACTATATAAATAAATATGCGTTAGGTTGTTGTTGTTGTTGTTTTTCTTTTACAGTTTACTTGTCAATTCTGTTATTTAGCAGCAATCGACGCCATCGAAGCAAATTCAGTGCTGTTACAACTAGCAGCTGTTAACGAAATACACACATACATATGTAAATAGATAAATAGTTCCTGTATCCGCAAGATACTTGGCTTGTATCTAGATGTATCTGTAACTGTTACTGTATCTGTAATGCTTTGTTTATCTACATATTGCAACTAAACCAGCGGCTTGTTTGTGCATATGCATCAATTGCAGGGTATCTGCAGGTCGTCCAGCCCATGCACGCCATACATATGCAGACAAGGTGCTTATAATAATATATATATATATATATATTGTATCTATTAACTGTTATACAACATCTAACGCCATACAATCGCTATGTGAAAAATTAAATACATAATTAAGTGTGTACATCAGAAAATTGTTGTTAATTCGTAAATTTGTTGTGGATTTTTAGCATATGTTCAATATGTATATATTTTTTACCGTTTTCTGTTAAAGTTTATATTTAAATAATTCACTAAATTTAATATACATACAAGTAATAGTATTTACTTTGTGTATGAAGTTGATGTACTATATTTTTGTTTTTTTGTTTTTCTCCGTTTTGCAAATTACAAAATAATAATTATTATTTAATAAAAAATAATTTATTTATTTTATTTATATATAGGTATATATATATATATATATGTATAATTTGTTTATGTGTATGTATTTAATGCAATTAAAAAAAATATATATTATATATACTCATTACTCAATTGTAATTAATAAGTTTTAGTTGTATGCTGCTTGCAATTTGAATTTAAAATTTGAATTTTAAAATGAATTTAAATTTATCATTATGTTAAGTGGCTGCTCGCTCGCTGGCAACGCTGTTACGCTTATGTTAAGTATTTAATGTTATGTTATTGCTGCTGCTCTTACCGCTCTGCATTTTAGTTATATATTAAGGATTTCAACACAATTTTAAAACAATTTGTTTATGCAGTTTAACATCGTTAAAAAAATACAAAAAATGTAGATATTGCAATGACTTGATATATATATTCATAGTGTGTGTGTGTGTGTGTGTGTGTGTGTGTTTTATGGGGCGACAATTCCACAGCAAAAACCTAAGATATATATAGTCGTATAATAAATGCTGAAAAAACTGTCAGTTTGATCAGCTTGTTTGTATGTATTTTTTATAGTTTCTCTTTATTTATTTAATTTAGGAAAAAAAATATGTATAATTATAAGAATAAGAATAATAATAATAATAATAAAAACAAGCCATTATTGGCATTAGCAATTAGACAATTACTATTACAGTTATATTATTAGTGTTTAGTTTCCTCTTTTATTTATGCTTTAAAATAATAATATTTAACTTTTAGCTATGTAAAATGTTTGCTTGTGTAGTGTGTATTATTTAATATTTAGTTTTAGTTTTAGTTGTATTTTTATTTTTATATTTATTTTTATTAATCTGTATGTGTGTGTATGCGTGCCTATGCATGAGTTTTACATTGTGTGTATTTAACTATTATTTATTTAATTATAGATATATATATGCATATATATTTATATATATATATATTAAATATTTATATCTGTGTGTTGTTTTAGCTTTATTTGCCGCAAACTATATTTAAATTAATTAATTATTATCTTTCGCGTACTTGTTTTTGTTATTAAATGTATTATTATTAATTATGCATGCTGTTGCTTCTGTTTTTGCCCATTTGCTTTTCTACTTCGCTCAGTGTATGTATGCTGTGTGGGTGTTTCATGTATATATAGTATATATATAGCTATATATATTTATTACAATATATATGTATACATATATAGATATATATGCGTATGTTACTATTGCCCCTATGAATCTGTAAATAAAACATGAAAAGAAAAAGAAGGATAAATCAAATTAATACAAAATAATAATACAACAAATCATACAGAGATCAAGTTCAAGCTCTCTATAGTAAATGATAAATATCTGTATATGGTATATAGTACTATATATGATGTACTATAATGTGGCACATGCGATAATAAAACACATTTGGCTGATAACGAATCCAATAGAAAAATTCATCAAGCATTTAAAGTTCTTGGGGGAATTCGGAGAGTTTTTACGGATAGGCAAGTCGATGTCTTCTAGCCCAGAAAAAAAACTAGTATTGTCTAATAAAGTCTATTGAAGTATCATATTGAAAAGTTATTGTTATCGGTAGCTTATTTATCGTGATCGGACTAACAGTTAACATCTAACAGTTACGAATCTGGTAGGTATTTAGTGAAAGTTGGTAGACGAAAGAGCTGTATTACCAAAAGTTTTTAAATATTTTTTCTAACCGTTTGAACCTCAAGCTGTATACAATAAGATTAATCTACGATCAGGACGACGAACTGAGTCGATATAGCCATGTCTATGTATCGCAAACAATATAAGAGCTACAATCAGAATTTTTGGTATTTAGGTTGTCCTATGCAGTAAGCAGATCAAGATTGTTTTAGATTTTTGTTACCCAACTAAAAAGCAGTTGCAATTTTAAAGCTAGAAACCGGTAATTTAATATGTTTGTAGCTTATGACAATTTCCGTCGTTGCTGGGAATTACATTACGATCGGATAGGAAAGAGCGAAGATATGCTCAGGCTCAATTGCTCGAATTTAAGTAATACGAGCGCTTGCAATAATACATAATATCTATCTAACTTTAAGAACTGAAAAAACCGAATGTTTGCATTTGGAATCAGAGATAAACAACAACAGAACCCTACACTTTTCCCGAATAAACAACTTACAGTTGATGCTTCAGTTCAGTAAAATCGATATAAATGGTTTTGTGTCGAGTTTATTGGATAAATAAATGATTTGCTTGGGATAGTTTAGGCGCTATGGGTGCAATTGATTGGAATGTTGGGCGAACTTGTTGAAACTTGCGCTGTAGCTGGCTGGAAGTTGTTCATGGAGGATACAATTTGACACGGTTGGACTTTGCCCCCCTTGACCGAACTGGAACTGATCTAAGCTGACCCTTGGCTGTGGGCGCGTGGATTGTCGGGTTACGTTTGGAAAGGGGAACTGGAGATTAGTGTTGGGATTATATCGATATACAGCCTTATCGATAAATTCGATATTTTGGTATGAAACATCGATAATTATTGATAATATCGCAGTAAATAGTTCAATTATTATAAAAACCAAATATATCTACATAATTACATTTTAGTTTCAAACTAGATATTATTTAAATTCTTTCTTCAGCAATTTAAATGAAAAGCGACCAAAATTGTCAAGCATAACAGATTATAAGGTTTATAAATTCTTTAACTATTGAAATGTTTAAATTAAAACAGAAATATTTTTAAACAAGCGAATATTTCAATTATAGACAATCAAATTAAAAAAAAAAACATGAGTATTTTCAACGGTAAGCGCAAATACCTTCTCGATATTTGCGATATCGACTGCTTATCGATAATATCGATGTTGCAACGATATTATCCCAACACTGCGGGAGTTGCGGTTGTTAGGGGGAGGGGCAGGGGGGAGTTACTCACCTGTTATATTGACGCCAGCAGCGTTGCTGGTAACGATTGCGCCAGCTGCTGTGGCAGCTGTGGCAACACCGCCGCCACCGCCGCCGCCACCAGCAACAGTTGCGGCAACCGCATTCGAGTGCTGGGCATTTGCTGCATTCGCTGCAGCAGCTGCTGTTGGCGCTGCAGTACCGTTGCCGCCGTTGCCGGCTCCATTGTTGCTGCTGCTGCTGCTGTTGCTATTGTTGCCACCAGCTGCTGCCCCGCCACCGCCTCCTGATCCACCGGCTGCAGCTGTGCCTGTTGCTGCTGCTGCTGTTGCTGCTGATGTTGCTGCTGCTGCTGTTGGCGCCTGCGGCTGCGACTGTGACTGAGCGTTGGCGCCATCCGTGGACGTGCTGCTGCCTGTGGAGGAGACGCTGGCGGAGCCACTGGCCGCAGCTGCTGCTGTGCCGCCCGAGGCGCGACCAGCGGCATGTGCTGCATTCTGCAGATGCTTTGGCAACAACTGTGGCACTAAGCTAGGCTGTATCGAGAGTTCTGCAAATAAACACCAAGATTTAGATTCAGATTCAGATTTAGATATAGATAGGGATATATGGTATATACACAAAAAGTTGCGCCATCTTTGATAATAAGTTTCAAAACAAACAAACGATTATCAAAAATTTACAGCATTGGTAGATATTAATAATCTTTGCCAAGGGGCGTGACATCCAATATTTGAAATATACTTCATCTGCCTATGGTATAGACCAACTTGCATACCCAAAAATGGCTGCTCTAGCTCTTCTAGTTTCCGAGATCTCAGCGTTCATACAGACAGACGAAATCGTTTCAGCTCGTCGACCTGATCAAGAATACATATGCTTTGTGGGGTCTGCTAAGTCTTCTTTTGACTGTTACATATACATTCGCCCAAAATAATTAATATAAAGTTAATATAAAGTTAGTTAGTTACTACACATAACAGTAATAGTATACCATAAAATATAGTATAATAAAAATTTTTATATTTTCACAAAATAAAGTTTTTCAAATTTTTAAAAATTAAACTTGTAATGATTACGATCCCTGGTTTAGACTATTATGATATACAATATAATTTCGCATTTTTTTGTATTTCTTTTCCTCTTCAGCATCTTACGAAGTTCAATACTAATTCTGGTACGAAATCGCGATCTTTTGGGGAAAATACATAGTAGTAATAAAAAACCATTGAACTAACGTTTTCAAGATTTGTTCATTCAAGACAATCGGTTCACAATTGGCACAGTTAATGAACGACGACCTCAAAGATCTATTCTACTAAAACTTATTTGTTACATATATTAAATTAAAATTATTAACCCTGTATTTCCCATTTTTCAATGGGTACAGGGTATAAAAAAAAAGATTAGAACATGTAATTTGATAAATATTGTCTTTAAAGTTTACCGAATCAAAATTTACCGGATGCATTTTAGTAAAAATACCAAATTCTTGGGAATGGTTTATTGATGTTTTAAGTAATGCAAAATTTACATGACGACAGCAAAGATGGCGCACCCTGCAGTATATATGTAGATCAGAGGTGCCCACGCCGTTGCTCTCGTGGGTCTTTTGAATTTGCAATTGCTCCTTCTTATGGGAAGAGCAAGCTCGTATGTGTGAGCGCTCTGTCTCGTATGCAAAACAAATTACAAGAACAATTGCGTGTATTTATTCTCATTCTCTGTACAATCATCACTCGTACTCACCTTGCTCTGTGAAGTTGAACAGTGGCGGCATCTCGCGACCGTTGGGCAAGGTGTGATTGCCCTCCATGCGCAGCTCATCGAAGAACGGATGTGCACAGGCCTTGAGCGGTGTTATACGGGCGCTGGGCGTATACTCGAGCAGCTGGGACACCAAGTTGATAGCTTCTGTCGGAGTGCGTATACGGAAAACCTGCATACAGATTGCGTTATTAGTATAATCATGGCATACACGGTGTTAACCCTCTTGCGCATATTAAAAAATATATAATATATACTTTTTGATTGGTTGAGGAGAAAGCCATAAAAGAAGACCAAGGGTGGAGTGCGGAATGGACAAACACAATCGTTATAGATAGAGAAGACGGACACATACATTCAGATATATATATAAATATACATGTATACCATACAGATATTCATCTATACAGTGTAAGCATGCTTCTTTAGAATATATATATATATTACATATATATATATACAGGTTGGGGTTAAGGGCGGGGCTGGGCAGGACACAAAAACAGTCAAACAATCAAGTCAAGTCAAGTCAAAAGCAAAATAAATTCACAAATTCAAATTCAAATTCAACTTCAAATCAACATTTCAACAATTTGGAACACTTTTGTAGCGTTAAGCATATGAATTTTAAGCTGAAAGCGTGTGTGTATGTGTAGTGCTAAAACTCTGCTATATACTAGTATATAACACATTTCTCTCCCGATATGACCTGCCTATATGACCTACAACTGTTATACGCTAGCATGAACGCCTCAAATGCTGCAGTAAATAGGCTATAATTTGTTGTGATCGTTAGCTAATATAAGCGGACAGCTATTATACAACTGTTATACAGCTATTATACAACTGTTATGCAATTGTAATACGGCCTTGAAATTACTGCAAGATCAGTGCAAGCGTATGCAACTAACATACAAATGTATAAACAGCTCGTATGTATAACTGATTTAATATATTTTTTTAAGGAAATCATTGAATTTGCTTCGTTTTCTATACATTTACCCAACTGTTATACTATAAAACTGTCCTACTAAGCATATAATTATAGCTCTGTGCGCATATTGATGGGATTTATTAGCATTGTCGCCATGAGCATTAGAAGCCAGTTGATTTATTATTTTTTATCTGCAGAATTATAAAAATTTCGTTTTCGCTTTTCGGCATTTTCTTTTGTTTTTCTTCGTTTTCTGTTTTTTAGTTGTTTTTGGCTTACTCTCAATCGCTGTTTCTGGTTTAGGGCGTTTGGAAATTGGGTGCGTTCGAGTAGTGACTGCAACGAATTGTTATGTACACTTCAATTACGATTTGAAAAACAAAAAGAAAACTCACGATTAAGAGAGAGAGAGAGAGAGAGAGAGAAAGAGAAAGTGAGAGAGTGATACATAGAGGTAGATAGATAGACAGACTAGAAGCAAATATGTTGTTATACGACAATCATTCGTACAGTTAGTGACAAAAGGACGCTGTCAAATTGTAAATTGTGGAACCTTTAGCATTTCTTCGAAGTATATGGCATGTATATGGCGATATATATCGCATTAATATTTACTCTATATGTATATCGAATATATACTATCCAATATCGAATCGTAGTGCACTTACTTTCTGCCATGGATGACTCTTAATCTGTGGAAATTTGAATTCCGTATAGTTTGGATTCATTTCGCGTATTTGTTCTCTTGTGGGTGTGCCCAAAACTTTAATCACTTCGACTAGCTGATCCACACCAGAATCACCCGGAAATATTGGCTGTCCCAGCAGCAGTTCGGCTAGCACACAGCCAGCGCTCCATACATCTGCAAAGATTAGAGGGAGAGGAATTAGTGTTATATGGAACTGAACTGTATAACAGTCTGAGTCTGAGATACTTTACCAATCTTAGTTGTATAGTTGATGGCGCCGAATATGAGCTCGGGTGCCCGATAATACCGGGAGCAGATATACGATACGTTCGGCTCACCATGTAGCAGCTGCTTGGCGCTACCAAAATCGCACAATTTGAGTACGGCCGTTTCTGGATCTAGCAACAGATTCTGTGGCTTTATATCACGATGGCAAATGCCCAGCGAATGGATATAGGCCAAACTTCTAAACAATTGATACATGTAGAGCTGTATTAAAGAGAATATATTTTAGTATATTAAATTCAAAACCGATCGTAAGTTATAATATACTCGTATATCTGATATATCTTTCGTAACTTACCCGTATAAAGTTGATTGGTATCGTTTGCTTGGTTTTGGCATATTGACGTGCCACTTTGTATACAGTTTCTGGTATATATTCGAGGACTAAATTCAAAAATACTTCATCACGCTGCAATATTCAAGAAAAAAACGATATTAATTTCATATTTGTTTGTTTTTAGATTTATTATATATACTGAATAGTATAGTAGAGATAATGATGAGAGATCAGGCGAGCTCCAAACTGAAATGCGGGATATTCTGTTGATATTTAGCATGCGCGATCAACGTTCAACGATGACACCATTGCGATAACGATAACGATAACGATTATTTCTGGCACTCAGAAATTGCACTAGCAACTAGAGCTAAGGTATCATGATGTTGGAGGTATAAAAAGGAACATCTGGATTTGTGGTATATAACGCCAATAGAAAAACATGCATACGCATTGTATTTTAGATTTTTCTCAATTGCGTTATATCCATTTGTTTTTCATTCGCTTCAGGGTAAGAAACATAGATAGAGAGCGATAAAACTCATGAGAGCGCAAGCAGAATATGCGAGAGAATAGCGAGACTTTCAGAGAGACAAAGACAGAGAAAAAGAGAGAAAGAAAGTTAAGTCTCCTTCTCTCTTCTCTCGTTCCCTTAGTATTATTTTTTGATACCTGAGGCTTCAGTACAGCGGCTAAGATGCCCAAATCGATGGGAAACTCGGCCAACTATCAGTTCGGATATGTAAAAGTAATATAATAATTGGGATAATAATCATAATAATAATAGTAAAATTAATATTCATAATATCTATAATCATAATCATAATAATAATGATAACGATTATGATAGTTATGTTATTATATGATGGAAATGTTAATTTCGAATAATATTGACCATGAAGTTTCGAAAGTTAAGGGTTATTGTAATGATAAGTTAATGAGAATACCAATTGTTTATATAATTATAAATTAAAACGTGATAATTAGAACTCGTAATGACAATTCCAATTTAATATAATTGTAATGAATAGTGATTTTATAATAATATTTAATGATAACCCTCAAGTCAACCAATGATTACAATTTAATGATAATAAAGGTAGTTCTAGAGATCTGAATGATAATGCAGATAATTTTGATCATTAAAATGTATGATGTTGATCATAAATTATATAATTTATAATAATATTATTGATAATAATAATATCCATTTCAATAAGAATTCTAGGACAACAAATAATGTTGAACTTTATCGCTCGCACGCAAAACATCAGCTGGAAACCCTGACCTCAACTCTGATCTATCGTTAATCCTAAAATAATCTTATAGCAAGATTATTGAGTTTTCTCAATCAACTTACCTTTTCACCACTCGAATAGAAAAAGTATAAAAGTTTTACAATATTACAATGCTCCAATCTGCGCATAATTTGCAATTCACGATTCTGTCGAGTGCGAAATAGAATAAAGAATATAGATTAGCATTTGGAGGGCCAGAGAGCTATAGGGATATAGTACATTACCTTAAATCGTCTGTCTTGTAAAACTTTTTTGATTGCAACCAAATCACCGGTATCGCAGAGTTTCGCCTGAAAGACGACGCCAAAGCTGCCATTGCCGATGACTTTTGTATCTGTATAGGAAACTTCTTGGACCCGATCGGTGCCTTGACCGGGCGTTGCAACGACTGTTGTAATTTTGGAACCATCACGACCTAAAAAAAAAACAAACGCAATAAATTAGTGATAAAACGCACATAGCAATGTTAAAATAAACGCTGAACTTGAAGTATCTTATGCAGCTGAAAATATCAAAAATAATATCACAGTCAAGGTTTCACGTAGTATAAACCAAGCCTAACATCTTTTTAGCAAGAGGTTTTCCTTCATTTATATACCTGTTGTCTCCCAAGCACCCTCTAGTTTCTCCTTGCTTCTATCGACCTCCTTTGGAATGGACAATGCGACGCTATGTTCTGGCCACAAATCATTCAATTTGCCGATTAATTGCTTCATGCCTACGGCAGGAGCAGTCGAGGAGCGACGGAAGGAATAGAGGGCGTATAGAACAGAATAGTTAGAGTGGAGTAGAAAAACTGACAGAAGTGTGAGAAGAGAGTGAAAGGCAAGGGAAACACAGCAACTGTGACAAAAAGTAACGAGTGTGAAACGAGCGAGTGACACTCAGAGAATAAGAGAGAGAGAGACAAAGCGATAGCACGAGTGAGAGGAAACAAGGTTCAGGTTGAGGTTTAGAAGAAGCTATATTCGACTCGATCATTATTCCATGTTCATTATCTTGCAATTAATTATTTGTCATTTTTTCTTAATAGTATTTGATGTTCTTTGATTTTGTTGATTTATTTATTACGTTATATCCTTGCGATTAGCTTAGTTAAGTTGTTTTTTTTGTCATGTTTCTTGAAATGTTTTGGCTTTGACGTGGCAGATTCGTATCTCCTGCACTAGGCCATCGAGAAATCTATTTATTTGATTTTGATTTTATTTGCATTTATAATTAATTTTGGCATTAGCGCAACTTTCGACAGTTGCCGTTGTTGCGTTTGTTGCTGCTGTTGTTGCCGCTGTTGTTGTTGTTGCTGTTGTTGTTGTTGCTGTTGTTGTTGTTGCCGCTGCAACAGCTGCTACGCCCCATCTGCCAGCTTCGGGGGGAACTGGGCGGAACAGAGGCAAGGGCTGCACGGCTATGCGATGCTTTGCGATGTGAGGTTGAGGTGGAGGCGTCAATTAAAAGGTTAAACGTTCGTGTGGGTGGTAGAAGGATGGGTTACGCAGGGGAGGAAGGGAGGTTGGTGGGGAGGGATGCGAACGATTGGGATATGGTGTGACAAAGGAAAGATGGGATATAGAACATAGAGTGAGATAAGGATTATTGATATACAGTATAAAGAATAAAGTGCAAAGTGTGGAATACGGTGAATAAAATGGGAGTATCCGTATCGTATGAAAAATAAAGGGTTATGAAAGGAATACAGAAAATACATATAGAATATGGAATAAGGGGTAAGACATAAATGGACTAGCAATACTAGAAAAAGCAGAAATATGGAATACAAAGTATGGAATTCGGGAAATGGGATATGGGATATAGGAAATGGGAGTGTGAGTATCGCAAGTATGTTATTAGGGAGTATTGTATATAAAATACAAGTAGAGGTTTATGAGAAAAGCTATAGAATATGGCATACTGGGTACGAAATCATGAAGTAGAGGTTGGTATATGAGATATAGAACGAAATGGAATATGCCATGTCATATGTGATGTTGAGTAACAAGTGTAAAATCAGGTCAAAACCATATAGAATATGGAATATGATTAGTGACATGAAGTATGCCAATGATATTTGTGAATTGGGCAAAGGCATATGAGATATAGAAAATAAAATATGGTTGACAAATGGAATATGATGTGATGTGGAAACGGAAGGGGGGGTTACGGAATGACGGAATGGGGAAATGGGGAAATTTATAAGTCTGTACTTGGATCCTTGTATTGTTTGCCGCTCATGCTGGCGCTGCGCATCTGGAGCTTTGGCTTTTTGAGGGTTGCCAGCAGCGGGTTGGATGCACTGGAACCGGAACCCAGGGTTGCCTTGCCATTACCATTGGCCTTGCGTGGATTCGTTGATGTTGTGCTTGTGGTCGTGGTCGTTGACGATGATGACGATGACGATGAAGACGACGACGATGACGATGATGATGATGTTTTTGTTGACGATGCCGATGAGGCGCTGGAGCTGCTGTTGTTGTCGCTTGCCTCCCCCTCGGATGTGTTGTTGTCGCTTGATTTCGATTTCGATTTCGATTTCGACTTCGAATTGGAGTTGGAGTTGGAGTTTGTGTTCGATTTCGAGTTGGACTTGGATAGATGCTCCGTGTCACTGCCAGAGGTGTCCTTGCTCTTAGCCTTGGCCATGGCCAATGGGGCGACAATACCGCTAGCCGTATTGGGCACAGAGTTGCGTTTGATTTTCGTTTTGGGCTTGCTGGCGAGGGGCTTGCGGGGCGGCATCGGAGTCCAGGGTCGGCTGGTGCTGGCGGCGACCGCCTCGGCGGCTTGATGGGCGGCACGCACCGCCTCAATTTCGGCTAATGGTGCATTATAATAATGCATGGAATTGGTAGAACATTCATCGGCTGGAACGCTCGCCACAGCCGAGGCAGCTGAGGCAGATGAGGCAGTTTCGATGGCGCCATCCGATTCGCTGGCATCGTTGATCGGAGCCCGCTTCTTGCGCCGCACCACACGCACCACCTTGCGTAGGCGGCCTGGCTGTGCCTGTGCCCGCTCCACTTTGCCCAAACTCACACACGGACACACGGAATGCAATATCAAAAATTATATATTACTCTTAAACTTGAACAACAAAAAAACACACACACACGGCGATAAGAGGGCAAACTCTTTTCGATTTCGGTTTTGATTTGCGGTTTTCTTTGCGTTTTTTTTTTTGGCGCAGGCTTTGGCCTAGTTGCGATTTGTTGTTAACTGTTTGGTGTGGGTTTATTTTTTGCCCACTTGACCAACTTTTCTCGCGGACGTTTGACGTTTAAACGCGTCCAACAATCAAACGAATCAACGAATTGTCTCGCGATCGAATCGCTCGATCTTCAAATACCGCAAATAATACAACAACAAAAATGCACAATATAAAAAACAGATAACAAAAACAAAAAACCAAAAAAATATAAAAAAAAAAAACGGAAACCAAAAGCAAAAAGAACTTGAATGATGCTCGCGTTCTGTATTGTATCCAACACACAATCGATCAGTTGATTCTATATATATATAGTCGGTATATATATTTATATATAAACTATTTCTACACTTTTAAGAGCAGTTAGAAAATTTGATATTTTTTTCGGTTTGTTATCGATCGAATGCGATTGCGAATGCGATGGCGATGCGAATGCGATGCGATCGCTCGAACTTCCGTTGCACAATTGGCCCCAAGCAGCAGCTTTTCTTCTTGGCTCGGGGCTAATTGTTGATGTCGCTGCTCTGCCCGCCCCCCTCTCCCATGCCTCGCCCACCCGCTCGTGCCCCTCTTCGCGCTTTTGGCGAGGACAACGAAGCAAGCACTGAGCAGACGTTCGGATACGAGCTAAACCCAACGAACTGCAACGACGAGTTGGCTCCCGATGGCTGCATTCGAGCCACAGCCGATCCCCAATACCATCCACAAGCGTTTAATGCGCTCTTACAGTCCACAACGAGCGACAAGTGCGTGTAAAGTTCCACACGTGAGCTGCAACCAGTGTTGCCAGATTGGCCTATTTCAGTACAGATCCAGCATATTTGCAAAATTATTGAATATAGAACTTTATTAATTTTAACTTTTTGTACTTGATCAGAACTCTATTTATGTTTATAAAAAATGTATTTAAAGAATTCAAAATTATTTGTAATATTATTGATAATATTTTTGTTATTTATTAATTAATTCATTTTATTTTATTTGTTATTTTATTTTAGTAATTACATATTTATATTTTATAGGTCATTTTTATTTTATATATTATTTCTATTTATTTATTATTAATATTATTATTATCATTATTTATTAGAAGCTGTTTTGTTTATATTTTATATTGCAAATCTAGATTTTTTTGAAAGCTCTGATTCATATGACCCCTGAATTTCGGTTCTGTGGTATGTTATCGCCGCTCTTTATTTAAATGACCAAGAAACTAATAATATGGATGATTTTTTGACAACATTTAAATAAAAACCTTAGAAACTTAAGGAAGAAATTTTAGCTTTATGCTTTAAATATTGTGTTTTATTTTAATATTGTTTTTATTTATTTTTGCTCAGAAGCTAGCCTAGGCGGCCACCAAAACACCTGGCAACACTGGCTACAGAATTGCAAGTGCCACAATTTGATGCGTTCCACATAGGATACACAAACACAGCATTGAAGGCAATGCGTTTTTAAACGCTTACACGCATGCAGCGCACGCGACTTAAAACGCGCCTTCGTTTTGCCTTCTGTTATTTTTGGTTTTCGATGCTTTTTGGCATTAATTCGTTGTTTTTTCTTTGTTTCTTGTTCATAATTTATTTTGATATTTTCGTTTAATTGCAGGAAAATTGCAAGCATGAAGCTGCCAAAAGCACATGCGAGGATGATAAGACAGACAGACAGACAGACAGACAGACAGAGAGACAGCAAAGGTAGCCTCCCAAGGGGCAAAGAGGTGCCGCAACTTGGACTTGCATCATGGTTAGATAGACAACGTTGCAGCAGCAGCAGCAGTGATGTGTAGCCAGGCATGCGACAGTTTCAACCTCAAGCCCCTCCCCTGCGGCCATCCTCCCTCCCTCCCTACCTCCCTGCCTTCCAACCATTCCACAGTGCACACTGACAGCTCAATGCAATGGCGATGAGCAATCAAAGGATACTACGCAGAAGCAGCTAATAAAACAAAATGCTTGCAATTTATTTCATTATAATGAATCAATTAAAATTTCACAAAAAAAAAAAAAAAAACAAGAAAAACGAAAAAAAAAACCGAAACCGAAAGCAAAAAGCACAACATCGAACGAAAAGCCGAAAAAAAAAGAGGCCAAGCAAATCGTAGAGGGGCATTGGAATTGTTCTCGCTGTTGTTGTCATTCTGATCTTTGTGGGCGCCATCAAATGGCAATTGTTATGTATGTATATCGTATATAGCGTTGTTCTAGCCAGAAATAGAACAATTTCATGCTGAAAGCAGGCATGCTGAGTTCGTGTAGAGTTCAGTATTCAGATACTATTTCATTACATTTACAGAATCAAACCTATTTCGATTCGTAGGCTAAGTTTTTATCTATTTATTAATATAATTCATATAACATCAAATTTATTTCGATTTATATAAAAAGTTTTCAATGCAATGTATGGTTGGATAGCATATTATTCTGAATAATATATCTACATATATCTGGTATATCAAAATAGTCCCCACAATATTAAATAGATTTCGATCTGAAGGAAAAGTATTTAATGCATGACAATTTGGTGAATAATCTATTATTTAAATTTATTTAAATTATTCTTTAATCGGAAACAGAATTTAAAAACATTGCGAAAAATGCTACAGCTCATTTATAGATCTGTAAATCAACATGTGTTATTTGATAAACACTATAAAATAGTATAGACTACTTTAGAGATACAAAAAAAATAATAATTAAATAATATAGAATATTTAAAAGAATTGTAAATTTATTAAATAAATTTATAATAAACATATATATTGTTCTGAAACCGGCTAAATTGGCAAGCGTTGCCACACTTTAAGTAAAACATGATTTACTAATCTTCAATTTCTATATTATCTAGAGGGTTGATGCCAAAGACTCTAAACTCGACTAAAGCATGTTTATTTGCTATAGGAAAAATGTAATTACATCACTTTATTTGGTAATTACCATAGTTTAGAGAAGACATCTAAGCACACATGGATGGATTTTTCTGAAAACATGGGCATGACATTATAAATATCATTTCAAATCAATATACATATTGAAATATGGCATGGCTTGCTCATGTCACATGCACATTTTCTTGGCTTTCGTGCGAAATTAATCAAATTACCAATGGCAAACACAACTTGTGCCACTTGTGGCAGCATTCTTGGCCCTCCCACCGAGCCCCCCCCGCCTGTCCTAATAATGCACCACCCACATTCCCTTTCAGACTCAATGCATTTGTCGTTGTTTCTCGCGTATTCATTAAATTTGTACCCTAAACAATATAACATATGAGTGAGCCGAAGTAGAGGGTGGAGAGAGAGAGGAGAGGGAGAAGAGGGGAAGAGAGAATATAGAGAAGACAGATAGACAAATAAATAAAGAAGTAAGCAAAAGTGTGCACATAGTGAGTTTTCCATTTTTTTAAACTTTCATTAAGAAACCGAAACATAGATAGAGCATAAACTTAATTAGAAATATTTTCGCTGTTTCTTATCCGATCGAAACGAAATTCACAGCGTCGATAGAGAATGTCATAAACTAGTTAAATACCAAATTACAAATCAATAGATTTAAAACTGTGGCTACAGCAGCTTTTCGCGGTTTGCGGGGGAAGGGGGGGAGGTATCCAAAATCTAAAACAAACTCGTGCTGCTCGCGAAATGGGAGAATCTAAATCCTGAATATGGTGTCTCTAGCCCTTATAGTTGCTGAGATCCAAGTGTTCATACGGACGGACAGACAAACAGACAGACAGACGGACATGGCTATATCGACTCGTCTTGTCGTCCTGATCAAGAATATGTATACTTTGTGGGGTCTGCCACGCCTCCTGGGTGTTACACACATTTCCTCTTTGCACTAAACTAATAGACCCTTTTTACTTTTTTAAAGTAAACGGTCCAAAAAGGACAATACAGGATAAAACAAAACCGTTGAATGCAGGAAAAATAATTAAATTTGAAAAGCCGAAGGAAAAAAGGAGCTGTAGGGTAAAGAAGGAAAAGAAGAGCGTCTGAAGTTAAAATAAAGTGCAGGGAGCGACCAGCTAAATATATAGAGCGAGAAACGTAGGATATAGGAGAAGGATAAATGTTAAGTAAGGAAACAAGAGAAATACGAAAAAAATAACATAGAGAGAGGAAATATAAAAATTAAATATATTTAGAGTGAAAAACCCTTAGTGTAGGTAGGAAAAAAAAAACACTTGTTGGAGAACCGGAAGTGAGAACAGCGCAGTGAGGGTTCTATTAGAATGACTTATGGTTCAAAAGAGCGGTGGGAGAGGGGGACAGCTGAAGAACAAAGGGCGTTCTCAAATTCGCTAAGCAATTTCAGTTTTTAATTTGTATATTGTTTTTTTTATTTTCTGTGGCGCGACGGCAACTAATCGATATACAAACACAGTTGTCAGCCGAGCAGGGCCAGGGTAAAATGGCATGACGCGGCACGTACACAAGACGCTGAACTGGAGACCCACAGAGCGAGAGAGCGAGAGAGGTGGGCGAGAGAGCGGGAGGGGAAATATGGTAGTCAAATTTAGAAATTGATACCACATACCATATGCATTCCGCCAATCGTTAGATTATTTCCATAGGCTCAATCTTTCTCGGCTTACAAAAAAAAAATAAAAATTTTAATGGCATTTGTCTGGCACTTTGAACACTAAACCAAGTATGCTGAATGTACACGTTGATCAGCTTTCATTCAGCGAGAGTTGGGCCAGCGATGGTGGGACTAGCGAGATTTGGGCCAACAATAGGTCAGCCTGCGAGAGTTGGGTCAGCAAGAGGTAAACCAACATGAATTCGGCCACTGAAAGTTGTGCCAGCAGAGAGTTGGGCCAGCAAGAGTTGAGCAGCAAGAGTTGGGCTAGCGAGAGTTCGTCCGACGAGAGTTCGTTCTGTGAGTGTTTGGACAGCGAGAGTTAGTGCAATGAGAGTTCGGCCATTGAGAGTTAAACCAATAAGTGTTAGACAGTGAGAGTTGAGCCAGAGCAAATTTGGACAGTGAGAGTTGTCCGTAGCTGGGCTGAGCCCCCTAGTATTTTGTAATATTGTAATTTTTCACAAATATAAAGAATCGGCAAGCTTTTATATTGGCAAAACAGCTACCATAATTCTCATACCTATTGATTACATATGCTTACGATATGCTTTATCGATGCCGATAACGAAAGCGCTATTAATCGATAGCTAATTTTAGCCCGTCGTCAGGTAAAACGACAAAGATATGTGCTCAATTTATTCTATATATACTATTTGGCAGCAGTAATAGGAAGGGGGCACTAAGCAAGCGGGAGGGAAGGGCAGGAGGGAGGACTGAGAGCAGTGGGAGAACTGTCTGATGCTTGGCAGGTGGTTGGGACAGCCATGACGGCATGTGGTAAGAGATCACGAGATGATATGATCGCTAAGATAAAAAAAGGTAAATAAAATAAAATAAAAAAAAAGAAAGCAAAAGCAAATGCACTTTGGCAACAGAATCCATCCGTTACTTTCTAACCCAATTCTTGTATCTGCTGTGGATTTAACGAATTTATAAACATTTATTTGAAATATTAAAATGATTTTTATTAGAATTGTATGGAATTTATTTTATTTTTAATAAAATGTAGCTCAGCTTAAAAGTGAAGCCAGTTGTATCGATATTAATAGATCAAGCAACAATATTATTTAATGCTTAAATATGATATAAATACAGTAGAATCCGGTTATAACGACGCCGCTTATAGCGTCCGTCCGGTTATTGCGTCGAAAACTCGATGGCTTGGTTGGTCCCCATACAAACTTATTTGAAGGGCCTCCGCTTAGAACGTCTCCGCTTTTAGCGACAAACCGCTTATACCGACGAGATTTTTCACAATTCAACCGGATATTGCGACGTGCCGAACAAAAAAAAAACACTTTAAAGAGGAAAATTTGATTTATTCGACAATGCTAAAAGAAGCAAACAAAATCATGGATTTTGTGTTTTTCAATACGAAAAAGAAACAAAATCATGGATTTTGTCTTCCGGATATAACGACGTAAAATCGTCGGTCCCTTGAATGTCGCTATAACCGGATTCTACTGTATTAAATTTTTCGTTTTGATTAAAAAATTAATTTGTTTTCTTTTAAAACCTATTACGAACATGGCATCCATAAAATTAAAAAAAAAATTTTTTTTGCTCCTTTCGGATAGTGCGTCTTCCGGATATAACGACGTAAAATCGTCGGTCCCTTGAATGTCGCTATAACCGGATTCTACTGTAATTGCAGATTCTACTATTCGTTAAATTTAACTACTCACTGTTTGATTTGCCAGCTATTCGTTTAAATTATTTATTTTATTCTCACTTGCCACATTTTCTCTGTCTTTCTCTCTCTCTCTCTCTCTCTCTCTCTCTCTCTTCTCTCTCTCTCTTTCTCTTTGTTTGTCTCTCTCAATTCAGCTGTGCTCTTATTCTGATTGCGTTTGCATTCAAATTCGTGCATTGCATACTTTTAGGCGCCCCGTAGAAGCCACAAAAGTCGGTGGCAAGCGCAAGAGCCACCCTTAAAATGCAGTTGCATAAACAAAGGAGGTGAGCATAATGCCACACAAAACGCAACTACGAAATGGAAGCCATTTTCTTAGTAAAATCGATAACAACTGAGCCAACTGAGCAGGTTCAGTTATGAGCACTTTTAAAGACAGGGAGGGTTTTTGATGAGAAGTAATACTCCCATACTATGTTTCGGTCAGGAACCCTAAATAATAGTTGTGAGTTGAAGCGCAAAGTAGGGACAGCGAGAGTTCGGCCACCGATAGCTCGGGTGAAGACGGAGCTCCCGAGTAATCTATATTTTAAAAATTACAATCGTTATGATCTCTGGTTTCAAAAAATAGGCATACTGAATATTCTGGATTCGGAGTAAAAAATGTGTGCTATTGAAGCTTATAATATAGTATCTTGTGTGTAATTCTATAATACTTTAATGCGCTCAAAACTTATCCAATAGTCGCAGCTGCGTAGAGCCAGAAGAGGGAAAGGAAAGAAGGAAAAAATAAGATTGTAAATGAAATGAACTTGTGACTTTGTTGTTGTTTACTTCGTGCTGTCTTGGGTTCTTCCTCTAGTTTGTTTACAGTGTTGCCTCGCTAAGTGCGCATAATAATTGCTTAGCATAATGAGCATAATTGCAATTTTAGCTAAATATATTTGCATAAAATGAGTCGAGTGCAAACAAAATCGAATATATATATATGCATATTAATGGAATATATTAGTTGGGTTCAAGTTAAATTGTCTAGTTCCGTTGAAAAACTGAAAAACAGCTGTCACCTCTGATCTCGCACTCGCACTCGCACTCGCTCCGTATGCCTTTCTCTCTCCCTCCCCCCGCTCGCTCTCTCCCTCTCCCTCCATCATTCTCCGTCTCGTTCTGTATCAGTCGACGGCAACAGACAACGTAATGTTATGTTCTCAGCGCCCCCAGCAAATTGTTTCGAATCAAATCAAAAATAAAAAACAAGTTGACAAATGTTTTTGAAAAAAAAAAAAACAAAAAAAAACAAAAAAAAACACAACAAAATAAAATAAAATAAAAACAACGACAACAGCTGCTGGCAAGCGGCGACACGCCTCCAATTTGCTATATGTTCAAGTATATATATATATATATATATATAATATATAAGTATATTCGTGTATATATAGCTCTTTATAGTATATGATATTTTGTACTTAGAGTGCTTTTTGTGTGCATTATTTTTGGAAAAGTTTATGAGCAGAGCGCGTGATTATCAAGCTCAGAAGAAATGTCTATAAAAAGTGTGCATATGTGTAGGAGATGTGTGTGTGTGTGTGTGTGTGTATATGACAGCCATATAGCAATCAACATCTTTCACGACTTGACGCCCTGTTAGACTGATAACCTGGTACATGCTATAATCATCGTGTCGTTATTGTCTTATCACTTAAAATCTGCTGAGCATCCAGGGTATCATATATTTATAGCTACTCTATAAACACAAAGAAAACAGATGATCTGTTTCCTACAAACAACACAGTATATAGTACAATATAATATAGAATACATATTGTATAAAGTAATATAAAGTAATATAAAATATTATACACGGTTCAACCGAGTTGTAGTTAAGCGCGTTAATCTAATCTTCACCATGCTGTACTATAGATCGTTGATTTTCAACGATATCTGCGCCTAACTATTTCTATAGACCCGCGTTACCACCTACTTTGATCCCAGCCCAGGCATTTTGTTTGCTCTTTATTCTGCGCATTCCGGATTTTCATAATCCGTATCGAAACTTTTTCTTGGGATCTCCTTCCTTTATTCATTTTTATTTGTTTAATATTTTGGCTTTTATTCGTTATCAATATATATTTTGTTCTGTTTCAAGTAAATTCATCGTCTAAATGCAGACTAAACTTAATTTAAAATAAAAACGCACAAGATAGAATTACAAAATTCTACAAAAAAATATAGGGACGGGGCAGATCAGTGGGACGGAGGCTACAGTCGGGCGTAACCGACCGTAGGAGACCCTTTACTTTGAGTATATGTACATACAAACACAATCAGACGCACACACACTAAGCTACCCGCGTATGCAAGGCACACCCCCCCCCCCCCCCCCCCTCTGCCTAGTGCGGCAAATTGTCCGTTCCATATTTTCGCTGTTTCTCATCTGATCGAAACGAAATTTACAGGGTCAATAGAGAATGCCATAAGCTAGTTACGTACCAAATTACAAGTCAATAACTTTAAAACTGTGGCTGAGTAGCTTTTTGCGGTTTGCGGGGGAAGGGGGGGGAGGTATCCAAAATCTAAAACAAACTCGTGCTGCTCGCGAAATAGGAGAATCTAAATCCTGAATATGGTGTCTCTAGCCCTTATAGTTGCTGAGATCTAGGTGTTCATACAGACGGACGGACAGACAGACGGACAGACGGACATGGCTATATCGACTCGTCTTGTCGTCCTGATCAAGAATATATATACTTTGTGGGGTCTGCCACGCCTCCTTCTGGGTGTTACACACATTTCCTTTTTGCACTAAACTATTAGACCCTTTTTACTTTTTTAAAGTAAAGGGTCTAAAAATTCGACAAAAAAATACACTTTAAAAATTTAAAAAAAAAATACACATCAAAATAAATAATCCAAAAATTACAAAAGAAATAGATAAATAAAATAAACCATCAATAAATATACATATAACAAAAAAAAACAACAAAAATTATTAAAATAATTAATTGAAAAATACACAAAAAATAAAATAAAATGAAAAAAATAGACAACAATTAATTTCTAAAAAAAATAATCCTGGCTGAAATAATTGTCAATTTTTTAGAGCATTATTGCCAATCTAATGGCATATAAAGTGTTCCATTCCATGTCGTTCCGGGCTTAAACGAGTTCCAAAACACTGCGTATGATTCGCGCCTGTTCTTAGAATTAGCCTCTTATTAATATTACTTTATTGCTGTTTACTAAATATGTTCTTAAAACAGCAGAAGAATGTAGGAATGCTTTTTAAATGCGATGACTTTTCAAAAGGAGAGGGGAATATCATTAGCCGGCATAAATCAACGTTATCAATCAGCAAAAGCAACAACAACAACAACAACAACAGCAGAGGCTAATGATAGGGCGGGGTGTGAGAAGTGGCGGTGCGCGGGGCGTGGCGCTTTCACTTATCAGCTGGCCCAACAACATCAACAACAACAACAATCACAACAACACACAATGACAATGATTTTACAGTTTTTTTTTGTTTTTGTTTTTATTATTGTTATTGTTATTGCAGAGCGATCGGAACGTTTGGGAGGGAATTGAGCAACAACAGTTGTATAATGTTTCCGTTTTATAAATTATTTATCAAATGACAAATATACGCTATAAGTGCAAAGTTCAACAGACAACAACATCAACAACAACAACAACAAAGGAGTTTAAAACGCAATACACACAAAGATAGAGAACGAACAACACACAGAAGAAGAGCGACAAAGAACGCGAATAGTGAAACAAAGGAAATTTTAATCTATAAAGTCATTCTCAGTCATTCTCCGTGTGCATCGGGTATACACCATACAGTACATACGAGTAATATAGCTAATATAGCTTCAAGATCAGCCGATTAATGCTCATTGGGCATTTAACATTAATTGATATATTTGCCCAAAATAGTATATGGGCCTATGGTATCGCTCTTATCACTTGTTTCAGTGATTACAATTCAACCGATTGCCAAACATGATAAACGATTAACTGCAATCACGGTTGCGCTTTTTTTTTTCTCATTCCCACCAGATTATACTATAAATCATAGCTCATCGAACGATAAATCCAAATTATTTGTTCCATCGCCGATGTTTATCGAAATTCAGATACGATAAGGAATGTCCCCCTCCTGCACATTCCTTTTTAGACCCTATACATTGAAAGAGTACAAATGGGTCTATTAAGTTAGAAGAAAGATCCGAAATTATATAGAAATATTCTTGATGAGGACGAGCTGTCCGTCCGTATGAACTTTTAGATCTCTCACACTTTAAGAGCTAGCGACACCATATTTGGTATTTAGGTTCTCCGATGCAGTAAGCAGTTCAAGTTTGGCCTAGAATTTTGATACCTTTCGCCCATCCCAAACTAATTGCAAAAAACGAATTCTATTTGTCGAAATTTGTTCCAACTAAGCAGAACTTTACAGCTTACCCATAAGATACTTCAAGTTATTAACCAATTCGTTCGAAGAATGTTTGTCATAGGAAACCATCAACACTTACCTAGAAAGAGAGAGAGAGAGAGAGAGAACAAGAAGTTATATTATTAGTTTTGAGTTTAGATGGGGTAAGTAATATGTAAATAGAGCGGGGGAAGGTAGGTGTAAGCGTTGCAAACGTGTGTAAGAATTTCGGAATCGATAAATCGATAACAATTACCTAGTATATGCTTAAACTTTTGCACTACTTTGGTCCAACTAACGCAGGATTGTGTTCTAGCCAATTTCGCAGTCTTAACCCTCTCCAGGCAATCGCTGCCATCGATGTCCGCCTCTCCATCCGCATCCGCATCCGCCTCGGCGCCCGTCTCGATCTCATCATCCGCATCGTTGTGATTCGAGTAATGATTATCATGGCTATGACTGCGCACACGCATCTTGACCCGATTCTCGGCATCCGTATCATCATCGAGAATATCATGCTTGCCATGATCCAAATCCAGATGATGCTGTTGCGGATCCGATAGCTGTTTGTTGATCGTTAAACGATTACTACTATCACAGTGATGGGGTTCTTTGGTATGGTTGGTAAGGTTGCTAGGGTTGCTAGGGTTGCTATCGATGCCACTGGCCGCCAGATTGGATGCGACCGTTGTATTGCGCTTCTTGCGCTGCTCCTCGCGCTCCCGCTTCATCATGGCCTTTTGCTGTTTGGCCTGTCGCTGTTTCTGCTTGCGGGCGAATTTCTCACGCAGCTTGGGACTACCGAACTCATCCAGATAGTACATGGTGTCCTGCAGGCCATCCTTGCGATTGATCAGCTTGGCATCGATATGCGCGTCCTCATTGATCTTCAGCAGCGGAAAATAAATGCGTCCGTCCGTGCCCAAATTGCGGATATCCCGACGCTTGGCGGCAGCGGCGGCAACACTGAGAGGCGCCAGCTCCAGGGGCAGCTCCTCCTCCGCCTTAATCCTGGCCAAAATGTGCGCCTGTCTTTGGCGCTCCTCCTCGTCGTCGGTGGCGCCTCCTCCGCCGCCGCCGCCAATGTTGATGATGATGCCCGATTGTGTGTCCTCCTCTTCCTCCTCTTCATCCACATCGATGGCCACACCGTCATCCTCCTCCAGCTCCTCCTCCTGCTCCAGCTCCTCCTCCTCCTCGTCATCATCATCGGCCGCCACCTCATCGATGCGATCCTCCACATCAAAGCCTTGGGTGCCCGTGCTGTTCGTGCTCTTGTACTTGATGCGACGCAGGACGCCGATGCCGACGCCGACGCCAACGCCAACGCCGACGCCAACGCTGCTCAGCTCCAGCGCCGAGGCAGCGCGCGTGCGTCCTGCAATCGCATTGTCAACGTTGACGCTGACGCCGCTGCCGCTGCCGACGCCGATGCCGCTGCTGCTGCCAAGGGATTCGCTGCTGCTGTTCGACTGTCCGCCGCCGGCGCCGCTGCTGCCGTTGCCCTCCCCGCCCCGCTGCTCGATGCCGCTGTCCTGGCTGAGCAGCAACAGTTGCTGCTGCTGCTGCTGTTGTTGCTGTTGCTGCCGCCACTTGGGCAGAGGGCCGCGTAAGCTTAGCGAGCCGCTGCTGCTGCGCAACTGCAGCAGCGTCTGCTGTGCACCGCCGCTGCTGCTGTTACTGTTGCTGTTGCTGTTACTGTTACTGTTGCTGTTACTGTTACTGTTGCTGTTACTGTTGCTGCTGCTGTTGCCATTGCAGAGCTGCTTCTGTGAGGCGCTCGTGACGATGACGCCGCTGTCGGCAGAGCCTGTGGAGGTTTGGGTTGAGAAGCGTTCGCTTAACGGTATCTTGATGGGTGCGCTAATTATGTTGTTGTTGTTGTTGTTGTTGTTGCTAGAGATGTTGTTGCTGCTTTTGGGGGCGCTAACAGTGGGCGACGTTGTTGCTAACGCTGCTGCTGCTGCGGCTTTTGTTGTTGCCGTTGTTGCCATCAGGGTTTTGCTTCTATTCAACGAGTCTTTTGCTCAGTTCTTTGCTTTGCGATTTGTATTCAATTCAAGTTATTCTCATTCACAATTTGATTCACAATTTGTTCATATATTCACTTTGGTTTTGCACTGACAAACTTGTTGCCTCAGAGTCACATTGCCTGATCCATGGGTGAACAAAAAAACAAAATAAACTCAATTTGTTTAACATAAGTTACTTTATTTTAGATCATATTATTATTTTTTAATTGCTTTCAATTATTATCTTTTACCATAAATGAAATTTAATTCTTTAATTTAATTTTAAACTTATTTTAATTTGTAATTCAATTCAAATTCAATAAATAAATAAATTGCATTTGTAGTTTCAGTTATAATCTATATTTTTCACACACACAAAAAGTTTTAATAATTTATTTTTTATAATTAATTCATTATTAATTTAATTTATTCATTATTCATTATTAATTTATTATTTATTTATCTATTAATATAAATATAATTGCATTTTAATCAAATTCCTTTTATACATTTATTTATATTAACTGTATATATTTGTTATTATTTATAATATTATTCTTTACATTATTATTCTTAATTTGATTGATTATTTTTGTATTATTCTTAATTTGATTAATTTTTTTTTTTTATTATTCTTTATTTGCAATATTTAAAAGGTTAAATTATAACACAAATCATCTTGCAAAATAAATAATTTCGAAAAACAATTTGAAGCTTTCTGACATAGACTATTATTATTTCAATTTAATTCATTAATAAGTTTTTGATTCATTAATAAGTTTTTGATTCATTAATAAGTTTTTAATAAATTTAACCTTTTTCAATATGTTTATTATTTTCAAATTACAAATTATTTATTTATTAACTTGAATCCAATTGTTTGCATTTGTATCAGATGCATTTGCATCTTATTTATTTTATGATTCGATATTTTTTATTTATATGATATTTATTGAAATATATTCGAAACTATTTTTCCATCACTGCATGAATAAAATATAAAAAATAAAAAATAGGTGAATGTTTCAATTATTGCTTTGATTTTGCACATTTCGCGTTATTTGGTTCGTTTTATGTAAACAATTTGTGCTTTCGCATTTTCTTTGATTTTCTACGTTTTGCGCTTTTTTAGGTATTTATTTTCGTGCACTTTTGATTTGAACGTTTTTTTGCAGCTATTTTTAGCCGCGAAATTCGTACAAATTCAACAAACAACAACAACGAAAATATAGTATTAAACGGAATTTGTATATACACCCAGCTACATACATACATATATGCTATTTTATATGCAGATAAATAGAAATAGAAATATTTTCTATGCCAATAAAAAATATAAATGGAAAAACGAAAAAAAAAACATCAACAAAAATAATCAATTTGCACTAAAAAATAATTGTGAATTAAAAAAAATAAAAAAGCCACAAAAGTTGAAATACTTTGGTATTTGTTGTTGGGTTTTTTAGGTTGTTTTGTTGTTGTTGTTGTTGTTGTTGTTGGTTTTTTGCGTTGGCTTTTTGGCTACACGCAGTTGTTTGTTTTTTATGGCCAATGCGAGGAGAGTTCGAGCAACATGTGTGTGCGGACGCTCTTGAGGTCGCGATTCAACTGAAACTGAAACAGAAGCAGCGCCAGAAAGACAGAAAACAGCGAGACAGAGAAACGCACAAATACGAATACAAATACAACAACAACAACAGCCACAACAACAGCAACAACAAACAGCAACAACAAACTGAATTTCCAAATTATCAAGCAGCGCGCCTGACGCTAACGTCGACGTCGACGTCTCTGCTGGCGCCTGCTGACGCACAAAAAGCACACACACACACACACACACACACACACACACACACACACACACACACACACACACACACACACACACACACACACACACACACACACACACACACATGCAATCTGTAGGCATCGCGCGCGCGCAACGAGCGGCAATGAAACGAGTCACAAAGAGAGCGCAAAAGAGCGCGGCAGAACACGCACACCAATGCACACGCTCTCTCTCACGCACACAGACACAGCCGCAGAGCAGAGCAAAAAAGCGAAAGTCATTCAGGCGGCGTGCGTCGTTTAAGTTCGAGCAGCGAGTGCAACTGAGACGGCATGCTGCTTGCGAACGATGCAAGCAGTGCAAATTAACAGGTGTCCCTGCAAGCAGTGCAAAAGCCACGCTCTGCCCATTAGCTAGCCAGCGTTGCCACTTTGGCGGGTTTTAGAATTCTATTCATTTGAAAATATATATCGTTATTTCTAATATTGTAAATTGATTTCTAATGGAATTGATTGATTCTAATGGAAATGTTTTTTTTAATTTTAATACTATTAAACCCTTATCTTTATATAGTATATTGTAAAGCTGAGCCCGCCTATCCGTCTGTATAAACACCTAGATCTCGCTAACTATAAAAGCTACAAGCATCATTTTTGATATTTAGGTTCTTCTAAGCAGTTGGCAGTTCAAGTTTGTTTTCGATTTTAAATATCTGCTTCCCTTTTTCCGCAAACCACAAAAGTAGTTTTAGAATATACAGTAGAATCCGGTTATAGCGACATTCAAGGGACCGACGATTTTACGTCGTTATATCCGGCAGACGCACTATCCGAGAGGAGCAAAAAAAAATTATTTTTTTTTAATTTTATGGATGCCATGTTCGTAATAGGTTTTAAAAGAAAACAAATTAATTTTTGAATCAAAACAAAAAATTTAATACAGTAGAAACCGGTTATAGCGACTTTCAAGGGACCGACGATTTTACGTCGTTATATCCGGAAGACAAAATCCATGACTTTGTTTCTTTTTCCTATTGAAAAAACACAAAATCCATGATTTTGTTTGCTTCTTTTAGCATTGTTAAAGAAATCAAATTTTCCTCTTTAAAGTTTTTTTTTTGTTCGGCACGTCGCAATATCCGGTTGAATTGTGAAAAATCTCGTCGTTATAAGCGGTTTGTCGCTAAAAGCGGAGACGTTCTAAGCGGAGTCCCTTCAAATAAGTTTGTATGGGGACCAACCAAGCCATCGAGTTTTCGACGCAATAACCGGACGGACGCTATAAGCGGCGTCGTTATAACCGGATTCTACTGTAGTTTCAAGTTTTTACTCCATTTACTTCGATATTTTTGGAGCATTATAATTTCCATACGATATATCGATATAATCGTGTCGATTTAAATGCCTAATGGCCCGCAAGCAGTGCACATGCACGTATGATTTATGTATGCCTGTTACGTTAGATTAATGGTATACGCCCACTGACTGGGCGTGGCAGGCAATGGGGTTTTTTTTTTAATACACATGGCAAAACACTTAATCTAATCACGTTACGAACCGAAAACTCTGAGGTAATCAGAGTATAAAGAAAAACAAAGCGCATAAATCTAGCGCTGGAGCGAGTTTTATCAGCTAAAGGTGTTAAATCACACACATGGGCAGTGTCTAGGGTTGTCGCCTCACCGAATTAACGTGTACATACGTATGTTGTAAAGCCAAAAAGGGGTAGGTACCCAGTACTCCAAGTATTTCCATATTTTTTTTTTCTCCTATTTGCTCTATTTGTTGTGGGGGAGGTAGGTTTAACATATTAAATATGTGCATAAAGTACAAAATGCGCTCAAGTGTAAAGGCAACACCAACAACAAAGAGCAGAACATCTATTTGTTGCTCAAGTGTAAACAGTGGAAAATTTTCCCAACTTTTCTTTCAGCGGGTGCGTGTTATTACTGTCCTGTCTGTGTATACTTCAAATTTCATGCACACAAAGCACGCGACAATATTTGTTGGTAGAGCACAAGGGCGGGGAAACCCCTTCTTCCATCCACAAACAGCGGGTCCTGCCTTTGTTAATTTAGCTAAGGAGTGTACCAGAATGACCGAGATGACGGAATGTCGTCTATGGATCATTTAACGCCAAGTGTAGGGTTACCACTTTAAAAGGAAAAAACAGCAGCGAAGGTCAATAGTTGTAGTGTTGTTAAACGACGCAGTTATAAACAACAATACAATCTGTTGCATACTTGTTAATAATGATAATACAATAGGGCTTTAAAAGTGTTGGTAAATGCCTAAGGGGAGTTTTTTTTTTTTAAACAGTGTCTGTAATAATACTGACTTTCTAATGTAGTAATAGTAATAGTATCCAACAGTGTTAGTAAACTCTCAAAGAAAGAGTACGAGTAAGTAATCATTTATAGGCAATTCTATACAATAAAATAGAACTAATAACACTTATTTGATACACATTTCACGCTTCAGTGTTGTTAAATGCCAAAAGTCAAACAAATAGTTAACTGTACGGGCCATTAGACCTCTGCATAGAATCTGCACATGCTTCTATGCAGATTTAGTCACAACTTTACGACTTTTTCATTTAGCCAGATCCATAATTAGCCGTAATTGTCCTCAGCGTAGTACACAATATACTAACAATTAAGAGGAAAACAAACATTAGCGTTAAAACTTTCTCCAAATAGCTGTAATCTTGGCTTGCTTGGCTCTACCTTCGGCTGACACCTGCTGACATTTTGTCTTAATTGCTTAGATATCTCCTCTCCATTTTGCTTTAGCATTTCGCTTGCGTTCTGGCTCTTTGTCTGCTAGTTCTAATTCATTTACTGCCATTGCTGCTTCTTCTCCGATGGGTTGATGGGTTGATGGGTTTTATTGTTTCAACTGTCGTCGTAATGCCCTATCTGAGTTGATATCAAAGTAAAGTGTGCATTGTGCATTTGTAGGGCGTGTGCTTGTTTCTCTCCACCAACTTTGACATTGAGAGCAGAGAAGAGCAACAACTGCTGCGACTAAGCGACTGAGCGTTATTATTATATATGTATGTATGTATGTATGTATGTATGTATGTATGTATGTATCTTCATCCCGCTATATAGCAGTCGACCCTCTGTCGTGCTTTTTATTTATTAAACGTAACTACAAGAACACCAACAACCACAGGCACAAGCCCCAGCATGACAATGACTTTTGCAGTCTTTCATTGCGGCCACGTGTCCGCACCCAGCAGCCCCATCCCTATCCCCATCCCCATCCCCATCCCCAACCCTCCACTAGGCGCCACCACGACTCTGCCCCCCTTCATTATTATAAAAAACAAAACCAGTAAGGACGTAGCAGATCAGTCGTACGTAAGCTACAGTCGAACGTATCGGACACCAAAATACCCTATATTGCCTGTTGCATATCTACACTGTTTCGTAATCGATGCTAATGCAATTTACAGCTTTCAAGTAGCTTTAAAATTGTCGCTGCTATGGTTTCTTGAAGGAAGGGAGGTATCAAAATTCTAAAACAAACTTGATCTGCTAAGGAGAACCTAAATACCAAATATGGTGACTCTAGCTCTTATAGTTGGCAAGATTTAGGTTTATACAGACGTATTGACGGACAGACTGGACTGGACGATGGCTACATCGACTTAGATCATTATCCTGATCAAGAATATATATATATATATATCCATCTGCTGTTGGCACTAACTTAATAGACCCTTTAGTACTTTTTCAAAGTACAGGCTCTGAAAAAAGCAACAAAGTAAAATACAATTTACATGGCAAATGAGCTGACTTGTTCTCGGCTATTGACGGACCTGAACCTTGCATGTTCATAATTCCATGTACACGTGTAATGGTCGCAAGTTAAATAAGTATAAATAGAATGAATGGAATTATTAAACTAGTCAGGGGTTGTTTCTTAACCCTTTTGCCCCCTGCCCCCTGTCCCCTTAATTGCACCGCCCTATGCTCCCGCTTGCTTTGACCTTGTAACGCCCACTTATAGCTTTCTTTGATGCATGTGAAATGGCCATTTGTAACCGATAGGTTATATTCTTTTGAATTTGTCGAATAAATTGAATTCCATTGATTATTGTGTATTTCTTAGAACGCGGTACGCGGGCGATAATCGGAAGGGTATACAACGTAGATGCGCATACAACTCGATTAGTTTTTGTTGGTAAATTCTGAGAAAGTTTGTAACTACCCAAGGATAGTCGAGTTCTATTGAATTATTACAACTCTCAAAGACTCAATAGAATTTCTATTTGACTTGTATCGAGGTTTATTTAAAATATTTTAACTAGGGAATTATAATTTAAACCAGATTTCAAGCTCTAGCTAATATATCTGAGACGTACTTCATATCAATTGATTTAATATCGCTCATTTAAGATATCTCGATACTAAGATGATCTATGCAAACATGTTTCAGATTTATTTGAATTCAAATTGAACTGAATCTGCAATCGAGTAGTCCCGACTATTGCACTCTGAATTGGCTTTCTTTTTGGGTCTAGGCCGCTTGGCATTCGGCCATAATGTCTGGCGCTCAATGATCGTGGATTGTAAATATTAGATGCTATAAATAAATAAAGAAAATTTCTAATGCATTTTACCCAAGGAGAAACGGAAAAACAAAGGAAAATTCGAATTGTCTGCAATACGAAAATAGCGCCATCTGTTGAGCGAATTGAGCACGCACACACGCACACACGCACACCTTAATTGAAAGTAAAAGGTAAAATGACAAAAACTATCAAAAAACAGAGAAAAAGAAAAGAAAAAAATATACAGACAGACGACAATAAAAAGAAATATTTGCATTTCATTTGCGAAACAAGCGAAATATTGGATAGGGAAGAGGTGTACGGAAAATGACAGGGCAGACGCCATAAGTTAATTTTTCTCGGTTTTCCTCTTCTTCATTTGTTTGCCAAAGACTCGGAAAACGACAGCAGGAAACGTTGAGCCACAGGCGCCACTTGAGACCCCAACGAATACGGGATGGGGATGGTAATGGAAATGGGGATTAGGCGTTACTGGGAAACCGTTATCTCTGCATTTCTCCAATTCGCATGTCGCATGTCGCCCTAATGACCGCATGACAACAACAATTATAACAATGACAATTGTGCCCAATTATCAATAATTGCATTAGCCAGAAGAGGGCGTGCGTCTGGCATTTAAAAGCAATTACCAATTACCAATTGACAGAATCGACACCCCCTACATCCCAACTCCCTACCCCTATCTCCCTATCCCCTAACAACTCACCTGCTGACCGGCCAGATATTAAATTCAGTTCCCGGTTGGAGTTATCAATGAATGGAAACTAGCGAGAGTCGACCAAAATTGTCGCACTTCCATTAACTGTGGCAACCACCAATATAAACTTGATAGGATCTTGTTAACCGTTAGCCATTATCGCATTGAATTTTGTCAAATATCAGATAATTATTATCAAACCCTTAACGCTCGACAATTGTTTAACTATTGTTCGTGTTTATTGGCCTATCGCACTCCAACCGAGAATACCAGAATTACCAATCTGCCTCTCCATAAGCCAAAAATATCAAAAGGTGAAAATAAACTTGATCTTTAATATGAAGTATTAGTAAAAACAGAGCAGGTCAATCGAGCGGAAGGCTACAGTCGGATGTAACCGACAGCAGAAGAGAGAGGGAGGTACAAAAAACTAAAACAAACTTGATATGCCTACCCAAAATTGTGTTGTGATCTAGGTGTTGATAAGGACAGACGGTTTGTTTTTCTGATCAAGAATATATATACGTTGTGGGCTTCGCCACGCCTTTTTGTGAATATTGAATACATTCTTCCAGAGTGATTAACCCCGCTTTTACCCATTTCATGGCTACAGGGTATAAAAAGAACTGGCAAATAATATTATGCATGAGTAGAACTACTTAAAAAAAAAACCGCATAACAATGGGAATTTACAAATTCCAGAAGAGAGAGCGTCTAAAGTTAACAGCGTACAATTTAAGATAATTATAAAATAAATTGAATTACATGATCATTTATTATGATGGCCTTTGCTAAGTTATTGCAAAGTGAAAGCAAAATAAACCTAGAATAAAGGCAGGCAAAAGGAGAGGAGCAAGGGGAACGGGACATGGCTATTACAACTGCTCCCCTCTTATATAGTTTGTTAGATAGTGTGGTATAATATAAAATGCAAATCGATAAAGACAATGGCAAACGACCAGAGTAATAGAGCAAGAGTACCTGAGTACCAGAATAGAAGAAGAAGAGGAAGGCACTAAAATATACACTGCAAGAAAAATCAAAAATTTTGTAGCACAAATTCTACATTCAAAAATGTGCCCAAAATACTTATTTCAATTTGTATTAGCTAATGAGCATATAATAATAGAAATATGAATCGAAAATAATACGAATCGTATATAAATGAATCATTCGTTGTACTTAATTTTCAACTGTGTGGTTTGCTTCAATTAATCAGAATTTATTCCTGATTGTATTCCAGATTTTTACTGAAATTCTACAACAAATTAAGCTTGATTTTATTGATATAATTCAATAATTTTTCTGAGTGTACAGACACCTAGCTCTACAGTCGCCTGCTTTGACGTGCGCTGCGCAGATTAAGACTCTGACTAACTGACGTGAGAACAATAAAGCTCAGACACATATGCGGTACAGTGGGTACAGTGGGCACTTTGCGATTGCAAGTGCTCAAAATATCAATAGAGCATGGCTTAACTAGCGCCCCCTAATGTTTACATTACAGTTTTACATACGATTTTTCTTGAGTTGTACCAAAAAATAATATTACTTTAATTATCTATAATTATAAAACTACCTTATATTTTCATAAACATAAATTTTTATTGAAATATTATTCATGAATTAAATATAATTTTGAAAATATTGCTCGCCGTTAAATAATAAGATATGTGTCTTCTTGGGCAGAAACGACTGTATGTATAGCATATAGAATATCTATAAATTGTATAGTAGCTGATATCGATTAGATATACGATTAAACCAGGTGTTGGGCTATTAATAAAACCACGAAGCACGCGATTTGTGTGCCAGCTTTTGGGCTGTACTGTACTTAAGTGTAATACTGTCATGTTCCAAATAGCAACGAGAGCGAACAACGCAGAACGAATCACATGAGCCAGAAGAGGAACAGCAGAAAGAAGAAGAAAATGAAAACAACACAACAACAATCAAGTGGAAGAAGCTTAGAAGGAGGGGGCATAGCGTAATATATTGGGGGCGAAAAACTGCGTCTTAGACATACGAAAATGCGATAATTTCTTTTAGTTAGTCGAAACCTAATGTACTACATAGTAGTAGAGGCGGTAGAAATAAGTATTATACACTCGGTACACACAGAGTTTGTATGTTTGATGGGAATCGACACATGTTTAACACAATAATTATACGATACGACATGTTAATTATTTAGCCCAATTCGCTGACAACGTGATATGAATATACATTGACTATACCGCATTTCAAAATCTCATCTTTTACGACACTCTTAACACTTTGCGCGGGGAAACGATATGGCAATGAAACCAAACATAAACAGTTTAAACATGCTAATCGGACAGCAAAACCCAAATGGAAAGCAATAAATCTATTTATGGAACGAATGCAAATGAAACAAGGATAAACATTTCCGTGTTCCAGAGACTAGTAATATTTTGCTTTTTTCCTCAAATAAAAAACTCCGCCCTGCAGTTTTCATACCTTTTTCTTCTCCTGTCCGTCTCTTTTCCTAATCCAAATTCCGCTCACCTACACTTCCGAAACTACATAAAATAGACTCCACACATTTCCATATTTCCTCTTGTTTCTCTCCTCCATTTTCTAAACTATGCCCTTTCTTCCTTCCTTTCTTTCTATAATCCTGGCCCTACCATCTTATATTTTCTAATATTCCATCGTCTATCCTCTCATCTTTTCCATAGTCTACAATCTCCCCTTAACCCTTGCTATTACGCCATATTCCACAGTTCTCCATTCTACACCTCCCCTTTTTGCTTCTTCTCTGGTGATCACTCTGGTGAGCACTCCACATTCCTTCCTTCTTAAATTTTCCCCTCCTTCATTTCACATGGTTTATACTTCCCCTCTTTCATTTCCAAAAGGGCGTTCTTTACCTTCCTTATATTCATTTTTCCCTCTTTATCAATTCGCACTTTCCTCTGGGAAATCCTACTTTTTTCTACCGTTCTCCTGCTCTTCCGACACCTTCTCATTTTAACTGCATAGGAAATGCGTTTTAGTTTCGACTTGATGGATTAGTTTGAAGTTTGACCGAACAATTTGGCAATATTTGCCATTCCATTTCCAAATGTTTCACGACCGTTTCGAAGGTCAGAGTGTTTCGCATAATCTTATCGAAACGTGAAATGCAAAATTGAACTTAATTAATCAACAAATTGTTGGGCGTCGCTAACTGTTTGGCATTCATTATGAAAAAACAATAATCGCCATAATGATAATAATAATCATAATAATTGCGTTCAATTAACGCACCTGCGACTTTAGAGTTGTAG
The DNA here is from genome assembly GCA_035045125.1 of Hypselothyrea guttata. Classification (NCBI taxonomy): domain Eukaryota; kingdom Metazoa; phylum Arthropoda; class Insecta; order Diptera; family Drosophilidae; genus Hypselothyrea; species Hypselothyrea guttata. Next base: position 3,266,201 of record JAWNNJ010000194.1, read on the forward strand.
GAAGGTTTCTATGGATTTCTGTGGCAGTTTCAGATGTCTGAGGAGGTTGACGGTAAGATGAGAAGAGAGAGGAATCCTAACTTGGGAGCACCTGTTGCCCCAACTGATGGACAATGACAAAGTCCGTAATCAAAACCACAGACAACAATGTTAAATGCAACTGGAGCAACAACAACAACAACAACAAAACTTTGGACTGCAGATAATAATTATCAGGCATTACAGTGTTGAGCTCTGGGCAGAGAAGGAGGAGGAAAGCCAAGACGAGCTCATGTAAACCCCCCAATTCGAAACAATGAATTTACATAATGGCCGGAGCGTGACTCAACACACACCCACAAACAAAAACAAGTTGGAAAACGTTGGAAAAATGAGGGGGGTAAGTGGGGGGAGAGCACTGAAAGTATGTGGAAAACATAAAGTTGTCAAGTTGTCATCCAATTGAAAGCAACAACAGCGACGAAACTAGTTCAAAAAGTTCAGCAATTCATGCGTTCAAGTCGACTCTTGCGAGTTGCGAGCTTTTGTATACCCTAACCAAAGGGGCATAACAGGTATGATGATGGTAAAAATTGCATTGATTCATTAGATCGATTGAGTGAACTTTTACGGCTTGTGTTCGCTCTATCGAATTTGTGTACCTTCAAGAGCAAGGCTTATCGGTACATTTTCAGGGTAGGAGAGCTGATAAAACTTCGATATTAGCTATATCAATATATTGATGCTTCGATATTTGAAAATTTCTTTCTAGCGACGATAATATTAACCCTAATAAGGTTGTTTACACCCCTATCGGTATATCAAAAATATAGGGACGGGGCAGGTCAGTGGGACGGAGGCTACAGTCGGACGTAACCGACCGTAGGAGACCCTTTACTTTGAGTATATGTACATTCAAACACAATCAGACGCACGCACACAAAGCTACCCGCGTATGCAAGGCACACCACCCCCCCTCTGCCTAGTGCGGCAAATTGTCTGTGTCATATGTTCGCTGTTTCTTATCCGATCGAAACAAAATTTACAGCGTCGATAGAGAATGTCATAAACTAGTTAAATACCAAATTACAAATCAATAGCTTTAAAACTGTGGCCACAGAAGCTTTTTGCGGTTTGCGGGGGAAGGGGGGAGGTATCCAAAATCTAAAACAAACTCGTGCTGCTTACTGAATAGGGGAACCTGAATCCCGAATATGGTGTCTCTAGCTCGTATAGTTGCTGAGATCTAGGTGTTCATACAGACAGACAGACGGACAGACGGACAGACAGACAGACGGACAGAACGGACATGGCTATATCGACTCGGCTTGTCTTCCTGATCAAGAATATATATACTTTGTGGGGTCTGCCACGCCTCCTTCTGGGTGTTACACACATTTCCTCTTTGCACTAAACTAATAGACCCTTTTTACTTTTTTAAAGTAAAGGGTCTAAATATGAATATGAATATCGATAACGATATTTCCAAGATTTATATCAATATCTATTCGATATTTGCTCAAATTTTGAAAACATCGATAACAACGATATTGCCCTATATTTTAGAGCTTATAGCCAAAAGATAAATGCAAATGAAAAATCGATAGAGTAAACCAATTCTGTTCATTCTAACGAATATTTGAGAGTTTTTATTTGTTCACTCGAACGAATACAGGCAATACAGACTGATATCTTTGAAAGCGTATTACGATTATCGGTTTGATTTTTGTTTGTTGGTTCACTTTTACAATTTTCTTTAGCATTTTCACGAGTTTTGCATAAGTTTGACTCTTGAGCAGCGCTTTTAACCCCATAATGCCTTTTATTTCCCTACTTTAAAGTTGCAAGTTTTACAATTTCAAGTCAATCAAGCCATAAACAAATCAATATTTCATGGCATACATTTGCCATCTATAAATATGTTTGTGAATGCTGCTGATTAATCGATTTTTAAGTCGAAATGACCCACAGCCTTTATGATTCATCTGAGAAAAAAGCAAAAAAAAAGTAAATAAACAAATGAAGCCAAAGAACCTGATTCCAAACGTTCGACAATTTTGATGATGCTTACTTAATTCTGACACAAAGTTGCATACCATTAACATTAAAATTAATATTAACATTATTATTAACATTAACATTATTATTAACATTAACATTATTATTAACATTAACAGTAAGAGCAACAAATAAGAAAATCCCCCACAATTTATAGCTTGCCATGTGGCCTTTCCCGCGGCCTCTGTTAAAGCAAATAAATAAAATCAAATAACAACAACTAATAAAATAACAACAACTAATAAAACAACAGAAACCGAAACAGAAACAGAAACAGAAACAGAAACCGAAACCCAAGAAGCAGCTAAAAAAAGAGCTAGAGCAGTTTGATGAATTTCAGAGCTCGCAAACCGAGTTATGAATTGCATCAGCCAATTTCAACTCTATACGTACGCATTGTAAGTTGTGTCGCGTGCGACATTGAGAGGCGATCTCTATCGCATAAACAGAGACAGAGACAGAGAGAGAGAGAGAGAGAGAGAGAGAGAGAGAGAGAGAGAAACTGTTGCCAAGTTTATGCGATGAATTACATAAATTCCCCGAGCACGTGAATTCAATAAATAGCAAAGGAAACTTGCATGAAGGGAATTCCAGTTAATTTTTTATTCTCCATATTTATTTCTATGTTGTGGATCGATTTGTATAGTTCGACCAGAGTTTTAATCTTTTGTGTAGACTACGTATTTATTTTATTTTTAAAGGTCGCAACAAAATCTGAATTTTATTTTTAATTTTCTATTTTTATTAATTTATACATTTATTGCTTATTTATTGTTATTTATATATTTATTATTGAAATATGGTTATTTATTTATTTATTAGTAATTTATTAGTTATTTGTTCATTATTTGTAATTTATTTATTGTTTATTATTTTTAATATATTTATAAGTTTTTATTGTTTTTATTTTGAATTTATTCATTAACTTATTTATTTATTAGTTTATTAGCTTAGATTTATTTATCAATTTGTTTGATAAATTATTTCATTTTAATGCTACCTTTCGGAATTTTGGGTTTCCTGAGGGGTTAAGGGTTTCGAGGGTATTTTTTGATTTTACATGTTTCAATTGAGGAAAGCTGGAGGAAGCATTGCAGTTCATAAATAACTGGCTGTTGATTACATGAAATGCGCACGCATAAACATCACAAACTGCGATTGATTCCAGTTAGAAAAAACCAACAATTGATTTTCTTTGCTTTTTCGTCTTTTTACGCATCGCATTATAATTTAGTTTGGGCATTTACAAACTATTTATAGTGTTGTGGGTCTACCCTGACCAGCCTTTGTCTGCCCCGCACACCAGCCCCCTCTTCCCCTCTTCCACAACCCCCTTCCAGCACCATGAAATGCCTGCGTGAATGACTGCGCCATGCGTCATCAGCGCGCCCCAGAAATAAGAGAAAAAATAAAAAAAAAAATAAAAAAAAAAATAAAAAAAAAACGTATAATAATAAACCAAAACGAAACTAAAGTAAAGTAAGAAAAAAGAAGGAGAAAAAAAAACAATACTAAATGCCAACACTCTCTTGAGTAGTTGTGTCTCGCTCTCTCCCCTCTTTCTCACTCTCTTTTGAGCTTTGGCGCCTTCGCCTTTGCGCTCTGCTCTCCGCTAAATGACGCAATGCGTAGCGGTGTTTGCGTCAACCGGCAACGCCGGCAGCGGCTGCGACGCTGACGTTGACTGCGCAGTCGCTGGCTTTGAAGTTGAAGTTTTCTTCGAAAGTTTCTGGGTGACAAAGGTCAATACACAAAGAGATAGAGAGAGAGAGGGAGAGAAACATTGAGAGAGAGAGAAATACAGAGAGAGAGAGAGAGAGAGAGAGAAAGAAATACAGAGAGAGGGAGAGAGAGAGAAAGAAATACAGAGAGAGAGAGAGAGAGAGAAAGAAATACAGAGAGAGAAAGAGAGAGAGAGAGAGAGAGAGAGAAAGAAATACAGAGAGAGAAAGAGAGAGAGAGAGAGAGACAGAAAGAAATACATAGAGAGAGAGAGAGAGAGAGAGAGTTCTGTTCTAATAAGAACTGCAGCAACTCTCTATTTTTTTCTAGTTAATTATGTCACGTGGCAACCCTGCGCACTAATTGCAGTGTTTACCAACACTGTTTATCCGCAGAAATATGCGAAATGAAACAGCATACAGTTTACTTTTGCTAATTGCAGTTTTCAGTGTAATTACACTGCACAAAACACTTTCCCTCTCTTGATCGCTTAGCCTCTCTCTCGTGACATTTCACATTGCGCATACGCCACGTGACTCAAAGCCAGACACTGACCAAATAAGAAATTTAATAAGAATAGTAATACTCTGGCGCTAATAGCTCTGGCAAATGGAAAATTGTATTCTGCATTTCAAGGAATTATTGGTTTCTTAAATATTTATTAAATATTATTGTTAATTCAATAAACCCTATAACCCTTGATATGGGGAGTACTACATATTTGCCAAGTCATGGCAAAACTTCCAATTCCGCAGCGGAAAAAATTTGTTCAACTTGCGAATAAAAGTGCTAATTGCTGGGGCAACACTGAAATTGAAAGGCCATAAAACTCAAATAACCATGGAGTGGAAATTTTATCAGACAACGCGTAGTAGTTCCATTATTTCTTCAAGTGTAGGCTCTAATCAATAAGTCATATAGAATAATCCAACTGCAGAGAGTTTAAATTCCATTCAAATTCAAATGCACTTTTTTTTTATCATATTTTAGTGCGTAAACAGATAATCTGACGATTATGAATGAAATTAAAAATCAAATCTATTGAAATATCCATCATTTAATCTATAATTTTATAACCTATGATCTAATCTTACTGGATTTGTGCCAAGACTTTCCAATATCATTGCATTTACTGAACAATTTCATTTGATATACATTTGTTTAAAAATTATCCATCGTAATGCTAATTTGATTTGTATTTATCGATCTATAAATTCCATTTCCCTATCAAAATTATTAATCTTTAATTTTATAATCTACAATCTATAATCTAATTTTATCGGATTTGTGCCTAGACTTTCCTATATTATTTTATTTAATACTAGGGAGTCTACTCAAACGTATTTATAACCAGCGGGAGTTTGGTCATCGAGAGTTGCGCCAGAGAGAGAAGTGGGCCAGCAAAAGTTGGGCCAGAGAGAGTTGGATCTACGAGAGTTCGGCCAATGAAAGTTTGGCCAACGAGTGTTGGGTCATTGAGAGTTCGACCATCGAGAGTTGTTTGGCAGCGAGAGTTGGACCATTGAGAGTTGGGCCAGTAAGAGTTGTGAGTAGAATTCGATTTACAAGAGTTCAGCCTACGAGAGTACGGCCAGAAATAAACAAGCCATAGGCTAGCCCCTTGTAGGTAATACTTCCCAAACATCGATATAAACGCTAAATTATATCGATATTTCGATAGTATATATATCAACCCTTCATGCGAGTATTTGTTCCATTTCGCATTCGTTCCTCACATATAGGCATGTTAATTGTCATCGTGTGCTAATTGAATTTGCACGCCAATCAAAGGGGGGGAGGGGGACAGAAGGGACGGGGGGGCAAGAGCAGCTATTAGAGATGTGCTAATTGCGATATGGGGGGCACACGCTAATGAGGCGTGGCGGGGCGTTGGGAGTCGGAATTATTTGCAATTCTTTTGTGATCCATTTGGCGTGTTCCTAGCGAATGTACACTGCAACAAAACTGGAAAGTTTTCTTCATTTATGGTGTTATATATCGCATTTGATTGATCATGTGACATAAATATGTATGTTCCACGCGTCGCAGATAAATATCCAATTAGCCCCCCCCCCCCTACCGCCGCGGAATACAAAATTTGCATTTAAAAATAGCCAAGTTGGGGTGATAATTGTCAGCGCAAGGTGTAATAAAATTGGATACTGTATCTATTTCTGTCCCAATTGTTTGGCATTTTCTTGTTTGCGATCGATGCTGGACAAACACTGGAGCTGTGGGAGCAATAAACCGGATCGATAACACGGGAGGGAGGGAAGCTAACAAATTTAGATACAGCTACAGCTACAATAACAACATTGAAATTGAAATTCCAAGGCCAAAAATCAGTGCAAAAATTAAGGTTCTTGTTTTTGTTTTTTGAGCGCTTATGCAAAAAGCCATTAACCCGTAACTCTGGCATACGGCGTGCAGGTGTACGGCAAGAGGGAGTGCCGTAAGGAGGGGAAAAACGGTAGGTTTACCGCTTGCACAGTGGACTAATGCCGTAAATAAATCAATCAAAAGTCAAAACAACCGAAAAACGATTAACAACAAAAGGCGAAACAAATGTCAGGACGCAAAGCTAACAGTCGAGCGCACACGACAGTTGTCATATACATATTTAATTTCAATTTAATAAAGATTTATATTCAATTACGAAAATTATTCTTTGCTTAACACATTTTAAAAGTATCAAGAGAAGCGTTTTTTTGATGTTAAAAAGTTTCTTGCGACTATCTTCAAGCCAAAAACCGATTCGACCTCGTTTTGCAAATGGTTTAGGTTTGATTTCAATTTTTATTATTTTGATTATACATATTTGTTTATTAATTTATACATTTCTTACTATTTTTATATGTATAACATTATCTATTATTATTTATTTATTCGTAAAATTATGATTAACCAAAAATTTTAATTGTTTATTTATATTTATTCATTAAAATTTATTGATTTATTTAATCATTTATTTATTTCGATGTATTTATTTAATTATTTATTTATTTCAATGTATTTGTTAAATTATTTATTTATTTTGATGTATTTATTTAAATATTTATTTATTTCGATGTATTTATTTAATTATTTATCTATTTCGATGTATTCATTTAATTATTTATCTATTTCGATTTATTTATTCAATTATTTATTTATTTTAATTATTTATTTATATTTATTTATTAAAATTTATTTAGTTATTTAATCATTTATTTATTTCGATGTATTTATTTAATTAATTATCTATTTCGATGTATTTATTCAATTATTTATCTATTTCGATTTATTTATTCAATTATTTATTTATTTTAATTATTTATTTATATTTATTTATTAAAATTTATTGATTTATTTAATCATTTATTTATTTCAATGTATTAAGTTAATTATTTATCTATTTTGATGTATTTATTTAATTATTTATCTATTTCGATGTATTTATTTAAATATTTATTTATTTCGATTAATTTGTTGTTATTTATTTCTAGTTAATTAATTCCTAGTTATTTGATTGTATTTAATTAATTATTATTTTATTTGTGTTTAACGTTTTTAACGTTTTGAATGATGCATTTGCCAATAGTTTTATTTTAATATATTTATTTATTTAAACAGATGTTTTGCCATAGATCGTTTTGGCTAATTCTTTAATAAGCCTCGCCAAACAAGGCTAAACAACAACAACAACAACAATTACACAAACCAATTATACCCTATTTGAGCAAGAAAAACTTCCATAGTTTGTTGCTTTCTAAACGCTTTACGCCAATGGCCATCGCCCGAGAGTTGGCCTTGCGGAGGGGGTATAACAAGCAAAGGGGCGGGAGGCGGGGGGAGGGGCGGCAAACAGTGGGGTTGTTAACTGGTTTGTTGTTTGGCCTCAAGCGCCAACAAATGGCCATACCAATAGCAATAATAAAAGAACCGCAAAAAATAAAACTAAATAAATAAACAACAACAAAGCCAAAGCCGAAGACACGACTATCGATAGGCACAGTGAAGCTGCAGTATGAGGCACAAGTGCTAATTGCTAATTAGTATTAATTGTTAGAGTTGTGGTTGTTGTTGTTATTGGCCGTGTTCAATAAACCGCAAAAGGTTAAACCACAGTCGAAGCACAGAACTCGGATATATAATATAGGAACAGCATAGTCAAAAGTGGTATAAAACTAGGCACTATCGATAGTATCGATAAAACATATACGTCAAATATATTTAATCATTTAACGAGATATTATATTAACAATATATAATTTGATAGCATCGATAGTCTTTCTTTCAAACATCGATAACATGAGGTTCGATGTTTTTACACCACTAATAGTTAGTACGTCGGAAAATGCGCTTGGAAAAACACCCAACGATGTTTTTAAATTCTATAACATTTTCCACATTCTTCCATAAATTCAATAAATTTCCGTAAATACCCCTTAAAATGCAAACCCAACAACAATCAACAATCTTTCTATTGCCTGTCCAGTTCCATTTTCCTTTTCATTTCCATTTCCCATTCCCCCTGCGTCGTTCTCCCCTCTTCCCTCTTATGGGGTGACCAGTTTGTCTATTATTTTCAGCCAGAGATCGAGATCGAGCAATTAATTAATTAATTAACCTACGCAACAGCCGGATTGGAGCACTGGAAGCTCAATTGGGTGCGTGGAGAACCAGTTGCGATTTCCATGTCCATTCTAAATCGAATTCAACAACATTATTAACTGATTTGCTTTCGGATTTAACAAATTGCGTATAATAGATCTCTATATTATAAATTCAAGTAATGCAGAGCTAGAAATCGAAGAAATTTTGAACGGATATTGGAAATGGATAAGGATATGGGATAAGAAGCGGATGAGAACCAGATGAGAGTTGGATGAGAATTAGATAAAAATCAGATCAGAGTCGGATGAGAATGGGATAAAAATCAGATGAGAGTCGGATGAGAATGGGATACAAATCGAATGAGAATGGGATAAGGATCGGATGAGAGTTGGATGAGAATGGGATAAAAATCAGATGAGAATGGGATAAGAATCGGATAAAAATCAGATGAGAGTCGGATGAGAATGGGATACGAATCGAATGAGAGTGGGATAAGAATTAGATGAGAATGGGATTAGAATAGGATGAGAATGTGAAAAAAATCGGATGAGAATGGGATGAGAAATGATTTTGATAAGTGAGAATATGGAAATCCGACTATAACCCTCAAGATCTTGCACTTAAGAAATGGAATTACAGGAACTAAAGACGATGCTTATAAAATTATTCGATCTTCAATTTAAAGATTCTTACATTTTAAAGAATTCGGATTCTAAAGTAGTAATCGAAATGCAGTGTTGGTAAACGGGGAATGTATGTAAGATATGTATTATCAAGATAAAAGTGAGCTAAAGAATTTTAATGAACAAGTCGTAATTAAGCTGGAACGCTTAAAATGAAACAACGCGTGTTTACGTTTGATTTTTTTCTTGTTTATTTTTATTTTGTTTTTTGTTATTTGTTTTTTATGCATTCCAGATTGTAAATGAACAATATAAAATGAATAAAAAAAAATAAAAACAAAAGCCGAGCCGAGCCGCTGACGCAGTAACGTCGTCACATATAGGAAAATATCGTAAAAAGCGGGAGGGGCGAAGGGGGGGCGGGGCGGAAAGCAGAATAAAGCGAAACGTGTGCACTTGCTGTCAACGTCGTATAAACGTATATTATTGACCGAACTGAACTTCTGGTTTTAACAAAATGCAGCACACACATACATACACGTATGTAATTACAAATATACATGTATATATACAGAGTGGCTTCCAAAAATGGGCGTGAGAAATCGGCAACAAGTTGAAAAACTCCAGCGCTTATGGGGCGTCATCATTAGCGTCATTATGCCATATAAATGCAACAACAAGTCTGGCTAACTTAATTTGTACACACACACACACACACACACACACACATTCGAACACACACACACACACACACAAACAGCAGTGCAAGTACGTGAAAATATTTATAAACCAACGCAAAAAAACAGACAGAGACAGCAGCAGAGGCGGAGCAGGCGGGGCAGGCGGGGCAGGGGGAGCTGCCAGATATGCAGCAGAAAGCAGAAGATATGTGCACTCAAAAATTCGCTTGCAATCAGAGCGAGATAGAGCGATAGAGGGGCAGAGAAATGGAGCAGGCAGCGTTGCCAATTTTGTTCAATTTTTTTATATTTATTTTTTAAATTTAATTCTTCTTGCATCACATAAAATGTGATTTTTCACGTACAAGAGTCAGAAAATGTTTTATTTTTACAATTTTATATTATTTTTTATTTTAATATTTTTGCACATTTAATGTATTTTGTATACTAATTTCAATTACATATTTAGTATTTTTGTTTTATTTGAATTGATTAAATTTGCTTCAATTTTAATTTTAATTTTATTATTTTTAATTTTATTATTTTTGCAATATTGTATATTAATTTAAATTTGTTTTTTATTTACATATTTAGTATTTTTGTTTTATTTGAATTGATTAAATTTGCTTTAATTTTAATTTTATTATTTTTGCAATATTGTATATTAATTTAAATTTGTATTTTTTTATTTCTATGTATATATTTTATATTGTATTTTTTAGTATTTTTATTTGATTTTAATGAAGATATTTTGTATACTAATTTCAATTATTTATATATTTTTGTTTTATTTGAATTGATTAAATTTGCTTTAATTTTAATTTTATTAGTTTAAATTTTATTATTTTTGCAGTATTGTATATTAATTTTAATTTTTATTTTATGTATTTATATGTATATATTTTATATTGTATATTTTAGTATTTTTATTTGATTTTAATGAAGATATTTTTTATACTAATTTCAATTATTTGGTATTTTTGTTTTATTTGAATTGATTAAATTTGCTTTAATTTTAATTTTATTATTTTTGCAATATTGTATATTAATTTTAATTTTAATTTGTATTTTATGTATTTCTATGTATATATTTTATATTGTATATTTTAGTATTTTTATTTGATTTTAATGAAGATATTTTGTATACTAATTTCAATTATTTAGTATTTTTGTTTTATTTGAATTGATTAAATTTGCTTCAATTTTAATTTTATTATTTTTACAATATTATATATTAATTTTAGTTTGTATTTTATTTATATATTTTATATTGTATATTTTAGTATTTTTATTTGATTTTAATAAAATTTTTTTTTTTATTTAGTAACTTGAATCTGGCCATGTCTGGCAACACTGCTTGCAGTTGGCCTAACGCAACTAACAACAGCAACAACAGCAACAACAGCAACAACAACAAGCAGAGCAAAAGCTTCGTCAAGCGTGACAGCAATAAAGCTTTTGCTCAGCACCAAGAGCTTTTGCATGCACACGTATACGCATATGCACATATGTATATGTATGTGTGTGTGTGTGTGTGTGTGTGTGTGTATTTCTGCAGTGATCGACTGCTGCCTTGAACCAATGGCACATTTAACGTGAGTGAGTGTGGGTGCGCGTCCAAAGAGAGAGCAGAGCACAAGAAAAGAGAGCAGAAACAGAGAGAGAGAGAGAGCGAAAGTGCGGGAGAGCGCATTGTTGTTGCGTATGGCTAGAAAATGGCATAAGAAGAAGCAGCAGCAGCAGCAGACGAGACGGTTCTGATGTTGTTGTTGTTGTTGTTGCTGTTGTTGTTATTCTTATTGTTGTATGCAAACAGTTCTTGGTCTGTGCTATTTTTATATAAAAGTAAAAATAAAAAACCAAAGCGAAAGAGCGCGCAAAAGCAATAGCAACAACAACAGCAACAACAACAGCCAATGCGTTGACTTCTGCTATGTGCGGTCTGGCAACGCTTCGTTGCAAAGGGGGGCACGGCAGGGGCAACAACAACAACAACGACGACGACGACGCCGGCAGCACTATGGGGGCCCCAGTTCATGCGAATTTTTTTTGGGAATTTTCCACTGGCAAAGCGACAGCAACAACAGCAACAACAGCAACATGAATAATTCACTTTTGGCCCAAGGCATGCGCTTGTCCGTCTCGCTCTCACTCTCCTCTCTCTGTCTCTGTCGCTCAGTCTCTGTCTGTCTGCCTGCATGCGTATGCATGTGTGCGTCTGTGTGCCCAAGTGTTGCCCGAATTTTGCATTCCAAATAAATTGAAGGGAAATAGCGGGAAATAATGCCAAAATAAAAGGCTAGAACTAAAATCACAAAAAAATATATATTTATATTAAAATATAATAGTTCTCATCAGAGTTTACTTAGAAACGCCATTTTAAAATATTTGTCCATGTAAATTTATTTCTAAATTTAATTCCAATTTATAGCTATTCGTTTTTAATATTGTATTTATTTATTTTTATAATTTAAATATATTTATTTAATTTTAAATTAATTAGTTCGCGTTGAATTAAACAAAATTCATATCACGATCGTTTCGATATTTTTTGAGCTACGATTATAATTTAAAATATAAAACAAATATAAATGAAAAAAAAAAACATTACTCATTTAAAATAGGTCAGATTTATGGCTATAGTGTTTGAAAAATTTCATTGGAAATACAAATGCTAAATCTAGCCATAAATGAGCTAAAGTGGCAACACTGCTGAGCGCACATACTTATTTCGACATTGTCGCCAATAAGAAATTGCATGCACGTACTCTCTGCTTATAAGACAGATTGTAAATAAATCAAAAAAAAGAAAAAGAAGAAAAATCTGCTTGCCTTCAGCTTACCACCACGCCTCACCTCCCCCTCCACAAGAGAGAACTATTCGTGTAGCGATATGTGTCTGCAATTTGCCCATAAACAAATGCAAAGCAGCCAGCGTTGACAGTTTAGCGGATTTCAGAATTGAATTGTATGTATGCTTATCACAAATCTATTTGAAATTTTATTATATATTGTATATTGATTATATTATTTATTATATTATTATATTATTTATTATATTATTATATTATTTATTATATTATTTATTATATTATATTATTTATTATATTATATTATTTATTATATTATTTTATTTACTTAGACTTTATTTTTGTATTTATAAAAATATTTAAGTTTTGTTTATTTTTATGTTTATTTTATATTTATTTTATTTTGTTTTAATTTGTTTAATGATTATTTTTATGCTTACTTTTATTTTATTTTCATGTTTATTTTTATGTTTATTTTATTTTATTTTATTTTATTTTATTTTTTTTTTTTTGTTGAATTTTTATTTTATTTACATTGTATTTTGCTTTCATTTATTTTTTATATGTATTTTTAGATGTTTTTGTTTAGCAAATCTAGCTTTTTTTGTTTGCAAATCTGACTGTTTCTGGCAACACTGACAGCAGCAGATCAAAAGAATATGCAAGAGCATGGGAGTGAAGAGCGGAGAGAGGAGAGAGCAAGCATGGCGGAGAGAGTGGGCAGGCAGCAAGTGAAGCTGCGCAGCCAATTAGCAGAGCGCAGGCGCAACTACAACTATAACAACAACAACGAAACTGGTTTGAAGACGCGATCCGACGTCGGCAGAGAAAGACGCCGGCGCAGGCGCAAGAGAGAGAGAGATTGTTGTTGTTGTTGTTGTTGCTTTTGCTCTTTTGCAAACTTTTCCATTGATGGTTTTTTTTCGCTCTGCGGGGGCGGGGGTGTTTGAATTGTGTTTTGAGTTGTGGAGGCAGGTCCATTGAGGAGACGAACAAGTTCAGAGCCTCCCCTCCCCCTGCCCCACGTCCCTTACCCCAACAAGCTTTCTAGAACTTTCAGTTTATCAACATTTCTCTGCAGTCAAACAATTTAATTAAATATGCTAAACTCAAGCGTTATGTTTTTTTTTATCATTCTCTGTTTTGCTGCTTCGTATTTCATGTGCTTTTTTTTTGCGATTTTTTTTTGTGAATTTTTTTTTAATTTATTTGAAATGGTGAAATCAAAGCAACAATTTGCAACAATTTGAAATTTAAGCAAATTGCTGGCTTAATTATATTTGATTACACTGCGACAAAACACAATAATTAATAATTAACAATTACCACAACACCGAGCGTAAATTTGTGTTCTCTACACCGTAAAAAATAAAACAAAAAGCGTGCACTTGACGAATAATTTGATAATTCGATTTGCTTGATTTTTCGCACAGTGCAGTGTGGCTTTTAGACGCGACGTATGCGGGGTGTGGGGCTGCGAAACGCGCACAGACGAAATGACGAAAAGACGACAAGACGGAATAGGCGAAAAAGACGAGAAAACGAAAAGCACGAAGAGTCCAAAAAAAAAAATGACGACGAAAGTACGAACGTTGACGCCTGTTCGGTAGATTCGACGCGAGTGAACTAAAAATTTCGTAGCCGCTTGGAGCCCCAAGCGCAGCGCAGCCAACGCCAGCAGCAGCGGCGGCAGCGGCAGCGGCAGAAGCAGCGAAGTCAGCGTTTTTCTTTTCTTCTTTTTGAATATATGCTCGCCCGTGTGTGTGTGTGTGTGTTTGCTCTTGCTATTTTGTAGCAGTTGTTGTTGTTGTCTGGAGCATTGAACGTTGCGAAGAACCGCAAGTTGATCCCCACAGCAGAACGAAGCAAGAGAGCGCGCAAGCGCAGAAGAGAGCCAGCGGCAGAGAGACAAAAAGAGAGGGACGGAAGAGCCAGCGTTGCCAATTTGGCTTTCAGAATTTTAATTTTGAAATATTTATTAATTATTCATTTGGATTTATTCATTATTTTATATTTATTTTTTAAATATTTTAGTTTATATTTTTAATGTATTTTTTTATATTTTAAAATATTTTTTTCATATTTTTTTTTATATTTGTATACTTATTTTAAAATAATTTTATTTTTATCTATTTTTTAAATTTATTTTCCCTTTTATTTTTTACAATACATATTTTTTACATTATTTATTTTAAAACATTTATACCCTGTACCCATTAAAAATGTGTAAAACCATGGTTAATATTGCTGTGTGGAATCTGTATTTTTATATTTATTTTCAAACACTTTTTTATATATATTTAAACAACTATAATCGCAAATAATATGTAAATAAATATTGGCAAAACTGGACCTACAGCTAGCCAACGCCAAAAACATACTTAAACAACTAATTTTTATTTATTTTTCAATATTTCTTGTTTTTTTTTTTGAATATTTGTTTTAAAAATTGTTGTATATTTATTTTAAACCATTTTTTATTTTAATTTTAAAATTTTGTAATTGAAGTCAGTCTTATGTATTTCTGGCAACGCTGGAGAGAGCAACACAGTGATAGAGAGAGGGAGAGAGGAAGAGCGCGCACGCTAGAACTTCTTACTAAGCAAGTTCTAAGAGGGAAGGGAGCCCCATTGCTTTATTTGCATGTCTGTATGTATGTGTGCATATGTATGTAATGTGTGTTTGTGAGCGTGACTTTGCGGTAACTTGTGTAGGAATGCGATTAGATGACGTCGACGCTCGTTAAAATAAATATATAATTAGATAACAACACGCGGTCTACAGCGCTCAACAACAACAACAACAACAACAAGAACTTTAGGATTTTGTTGCGTTGCAAATTAATAAAAATAATTAAGCATATTAAAAAATAATATTACTTCTGAATAGCATACACAAGTAATTAGAATACTAATTGCAATTTAACCACAATCGAAAGCAGCGCGTGCGAATGTTTTTTGCGCGCTGCCTGAAAGTATGCTATAAAAATGTAACCGCCAGGCAAGAGCTTTTGGGTTGACTGTAGTCGCTGGACAGCAGCGTTGCCAGAAATTCTAAAATATATATAAAGCGGCTTCAAATAGAAATAATATAACATAGTTTCATACGAAAAATATAGGGACGGGGCAGATCAGTGGGACGGAGGCTACAGTCGGACGTAACCGACCGTAGGAGACCCTTTACTTTGAGTATATGTACATACAAACACAATCAGACGCACACACACTAAGCTACCCGCGTACGCAAGGCACACCACCCCCCCTCTGCCTAGTGCGGCAAATTGTCCGTTCCATATTTTCGCTGTTTCTTATCCGATCGAAACGAAAATTACAGGGTCAATAGAGAATGCCATAAGCTAGTTACGTACCAAATTACAAGTCAATAACTTAGAAGCTGTGGCGGCAATAGCTTTTTGCGGTTTACGGGGGAAGGGGGGGAGGTATCCAAAATCTAAAATAAACTTGATCTGCTTACTGAATAGGCGAACCTAAATCCCGAATATGGTGTCTCTAGATCTTATAGTTGCTGAGATCTAGGTGTTCATACAGACAGACAGACGGACGGACATGGCTATATCGACTCGCCTTGTTGTCCTGATCAAGAATATATATACTTTGTGGGATCAGCCACGCCTCCTTCTGGGTGTTACACACATTTCCTCTTTGCACTAAACTAATAGACCCTTTTTACTTTTTTAAAGTAAACGGTCTAAAAATATAAATAAATAAATTCCTTTAAAAAAATTAATAAAAATAAAAAACAATTATATATTTATGAAATACAATTTTGATAAGTATAATAGATTATGCAACCGGCTAGGACATAGCCAGTAAGGCAATGGACCTATATATAGGCTATATTTAGCATATTTCAAAAGTTTATTAATTTTGCAAATAGCTTATAGCTATAAATGCCAACACTGGTCGCTGCAACGCTCGTACGATAGATGGCGCCTGCGATGCGCTTCGTTCATTTTCAGACTATTATCAATATTGATTGATAAGAAGCGTAAGGGATTTCCCGAATGTATTTCAATTGAACCGAAATACAATAGAACCTGGTTTGAACTAAACTAAACGTTGGACAATATTTATTGTACATACAGCACATGAAAGTAATCTCCAGGGTTCTTCCTGGTTCATCCTGCTAAGCCTAAAGTTCGTCCGTTAATCCGATAAACTCGAATATACCTATTGGACTGTTGGCGTATAATGTTTCTCAAGTGCAATTCAGTATTATAAATCGATTTACTATATCGAACCCAAAACTTTACAAGATTACACAAGGTTTGCAACGCTTACCCGCTTATCGTAATATCATTCTATGGTAGTAGACAAATTGTACAACTTACCTGAAAAGAGATCAAAAGAGAAAATATATTATTAGTTGGGTGGTCAAAAATGCAGCATTATCGAGAGATAGATATGGGATATAGCAATAATAGAGCAGCTACCACTAACCGGATACATCGTTTTGCAAGAAATGCCGATCGCCATTGTTCATGGAAGCCGGTCTGCCAAATGAAAGGGGGTCAACACTTCGGTGGGCACGGGAATTACTGCTCCCCCTTTCATTTTGAGCGGAGCTGCCTGCACGCGTAGGCTCCTTTGCTTTATGCGAGCGAGTGATTGACGCTCTCATAGATTCCCGCTGTTTGAATTTGGAGTTCGATGTGGATGTGTTTAAACTAATCTGTACAATTTTGCCCAACGCGCAGTTGTATTTCGGATCTATACTGTTTCATGACAATTTTGACAAGCATCGGCCTACTTAGCTTCTGAGCCCGTTTTCAAACCAATATTATTATTATTTTGACCCAGTACAAAAGGGTCTGTTAAGTTAGTCCTGATCGACGCTATGAATTGGGTGACGATCGTTTTTCAAAATAGATGAAAGGTTCTAGAAATATTATATTATTAAATTATTCGTCTTCTTGGGATAAAACCGAATTTTATAAGATTACATTAGAGTTACGATAAAATGGATAAAATCCTTACGGAATTATTTAGAGTTACCGAACTTTGTAAGATTACTTTTTCTGCAGCTATAGGGTTCAAAGTTATTGCAAATTTTATTTCCAATTTATAAATAACTTGCTTTTAAAAACATTAATTTTTTGGAAATTTTTATATTTTGCCGAACTTCACACTCAATTGAAAATTGTTTTTCAATTTTTTGCTGTTAATTGATTAATGTTTAAACATTATGGGCAACATATTTATAAAGAAAACGTTCAGCATTTTACAATTTCTAGGCATAAAATCTCTCGAATTGTGACGAGGTCATTAGCTCACGCTTGCACGGGGCATTTAACGTTTAAATACCCCGTAATATATACACACCGGGCATATATGTACACGACAATGCGAATGAACTTTTTTGAAATCGTTCACATTTCTTGGTTTTACGTTTCTTGCTCTTTCTCGTTATTTTTTTTTATTTATTTATTTATTTTTTTTGTTTTTTTGTGCAATTTTATAAATTACAATAATTAAATTCATAAATTAGGGCATTCATTTGGCTTGCGGCCAATTGAACAGAAATACAATTGGAATAGACCAACGAACGTATTTTCTACGTCTTTTGCTTTTTTAGCGGGTCGCTGTTCGCCCTCAAATTTACGAAAAAAAAATATATGGACGGGGCAGATCAGTGGGACGGAGGCTACAGTCGGACGTAACCGACAGTAGGAGACCCTGTACTTCGTTTAAAATGTACACACACACACGTATCACTCACTCACTTGTACATACACACACTCACACATAGAGGCAAGCTACGTATGCGAGTGCATGCGACATACCCCCCCTCTGCCCAGTGACGCTTATTGTCCTTTCCATGTTTTCGCTATTTCTTATCCGATCGTAACGAAATTCACAGAATCAATAGATAATGTCATAAGCTAGTTATATACCAAATTACAAGTTAATAACTTCAAAGCTGTGGCTGCAGTAGCTTTTTGCGGTTCGCGGGGAAAGGGGGAGTGGTGTCCAAAATCTAAAACAAACTCGTGCTGCTTACTAATTAGGAGAACCTAAATCCCGAATATGGTGACTCTAGCTCTCATAGTTGCTGAGATCTAGGTGTTCATACAGACAGACAGACGGACAGACGGACAGACAGACAGACGGACAGACGGACATGGCTATATCGACTCGGCTTGTCGTCCTGATCAAGAATATATATACTTTGTGGGGTCTGCCACGCCTCCTTTTGGGTGTTACACACATTTCCTCTTTGCACTAAGTTAATAGACCCTTTTGTACTTTTTCAAAGTACAGGGTCTAAAAAATACAAAATACAAAAAGAAAGAAAATACTCTGCATAAATAAAGTACAATATAAATATTTATGCAAAACCCCACAAAACTGAACTCTTGAACAAAGGCCACAGTCGAGCGTATTCGACAGCCAGATATCCTGCAGACCGTTTCAAATTGTTTTTATTTTCAGTTCCCCGATTATCTTTTTTGTTGTCAGTTTTTTTAATGTGTTATTTATAATTTGTTAATTTAATTTAATTTGCTAATTTAATTTAATTTTTTGTTATTCGGTTAAATAAATTTGTTATTACTTTTTTTAATAATTAAATTTAATTGAGTTAAAAGTGATAAGATGATCTAAACAAGAAAATAAACAATTTAAGTTCTGGAATTTATTTATTTAATTAATAAAATTAATAAAGTACTACAATAAAATTTAATTTTAGCAAATTAATTTATATAATTTATTTATTTTTTTTATTTTGAATTACTTATATAATTGCATTACGCTTAACTCAATTAAATTTAATTATTGAATTATCTTTTTGCTGTTAATTTAATGTAATCAGTTAATTCAATTTAATTTAATATAATTTATTTTGTTCCTATGTTAATTGAAATTTAGATTTTATACAATTCAATGCTTAATTTTAATTCTTTTTTCCCCTTTAACTTATTAACTAATTTAATTCTATTCTGCCATGCCTAAAAATAGGGTTATTAGCTTTGTTTTTTCGATAGCTACCTATGAACCCATGCTACCCGTTGCGCGTGTAATGAGTACAGGGCATAAAAGCGCAAAATCTCGCATTGCATTTGCACCGCTTGCGTTAACAGTCGGTATGCCCCCTCCCCCCCTCGGCACCTGCCTCTATATGTGGGTCATTATCTTGTTTACGCCAAAAAGACGCAAGCGTTAACGCTAACGCTGACGCCGGCAGCGCAGCAGCAGCGACGTTGATGACGCAGCGCAACGCACAATAAAACACAAGCAGAGTGATAGAGAGGGAAAGAGGGACCAAAAGAGACATAAAGAGAGAAAAGAGAAGAAGAAGAAAAATATAGAGACGCAAGAGAACGAGAAAGACAGAGAAAAGTAGGAGTGAAGAAAAGATGAAAGAAAGAAAAGCAAATACTTAAGGGAGAGAAGATAGATAGATAGAGAAAACAGAAGAGGGAAATAAAAGTATAAAGAGATAGATGGGAGAGAAGATAGATAGATAGAGAAAACAGAAGAGGGAAATAAAAGTATAAAGAGATAGATAGAAGACAGATAGATAGAAAAAATAGCAAAATGAAGAGGAATATATAAAAAGAAAGGACAAAATATTGTCAGAAGAAGGGACAGGACAGAATAGGACAGGAATAAGAGAGAAAATAAGAGAGGACAATGGAGAAAGAAAGAAACGAAAAACGAGATCAAAGTGGAGCCAGTAGAGATGAGAAACACAGTAAAGGACGAGAGATAGAGGGAGAAAGACTCTAAAAATACTAGACAGAAAGAGACTAGAAAGAAAGATGAAGCTAGAGAGAAAGACTAGAGAGAGAGTGAGAGAGATAGAGAAAGACTAGAGAGAGAGAGAGAGAGAGATAGAGAAAGAAATAGAAAAGGAGAAGGATAGAGAAAGACTAGCGAAAGAGACAGAAAACCACAAAGAGCGAAAGAGAGCGTAGTTTTTTTTTATTTTAAATTAATATTATTATGTCAATATGTTTATGTATTTTCCAATTTTAAATTACATAGGTAAAGATCCAAAACTGTTGATTGAATTAAATGAAATGAACAAATAATACCTGCAAAAACAGGTAACGGTTCTTTTTATGCATAATTGGTGTTTTTAATTGTTAACTGATTGCATTTAGAATTCGATAAATACTTCATAGATGGTCGAGCAAAAAGTTCATCCAGAATATACTCATGTTTATAGTATTTAAACTACATTTGCACAATTTGTATAGACCTTTGGTATTTATCAATTATGCTCTCTAGGTATTTTCAAATTCTAGCGAATCGTTTGTTTATAATCAACTCTTGATGGGAATTGTTTATTTAAGTGTATACCATGGATATGATTAGAAATTCAGTCGGGTGCTACCGACTGAAACCGATTATTAAATGTTGCCAACAAAATAATTATTCCATAACACCGTAGCAAACAAAGATTGAAATTTGAAGCGATAGGAAGTGATTATTATTGACAGATCTAATCTTTTTAAAAACACCCAAAATTAATGTTCTACGTCAGTTTTAACACTATAAAATAATGAATACAACTAATACGAATTATTAATATTTAAACCGATCTCTGATCTATAGATTTGCACACATTGAACATACCCTGTATGGCAGAGACAATGATATTTCTTTTAACTGCAGCTGTTTGGTTCTTTTGAGTGTTGAATTCCCAGAAACTCGTAATTGGGGGAAAACCCCAATTTATATATAGTATATAGAATATAGACTATATAGACTAGAAGCCAGCTTGCTTGGTATATCGTAAGGAGAGACTATTGACTGTAGGCTGATACCAACAAAAAACACAATTTAGGGCCAACACTTGTCAATCAATCGAAAATTTAATTGGATTCATTATCGCTTCGATTGCTACAATAATACTAGTATATATACTAGTATATATACTATATATACTATATATACTATATATATATATATACTATATATACTAGTATATATGATCATATTCCTTGGGGTTTTGAATTTCGCAAGTTATCTTTAGCTTAATATCAGTTAGTATAGAGTCAAGTAATCGCACACCCATGTTCCATTATCATTTTTAGTTTACATTCAAGTGGCGCCCTCTATTCTGCCCCCCCTCTCCCCACCCCCCTATCACAGTTTCCCGTTCCCCCTTCGCTCTGCCCTGCTTGTTACATGTTCCACGTTGTCGAACGTCAATGATGGCGTGTAAATTGAATTAAGACGCTCACCTGGTCCGCCTCTCTCTCTCTTTCTCTCACTTTTCTCAACCTCTCTTTCTCTCTTTCAGCACACACACACACACAGACAAGCTTCATAAGCATTAATTGAATTTAGCTTTTTTTCTCTCTCTCTCTCTCTCTCTCTCTTCCGACGTCGATCGTTCGACAGGTTGAAGAAATTCTGTGAGCGTTAAACACGCAAAGAAAGCAGGAGAGTGAGAGAGCGAGAGAAAGAGAGGGAGAGAGAGAGAGAGAGAGAGACAGTTAGCCTTCTAAGCTAATAAGCACGTTAATTTCACAGGTAAAAATTAAAGCTCTTTAGCTTTAGCTTATGCCATGTGTACGACTTGGAAATACCCTACAAAATTCAAGTGTTACTTGAATATTAATGCGTAATTTGATAGCTTCATTCATAAATAGTATTAATTAATAATATCAATTTAAAAATATTTCTTCAAGTATGTATTCGTGTACTCCAAACATTTGTGAATGTTGCCAATCCAAAAATATAGGGACGGGGCAGGTCAGTGGGACGGAGGCTACAGTCGGACGTAACCGACCGTAGGAGACCCTTTACTTTGATTATATGTACATACAAACACAATCAGACGCACACACTCTAAGCTACCTGCGTATGCAAGGCACACCACCCCCCCTCTGCCTAGTGAGGCAAATTGTCCGTTCCATATTTTCGCTGTTTCTTATCCGATCGAAATTTACAGGGTGAATAGAGAATGCCATAAGCTAGTTACGTACCAAATTGCAAGTCAATAACTTCAAAGCTGTGGCGGCAATAGCTTTTTGCGGTTTACGGGGGAAGGGGGGGGAGGTATCCAAAATCTAAAACAAACTCGTGCTGCTTACTGAATAGCGGAACCTGAATCCCGAATATGGTGTCTCTAGCTCTTATAGTTGCTGAGATCTAGGTGTTCATACAGACAGACAGACGGACAGACAGACAGACAGACGGACAGACGGACATGGCTATATCGACTCGGCTTGTAGTCCTGATTAAGAATATATATACTTTGTGGGGTCTGCCACGCCTCCATCTGGGTGTTACATACATTTCCTCTTTGCACTAAACTAATAGACCCTTTTTACTTTTTTAAAGTAAAGGGTCTAAATAGAGATATAATGTGGACAATAGTTGCATTTGAAGTTATATTTAAATTAAAACTATTAATTTGCACAGTGCGGCTAAATGTCTGTGGCATATCTTCGCTGTTTCTTATCCGATAGTACCACAATTCACAGCTTCAATAAAGAATGCCATAAGCTACGAGCAAGCCAAATTACAAGTCAATATTACATTAAAACTTTTTTGGAATTAGCGGGGAAAGGGCAGGAGATATTTAAAATCCAAAACAAACTTGATCTGCTTGCTGAATAGGAGAACCTAAATCCCAAATATGCTATCTCTAGCTCTTTTAGTTGTTAAGATATAAGTGTTGATACAAACGGACAGACAGACATGGTTATATCGATTCGGCTTGTCGTCCTAATCAAGAATATATATACTTTATGGGGTCTGCCACGCCTTCTTCTGCCTGTTACATTCATTCTGACAAAGTTATTAATTCTGTTTTTTTTCCCATTTTGCAATGGGTACAGGATATAAGCGATATATGTAAATATATGTTTATGCTAATAAATATTGATATACAGTAGAATCCGGTTATAGCGACATTCAAGGGACCGACGATTTTACGTCGTTATATCCGGAAGACAAAATCCATGATTTTGTTTCTTTTTCGTATTGAAAAAACACAAAATCCATGATTTTGTTTGCTTCTTTTAGCATTGTTAAAGAAATCAAATTTTCCTCTTTAAAGTTTTTTTTTTTTGTTCGGCACGTCGCAATATCCGGTTGAATTGTGAAAAATCTCGTCGTTATAAGCGGGTTGTCGCTAAAAGCGGAGACGTTATAAGCGGAGGCCCTTTCATATACGAGTTTTCGACGCAATAACCGGACGGACGCTATAAGCGGCGTCGTTATAACCGGATTCTACTGCACCATATATTTTACAAAAAAAATCCAATAATTTAAATATTTATTTATTTAATTTATTAATTGGGTTATTGGCTGCCCTACCTAACCTAGGACAAGAAGTGCCGCATGAAACCCAACTAGCCCATTGGTGCGGGGGTTGCGGGGTATATGCAGCGTAATTATTATGCATTTGTGTGAATGTTCTATTCAATGTTAATGGGATTCCAGTTTCTGGCTGAATTTGTTGTTATTTTCTGTTATTTTTCTGTTATGTTTCTGTTGTTGTTTGTTGTTGTTTTACCTTCGAGAAGGGAGCCGCTGTTGATTAACATGCTCGTCGCTTTCATCATCCAACAGTAGAAGCGAAAGAAGAGGAAAACGCTGTGCAGCGCCACCGCTGCAGAGCTGCTGTTATTGTTGTTGCCGAGAGAGAGAGAGAGAGTGTGGAGAGAGAGAGAGAGCGCGCGCAAGTGTGTGCGTGTGAGCGAATTCCGTTGCGCTGCTGACCTTCTTACTCAATTGGTGCTGTTGTTGTTTGCAGTAATAGTGTAACAGCAGAGTGGGTTGATGGGGGGCGGGGGGTGAGCGGTAATCGGTAATCTGTAATCGGTTATCGACAAGTGTTGCAGTAATCGAAGGCACTATGCACTGTGGAGAGTTGTGAGTGTGGAGAGATAAGCGCGAATGTTGTTGTTGTTGTTTCTCTTCTTTTTGTTATTGTTGTTGTTGTTGTTGTGAGAGCAATGCAGAGAGGCGGCAGTGAGGAAGAGAGCGGGAGAGCGAGCAGTTTGCTTGAATGCACCCGCTGGCCAAGCTAACTGTGATTTCCACGTTCTGCTGCACTTGGTTACATTTTCACACGCACACACACAACTTTAAACTGTACATGTATTGCAACAAAAAAAATGTAAAAAAATTAACAAAAAAAAATAATAACAAGAACAACAATTTGGAAGTAAAGTTGAGCACACGCGCGGGTTTCTGTGTTACTTCGACGAATATATCGCGCTACTAAAAACCAGAGCGAATACAAACACTCAACACTCAACACTCAATACTCAACACTCAATATACCCAACACTCGAGCGGCGACAGTTGAACTCGCTCCGTTGCGGCGAAATCACCAAACAGAACAGAACAGAACGGAACGGCACAGAACGAGGCGAAACGGCACAAACGCAGCGCTGCCGCTGTCGATGCCTCTGCCGCTGTGAGCAGTGCTGCCAGATTTTTGGAGTCCAAAGTGGCTAAAAATGGCTGAAACTTAACTGCATGTGGCTTAAAAAAAAAGCTTAGCAATAATCCCTTTGTTTTTTCTTAAAGACCTAAATAAAGTCAAATAAATTTATTACAGTAGAATCTGGTTATAGCGACATTCAAGGGACCGACGATTTTACGTCGTTATATCCGGAAGACGCACTATCCGAAAGGAGCAAAAAAAAAATTATTTTTTTTTATTTTATGGATGCCATGTTCGTAAAAGGTTTTAAAATAAAAGAAATTAATTGTTTAATCAAAACAAAAAATTTAATACAGTAGAATCCGGTTATAGCGACTTTCAAGGGACCGACGATTTTACGTCGTTATATCCGGAAGACAAAATCCATGATATTGTTTCTTTTTCGTATTGAAAAAACACAAAATCCATGATTTTGTTTGCTTCTTTTAGCATTGTTAAAGAAATCAAATTTTCCTCTTTTTTTTTTTTGTTTGGCACGTCGCAATATCCGGTTGAATTGTGAAAAATCTCGTCGGTATAAGCGGTTTGACGCTAAAAGCGGAGACGTTCTAAGCAGAGGCCCTTTCATATAAGTTTGTATGGGGACCAACCAAGCCATCGAGTTTTCGTCGCAATAACCGGACGGACGCTATAAGCGGCGTCGTTATAACCGGATTCTACTGTATATTAATCTTTTAATTAATATCAATCATATCAATCGATTAGGAAATAATAAAAAATTGAAAAATAAAAAATGATTTGTTAAAAAAAAGAAAATTAATTAATGTAGTCTTTTAACATAAGTCAATAAAATCAAATGATTTGGTATGCTAGTTCTTATAATCGCTAGATCTAGCCACAAAGTGGCTAAGGTGGCAGCACTGTCTTTGCGAGAGAGCGAACGCAACGGACCAACGGGCAGCGAGAGAGCAAGAGAGCAAGAGAGCGTAGCGTAGCCGGCAGGTCGTGTGCGAGGTGAAATGTATGCGTTTGCCTTTGTCTCTCTCTCTTACTCTCTCACTCTGTCTCTCTCGCTTTGTATCTGTGTGCGAATTCGCTTTGCTGCCATGCGCGCTGCCTTTGTGTGTGTGCGTGTGTTGGAATTGAACTTTCTGTTGTTGTTTCTGTTGTTGCTTTTGGTGCGCAACAGACAGCAGAGCGACGACGACGGCAGACGACGTCACGGTTGCCACCTCAAAAACTCCAAAATGCATCAAAAATTTATTTTAAAATTATTTATTTACTAATTTATTTTAATTTATTGATAGTTAACATTATTTGTATTTCTTTTTGGACTAACACAACATGAAGAATCAAAATAAGTGAATATAAATAATTAATAAAAGGAATAATAAACAATAATTAAAAGAAACAATATATAAATAAAAATAAAATACAAAACTAAAAACTTTAAACAAAATAAATTATCCCACAATTAACGAAAAAATAAATAAAAGAAAAAATAAATAATAAATACATATAATAATAATATAATAATAAATAAATAAATAATAAATAAAAATAAATCAAATCAATACCATATCAAAGAACTAATCAATAAAAGAAATATTACATAAAATAAGTAATAAACCAAAGAAATATAACGATATAATAGCTCAAAGAAATAATAGCATACAAGAAATAACATACAAAACTAAGAGAAGAAACAATAC
This sequence comes from Hypselothyrea guttata, assembly GCA_035045125.1. Lineage (NCBI taxonomy): Eukaryota > Metazoa > Arthropoda > Insecta > Diptera > Drosophilidae > Hypselothyrea > Hypselothyrea guttata. Next base: position 3,292,756 of record JAWNNJ010000194.1, read on the forward strand.
ATAAAACAAATAAATAAACAATTAAAAAATATATGCAATAAATAAAAGAACTATTAAATAAATCACATAATGCATAAAAGAAAAAATAAATTATAAATTAATAAAATTATAATAATAAAATAATTATTAATACAAAAATATGTGATAAAAAAGTTTAAATAAAATAAATAACAAATAACAGAAATTCCCAGAAGTAATATTCTATTTACATATAATCAAAAAAGCAGCGGAAATCTCACCAGAATTTAGAAAAATTTAAAATAGCATAATTCCCTTAAAAAACAAAGAAGAAACAAATATTTTTAGCACAATTATGGCAAGCGGGTCGTTCGTGAAATCGATTGAACTGCAACAAATGTAAATTGGCAGAGGGAGAGAGAGACAGAGAGAGAGAGAGAGAAAGAGCGGTCACTTGCTTAGTCACTGCAAATGCATTAAAAAGAGAAGAGAACACGAAAGGGAGAGAGGTTTCTCTGATAATTTGTGCGCTTATTAAAATTGAATGCCTATAGTTTCTCAAACTATTCAAACTATTCATTCTCTTTGCATTCATGAATCAAATTCATGCAAACTTAACATAAAACTTACGAAATAATCTTTAAGAAAAATAAACAATAAAAATAAATTATTAGTATTATTTCCCATTAAAAAAAAATGTCAAAAATTTCGAAAAAAAAAAATAATTTATTTCGATAATACATAGTTTATATTTGTATACCCTTTAAAAAAAAAGGGTACATCTTTTTTCAAAACTATGTTGCAATGCAGAAGGCGTGGCAGACCCCATAATATATATTTTTGATCAGGGTGATCTGTAAGTCTATGCGTTTTTATGCACGCGTCGATCTGAGCAACAATAAGATCTAGAGATAAAGTTTATTTTAAATGTTAGATGACACGCCCCCTTATAGAAGCCTTTATTTATACTATATGCTGTCAACCATTATATTAATATATCCTGAAGATCACATTGAAATCGTTCAATGAACACCAAAGTTATTTAAGCAACAATATTGAAGCTTTGTCTTCTCCTCGCCACATAACAAAATTTTTAAAAACAACTTTTATTTTAAATTTTTTATGTATTTTAATTATAATTAATTTAAATTATTTTCTGCTGTTTTTTTGGGCTTGAATGCAAATGAAATATGCAAGTTTTAATTGGGTGTAAAAATTGTTGAGAGAGTTGAAAAGGGAAAGATAGAGCGAAAGAGAGAAATGTTATCAGCAGTCTTTGGCTATCGCTATCGCTATCGCTTATCAGCTTGAATCGATTTGCTGCAACATCAGCTGTTTCAAATGCAATTCTCTCTCTCTCTCTCTCGCTCTCTCTCTCTCTGAGTCTCTCTCTCTCTCTCCTCACCGCAGTTTAACCCAATTCTCACTTCACCTCGTTTCAGCCGTCGTTCGCTGATTGCCTGAGAAAGAGGCGGTGGGGGAAGAGCAAGGGGAATGGTGAATGGCGGGGGGAGAGAGGGGCAGGCGCTAATCTGTTCTGCGTAATTGTTCTTTTGTTTCTTTTCTTTTGTTAATTGTTGTTATTGCAATTCCCTTTTACGTTGTTGCATTTCTTTTAGACAAAGTCTAAGCCACATTAGTTTTGGACTCTACACTGCAAAAAATTAGAAACTAATATTTTCACCAGCTTAGTTTAACAATTATCTTTTATTACTTTTTATACCCTGTACTTTGAACCTTGTTAAACATGGGTTTATTCAGTTATTGAGTCGATATAGCTATATACATCTGTCCGTCTGCAAACTATATATTTTAGGTTCTCCTGTGCATTTTTAATATTTCTTTAAAAAAACTAAAGTTTTTCCTATAAAACTATATTTATCTTTCAACCTAATCTTTTTTCAGTGCAATACACTTCATCCACCGATACTCAAAATTTTGGATTGAGCAAGCTCCTTAAAATAGGTATTTGTTTCGCATATTACCTCGCTTTTATCTCATCTCTAATGTGATGCTCATCCCTACGCAACCTCTTGGGATAAAATGAGATCATATCTCGATAAATCGATTTTTTAAACATCGAAGTTTCAATATATTGATACCGCCAATATAAGCTTTAAGTAGATAACTCGTAGGGCTATATAGTAACTCGTTGTTCACTCTTTGTTTAGAATAACACGACGTACAACTATCGATAAATGGAGCGAGGGTAAGAGGCAGAGCTATCGATACTTACTGCTCTAATAAGCAGATAGATAACTCGTAAAATAACTCGTTCACTGTTTTTTTCAAAATATCAGGACGTATAACAATCGATAAATGAAGCGAGGGTAAGAGGCAGAACTATCGATACTTACTGCTCTAATAAGCAGATAGATAACTCGTTGAGATATAAAAATAACTCGTTGTTGACTGTTTTTTCAAAATCTCAGGACGTACAACTATCGATAAATGGAGCAAGGGTAAGAGGCAGATCTATCGATACTTACTGCTCTAATAAGCAGATAGAGAACTCGTTGAGATATAAGAGAACTCGTTGTTTACTCTTTCTTTAGAATACCAAGACGTACAACTATCGATAAACGGAGGAAGGGTTAGGAAGGTAGAGTTATCGATACTTACTGCATGTTTTGACGCCGCCTAGCACGAGACTCGGTGACTGTTTGTTGCCTTCGGCGAAGGACGAAGTTCTCGGACGTCCGCTCATGTTGACAACACGTTGCTCCCGCTCTCGATCACGTCGCTCTCGTCGGTATCGTTGCACTCGTTCTCGCTGTTCCGATGTCTCTCGCTGTTGTTGTGTTGGTTGGTTTGTGTTGTGTTTGAGGAGCACCAATAGTTTTTGTTGTTTTTGTTGATTTTGTTGTTTTATTATTGTTGAATTTCTTTCAGTTTATCTTAGAATTTGCGGCAAACACAGGGGAAGAGACAAGATATAAAGATAGAGGAGAACCGCACGTGTCGCAATTGGTTGTTGTTGATTTTTGCTTGATTTGTTAAAAAAAACGATTATTTTCACACACACACATGCGTAAATTTGTTTTTCTTTATTTATAATTGTATTAATTTATTTATTTTAGCTTTTTTTTAAACTATTAGTTTTATGATTGTGCTGAATTTTTTTATATATTTTTTTTGTTTTTTTTTTATTTGTTTATTTTATGATTGTTTTATTGTTTTGATTTCTGCTTGCTTATTGTGATTTCTCTTTTGCAGCTGCTTCGCTGCCTCTCGCTGCAATTGTTGTTGTCTCGCTGCTGGGTAACACACACACACAGACACAACACTCGTCAAATATGTTCAAATGGTAACTGTTAAACGGCTGCAAGCAATCGATAAAGAAATTTAGACATTTTAATTAACAGAGTGCTAAAAGAAAATCGAAAATCGAAAATTAAAAAAACCAAAAGCAACAACAAATGCATTATACACGAAAATACACACAACAACAACAACAAAAAAAAAAAACAAAAAAACGTTAATCACAGCAACGTCACGTGTTTTTTGCTCTCCTCTGCTGCTGCGGCTGCTTCTTCTTCTTCTATTTAAATGCAGCTTCCGCAAAGTAATTCGAATCTATTATATGCGCCCCTGCCCCCTCCCCCCTCCCCACTGCCCAACTACTTTTTGGCACACGACGCTCTCTCGCTCTCTGGCTGGCGCTCTGCTGCTCGCTCTTAATGTTAGCACACTGTTAAGTTACAGCGGCCATTGCTGTTATGCTTGAGTCATACGCAGTGTTGCCAATTATTAAGCTATTTAGCTATTTAGCGATTTTTAGCACATTTTCAAATAGAAAAGCTCTTAAGCTTTGCAATTAGCTTTATAGCTATAAAGCTAGCTATTTTACATACATACATACATAGTAATATCTAATTCATTCATTCTTCATTAAAACTTTGAAAAGTTTTTTCTTTTTCAATGTATTTTAAATATTATATATCATTACCAATTTTCAACTTTTCTCTAGAGTTTGTTTGAGTTACTTATTTTGAACCGTTAACACGATATATATCGATATCAAATTTAATATATTTCCCAAAACAACCCAAAACCATTAAATTAAAAGCAAAGTGATTATATGAAAAGTAAAGGAAATATGATAGAAAATATATTGTATATTAACGAAATTTATAGTTATATTCTTCAAATCATTGAAATTACTTTTTGCTTTGAGTATCGCAACATAGTTTTATCTATCGATTTACATATCGAATTGTATTTATACATCATGTAAATAAATTATAATAAATATAATATTCTATAATAAGCAAAAGCAGCACAATATACATTAATTTATGCTTGATAAATAAAGACATTAAAAACTTATTGCATTTTTTTTGTGTGTTTTTGTTCATTTAAATTTAGCTAATATTTCAGAGAATTATATTATATTCTATTCCAGCTATTTATATACAGGGAGAAGAAGCCGTGGCAGATCCATTAAATATATACATTCTTGATCAGGACCACGAATTAAGTCCATTTATCTGTCGATCTCGGAAACTATGAGAATTGGAGCAGCATTTTTGAAATGTTGATCTACATTTATTTTCCTTTACGCCCTAATCGTATTATTGAACATAAAAGGTTTTTATCCAGAAATTATACTAGCGTCATAAAATCATTTTAAAAACCCAGAAAACAACAATATTGCAGAGCTATACCTAGCTGGCCTTCTGGTTTTTTTTTTTGTTTTGAATACAGAGTTCAGGGTATTTCAGAGTCGGTAGCGTTCGACTGAACTGCTGCCGCAGATTCTGGTTTTAGCTTATGGGCAACACTGCTCATACGCTTGAACTTTGCCGCTCTGCCGCTGTTACGGTGCTGTTAAAGCTGCTGTTATGTGCGCTGTTGTTGTTTGCAATTTGTATTTCAATGCCAAACGCTGCAGTTGTGTTTGTGTGTGTGTGTGTGTGCGTGTGTGTGTGTGTGCGTGTGTGTGTGTGCACTTTGTTGTTGTTGTTATTGCTTTTAGCCGATTGGCAATGTTTCAACTTTACAGCTGTGGTGAGGTGGTGAGTTGGGCTGCTGCTGAGGTGACTCTAGCGGCAGTGTTGGGCAGCGACAGCATGTACAGGTTTTCCGTTCAGCCTGTTGTTTAATACATAAATAACGGTATATAGATATATATATATCTATATTTTTGGAGCAGATCGCCAGCTGCAAGGTTTGGGCGTGGCGCTGCCCTGCATAGAGGCGCTGATTGACCCGATTTCAAGCGACAGCTGACGCCGGCAAGTCTCTCCGTCCTCTCTCTCTCTCCCTCTCTCTCCGTCTCTATCTCTAGCAGCTGCAGCGCCTGTCGCTATGCAATAGATTCTGTAGCGGAAACAGTGCTGCCAATCTAATTGAAATTGCAAGTAATTCGAGTGGCATTAAAATGTCTGACAATGACACCATTTTGTAAACTATGGCCTAAACTGGAGCAGAGCCATAAAGCCAGGGCCAAAACGGTCAAAGGGCGAAAGGCACAGAGGGAGGGAGGGAGGGAGAGAGAGATAGAGGGAGGGAGGGAGAGAGCGAATTTATGGTTTGCGACCACGCAGCAACAGCAGGCAATATATTTTATCAAAAATACATAAAATAGAATTGCAAATAAAGAGACAAAGACACAGAGTGAGTGAGGAGAGAAAGAGAGGGGAGAGACAGAGAGAGAGAGAGGTAACTGTCACTGTTAGACAAGAATGATGACTACACAGACAGGGCGAAAGAGAGAAAGTGCAGGAGAAAGATAGAGAGGGAGAGAGACGAAACGACGTAATGCGGTAAGCAGTTGACCCACAAAATACAAACGCAAATGTCATCGTATGTGTGTTTGTGTGTGTGTGTGTGTGTGTGTGTGTGTGTCAACAATCGTGTCATCGCGTCATGAGCTCATTTTCAACAGGATTTCCGTGGACTGTCAAAAAATGTGTTGCTATCGAGTCTCATCGATAACATATTGATGAGAGTGTCATATGTAACATATCGTGTCATCGATAACATATTGATGAGAGTGCCACCTGTAACATATCGATGCGAGTGTCATCGATAACATATCGAAGCGAGTGTCATCGATAACATGTCAGCGATGTTAGCAATTCCTTTTTAGGGTTTTGCCTATGATCGATAACAGGAGCGCACACAGCTAGCAGAACATCGACTATCGATATTATTGTATAAATCGATATATTGTTGAAATCAAATTAAAATAAAACCCTATTTAACAGAGAAAGATAAATTCATAAAATGCAAGCTTTAGAGGTTGAGAGATGAGAGGTGAGTTTTGGTTGGCGTTGCCAGACAACTGGCAGTTATTGTGGCGTTGCCAGACAACTGACAGCTAAGTTGACAGCATTTCATAAAATATCTGCCACGCATAAACGCAGTAGAAACGCTGGCATTAGGCGCCTGCATGTTTTAATCGATTATTAGATCGATTTGCAACGGCAGCCTGGCAACCCTGGCACTCAAATAAAATCAATGCGCAACCAAGACGACAGCCCAAAAATAAAGCAATAGAGAGAGAGAGGAGAGAGAAAAAGAGAGAGAGAGAGAGAGAGAAGTCAGTATGAGGACAGGCAAAGGATATAGCAAGGGGAGCCAAATCCCTATAGACCTGCTCGAAAAAGTATGCTATGGCACGCTTGATATATACATATAGGCAGTCTACACACACACACACACACAAACACACACACACACACACACACACACACACACGTACAGTTGACGCTGTCTCTTTCGCTCTGCTGGAAGAATTATACGCAGGGAAGCAAAAGCAAATCCATCAAGGTTAAAAGCGTCATGGCAAACATTTTGGCAGCCTCAACTAAAAGCCAAACAAAGCGAGTGAGGAGAGAGAGAAGGAGAGAGGAGCGAGAAAGAGAGAGCAGCTGAGCGAGCACTGTTGCCAAATCCGCTTTTTTCCTGCCAGATCTGGCTGTTTTTTTTTTTTTTTAGAATGGTAAGCAACTATAACAACTAACCAATAACATTGGTTTGATTGGATTTTTCTGGGTTTTCCCCAATACAATTTTTTAAATTTGTAGACCCTTTACTTTAAAAATGTGAAAAGGGGAAATAGTATGTGTTATACAGTAGAATCCAGTTATAACGACGCCGCTTATAGCGTCCGTCCGGTTATTGCGACGAAAACTCGATGGCTTGGTTGGTCCCCATACAAACTTATATGAAACGGCCTCCGCTTAGAACGTCTCCGCTTTTAGCGTCAAACCGCTTATACCGACGAGATTTTTCACAATTCAACCGGATATTGCGACGTGCCGAACAAAAAAAAAAACCTTTAAAGAGGAAAATTTGATTTCCTTAACAATGCTAAATGAAGCAAACAAAATCATGGATTTTGTGTTTTTTCAATACGAAAAAGAAACAAAATCATGGATTTTGTCTTCCGGATATAACGACGTAAAATCGTCGGTCCCTTGAAAGTCGCTATAACCGGATTCTACTGTATTAAATTTTTTGTTTTGATTAAAAAATTAATTTGTTTTATTTTAAAACCTATTACGAACATGACATCCATAAAATAAAAAAAAAATATTTTTTTATGCTCCTTTCGGATAGTGCGTCTGCCGGATATAACGACGTAAAATCGTCGTTCCCTTGAATGTCGCTATAACCGGATTCTACTGTATAGTTAATTTTATTTTATTACTAATTTCAATTTTACAATTAGTCTTAATTTTGTATTTAAAACGCTTTGTAGACATTAAATAAATAAATTTGCCAGAAAATTTGTAATATTGCGTGAGGCGGAAATTTTGACTTTTTTCAAATAATTTTCAGCATTTTGTTCCTGAATTTAACAAAATTTAAGTTAAATAAGTCATATTTATAAGGCTGTTGACATTATTTTGATCGATATTTGCCGAAAACAGCTTTAAACTAAAACACATTCTAAAGAATACCTTGGCTGTTTACTGATCCTTTTTTTCAAATTTTTAAAGCCTTTTTTTCGAGAAAAAAAAAAAAAAATATTGGCAACACTGCAAAAGAGACACACAGAAAGAGAGAGAGAGAGACATGGATAGGGAAGAAGAGTGTCGATAGTCGGTTCGATTTGCTTTAGTTGCTTAATTGAATTTAAAACGAAACAAACACAAACACACACAAGTGTGTGTGTGTGTACGTGTGTGTGTGTGTGTTCCATTTTGTCGCCACTTGCGGCATTTTTTTGTATTTTGTATTTTGTATTTTTTTGTGGTTCAGTCGAACGCCCCCGCGTGCGCGTCATATTTTGAAATTATTCAACATTTTGTGAGGTTGCTCCACTTCTTCCCATGCTCATCTTGCTCAGTTTAGTTTATTTGCTCGTGTTCCACTGCTTCGCACGTATTTTTAGTCGCTTTATTTATTGACACACGCGCGAAACGAGAAACGTTTTGCGTGCCATTAAACAAAAAAAGAAGAAAGTCACCAATAGAAGAGCAAAAAGAAAGGAAAACCCAATGCTCTTTCTTTCGGAAGAAAGAAAGATCTGAAGCTAAACTTTCCCGACTTGAGCGCCAAAAAGCAGACTATAAATTATGTGCACGTGTCTCTCTCGCTCTCTCTCTCTCTCTGTCTTTCTTTGTCAGTGTGATCGATTAACTGACAATCGAAATAAACAAAGTTATCGCTGTGGCATGTTTAGGCCAAAACCTCCAGTTGTTACACCCTGTACCCATGAAATGGATCAAAAAGAGTTATTAACTTTGTGTAAATGATGTAACAGGCAGAAGAAGGCGTGGCCGTATATATATTTTTGATCAAGACGATGAGCTGAAACGATATAGCTCTGTTCTTTTGCATTAACGCTGAGATCTCGAAATCTTTAAGAGCTAGAGCAACCATTTTCAGAAAGTAGACAGATATGCAACATACACAGAGCAAGTTTATTTCAAACTTTAGATGTCAAGCTCCATTTACGCCCTAATTGCTAAAATCCAAACAACAAGCGTAATATTGAACAAAGTAGGTTGTTATTCGAAATATGTACTCCCTACCATTAAATTTATCTATTTAGAAAAACGCATTGAAATCGATTAATAAAAACAGAAGTTATTAAAGAAACCATATGGCAGAATTAGCTCCGTACAAGGTACAGACTGCTAAATAAGAAGAAACATTGCTGCTGCGATTCGTATCACACTTTTTAAATACATATTTTTTAATAAAAAATCTAATATTTTCTTTGTCGGAAATTTTAATATACATATTTAATATATTAGTGGTAATAGACTAAAATTTGTTGATGTCTTATTTGTAAGGTTTTAGATGTATATTTTTGAAGAGAGAAAAGTAAGTATTCCAGGGTATTTGGAGACTAAGAATAGCTGAATCGGGCCGAGGTTTAACCCAGTTTAGATGCAAGTACGAGCAGTTTTGTATTGTTGGATTGTAACCACCGTTTGATAAAAAGTGAAAACACTTGTGGCTATTATTATCACTTCTGTTTTCTGGTTTTGTGAAATGCATAAGATACATATTATATTAAAATCGAACATGAAACAAAGAACCAGCCAGGGTCATACAATCTTATCGCCGAACATTGTGTGCGTGACAGAGTTTTAAATTTAAATCTTAACGTCTGCGAATGGAACAAGGTACAACAGCAACAAAATTGAGTGCGACTCTATCAGCTGATATCAAAGACAAAGTTTTCTTGTTGATAAGCGACGGGGGCGCACACTTGGTCATTATAGAGAGAAATAATATCTAGAAATATAATTAGAGTCTCTGCTTAAAACGCGCAAACGGGTCGATTCAGTTTGAGCATTTCTCCTTCTGTCGGAAGCTCGTCAACTGTACGGGATAGAGAGTCCAAATCGTCGTTTAGGATGTAATCGAACAATTAATCGTAACTGTAATCGGACTTTTGTCTATTTTCAGATACTTTAAAAATAAGTACGACAGAAAATAATATATTCTTGATCAGAACGGCAAGTTAGATACTTAACTACTCAACCGTATCCGTCTATCCGTAAGAACCCCTTAAAGATAAGGAAACCAAGAACAAATTGGAGAATCTTCTTCTACCGTCTATGAATAATATCGATAAAGGATTGATATCGACAGAGTTTGTGGGATTATCAAAAATTCTGTATTCTTGTTTCAAAACCTTAACCTGCTATATTAGGAATTTTTTTTTTTAAGTAGAATTGAACTAATCTCTTGTTTGTGATACAAAATGCATATAATTAGTTTTAATAAGAATTAAATTAGTTTGCTTTTGTTGAAAATTTAAAGGTGTATTATTTATTACAAATAATCAATATCGATATCCCAAGCGTAAAGATCGAAAATATCGATAGGACTGGACATCGATAAGCTAATAACGATAATTATTCGAAGCACACTAAAAACAGCTGATCGCATAAATGCTTAAAAGAGCACGAAAACTTGATTTTTGAAACGCTCTTTCTCGTTCGCTCTCTTTCTCTCTCTCTTATTTCACATACCGCCCGGCAACGTGTTGGAACGTGTTAACCAGCGTTGCCAGTTTTGCGAGTTTTGTGTAAGTTATTTAAATTTATTTCAATTTTTTACGAATCCGATTTACTATTTGAAAATGTATTATTTGTAATTTATTTATAATTTTTTTTATATTTTTATTCGAAGATAATATAAAATTGCAAATCTAGCCATGTCTGGCAACACTGCTGAGACACGCACGTGAGGCGCACACACACACACACACTGACAAACTGCAATTATGTAAGCCAAGGAAGCAGCTGATTGCAACACTCACTGTACACAATAACAAAAATAATAAAAAAAAAAAACAAAAAAAAAACTAAACAAACTACAAACTTGCAGAAATTCGAGCACTTTTTGGGTGAAATCAAAAGAAAATAAATGAAAATGGGCAACTCTGGCTGCCTGCTGCTGAACTGACGAGAAAGCCGAGAATGCAGGACGTGCGCCAGCGTCGGCGTCGACGTCGACGTCAGCGTCGACTGCGGAGCCTTTCGTTGTCCAGTGCTGCTATGGGCGCAACTAGTGCTGCTTTACAACACTGGGCCGTGTCAATTGATTTGCAAGTTGAGCTGTAAAAAGCAGCAAACAAATATACATATATACGAAAATATATATATATATTTATATATATATATATATACACTTTGTTGAATAATCGATAAAAGTTTGCGGCGTGCAAATATGTACAGCGAAAAGTATCGGAATGTCACGCGCAGGCGAAGGACAACGCAGGCGTAAAAGTGTTGCCAGCCTACGCGATGCTCACACGCCATCAGTGTTGAGAATTTTTTCGAGAAAAAACTAATTTTCATAGCTAAACAATTTGTAAAAAAAAAGCCGAAAGACTGCTAGGATATTCTAAAGTATGCGCTTTCATTTATTTATTTCAACTAATATCGATCGACAGAGAAAATTTAAATTTTCTTTAAATTGAAATAAAGTAAAGATTATATTGAGCAATTCAATTAAATTAAAAGATAATGTAATAAATATATAATTTTTTTATATCAATTATTTATATCGAATATCGATCAAAATAATTACAAAAGCCCTAAAATTGTTTTCCCCATTAGTCTTAGCATGCATTTTGTTAAACTTTAAGAAAAAACTTAATTATTTCAAAAACAAAAACTACAATTTTCGCTTTTTGCAGTTCTACTAAATTTTTGCAACTTCTCATCAAAAACAGCCCGATCTAACGGCAAAAAAAACCAAACAAGAATTTGGTAACAGGGTACAAATTTTTGAATTGCATAAATATTTTTTACTCTAAAAATAACAATTTCCCTACAATATTGAAGCAGCAAATAATATCGAAAGGTATAGCAACTTACTGACAACTAAAAATAACTTTTTAATTTATATAATCATATAGTATAATATAATAACTTTTATTTATTTTATTCATTTTTTTTAAAAGTCCATAATTTTGAATCGTTTAAATGGAAGAAAAAATATCGAGAAATATAGCAATTTATTAACAACTTAATAATAACGACAGCAAAGCTATAATTATTGCCTATTTTAGAGTGAACTTTTTAAAATTAAAAAAAAAATTGCAAAAAGCAGAATCATATTTAAAAAAATTCAAAATACCCGCTCTGTAAAAACAGCCAGTTCTGGCGGGAAAAAAGCGAATTTGGCAACAATGCACTCCACCTCTGCACTCTCAAACTCTCCGCTCTCCACTCTCCACGCTCACACTTGGGCTCTCTGCATGGAAACAGCTGTGGCTGTGGCCAAAGAGCATTTAAAAAAAAATATATAAAAAATTAGAGAACGCTGGCGTTGCCAGGCAAAGAGAGGGGGGCGCACACACAAACAAATCCATTTATATATATATATATATATTCAGCTGCTGCACACGTGCACAACATGCATGTGTGTGTGTGTGTGTGTGTAATTGGCATTGCACTTTGCAACACTGAAAGCGACACAAATTTGCACAAATTTCGTTTAATTTAATTGAAATTGCTGCACATTGGTTAAAAGCTGCAGTTCTGCGCACCATTTGCAAATATCAACAAATTAATTGATTTAAATAAAGTAAACGTGTGCAAATGTGGCACAGTGTCAATTTCTCAATTTCTCTGTTGTCTTAACCCAATTTTCAATTTGTTTGCTTTGATTTGTAATTCGCTTTTACGCTTTACGCTCCATGCGTATCAATTTTCAATTGTTTTATTTGTTTACTTTGCGCTTGTTCGCGTTTCGTGTTTCTTATTGTAACCCACTGTGCAGTCGGCAGAGCGGCACAACAATGACGTAGGCAAGCGCAGAGCAGCGACTGCGGTAGCGGCAGCGGCAGGAGCAGCGCATTGCGGCGCGCCAACGCAAAATCAATTTTTGTCTCTTTTTTTTCGCTATTTATGTTTTTTTCTTTTCTCCCACTTCTTGGCTCAATTCATTTAATGCAATTTCTGTTTTCTGCACTTCTCGCATGAAAACTAATAATAAATATCAAATATATGTAGCTATGTATGTATGTATGTTTTATTAAATGGCACATTTGTATGTATGTATGCATACACACGCACTGACATACAAACTCTCTCTCACACTCTCTCTCAACACACACACACACATACACCCGCACGCTGATTAAGGCACTTGTTCTCACACGCACACACACACACACAGCTTATATACATACATACGCTAACAAGGCATCGGAGAGGGCAGCGGCAAGCGGGGCGCTTGTGTAACGCAATTTTAACTTTTGCACGTGTGTGTGTGTGCATGTGTGAGTGTAAATTTGTATAATTCTGCACACAAAAAAAAATATTGTAAAAAAAGAGCTAGAAATGCTTTTCACATACACACGCATTTATGTATGGATATATTGGGTTTTTCTTCTTTTTTTTGCGCTGCTATCATTTCTTCATTTCTTTTCCTTCGTTTTCGTATATTTCTTTGCTGCTTTCTTTTAGCTGCTGTCGTCGTCGCCGCCTCACGCACACGCACACAGCCACACTCACACACACACATGTATTTAAATTTATACAGGCATACATACACACACGCACACAGACACGCTCTCAGAGAGCGCGACCCGCTGCCGTTGCCACTTTTTTTTTTTTCGTCTTGCGCTATACACCTTGCTTCCGTATATACTTTTTTATGCGTTTCGAGAAAAAAATTAGATTTTTTTTAGCTGTTTGCGGCACTTGAATTTGTTATTTCTTTATTCTTCATTTCTTTTTGTTGTTGCGTTTACAGTTTGCTTTTCTGGCTTTGCGCTTTATTCGCTTCGTTCGCTCTGCTGCTGCCTTTGCTTCCAATTTCGTGCGTTTTTTCTACGCTTTTTTTGGCTCCGTTTTCGTTCTAATTACTTTCGCTGTTGCCCCCCACCCCACACCAATCGCACACACACACACACACACATACACGTTCTGCTGTTGCTTTTTTGCATTTGCTTTTTGTTTTCTTATTACGGATTGCCTTTTGTGCCATTTTAATATGGCGACCGTGCTGCTTGGACCGCTGCTGCTGCGCTGCTTGCAACAACAACAACAGCAAGTACAAAGCAGCAGCGAGTGCGAGCGAGAAGGCAACACTACTTACACTTTCACTAAAAAACGTTAAAATAATAATCAGCGGCGCGCGTTTGTTCCACGTTCACGTTCGTTCGTGCATGAGACGCAACTAAACGACGAATGGAGTGCCAAAGCAGACGAATGAGAATGAAAAGAACATTGCGATAATTATTAGATTGTAGGCGTACTTTTCGCTGCTGCTTCTTCTTCTTTCAGCTTCTTCTGCTTCTTTCTGCTATTCTGTTTCCTACCACACCGTCTGCTTCTTACCAAACGACTGGCGTTGTGCAACACTGCGTACTCGACGCAAAGCGTACAGTGTTGCCAGAAGCACACAACATTTGCAACATCTAGCAGCTTAAAATTCACAAACTTACACAATTAACGATTTTTACAAATTACAATCAATATTTGCAATTAAAAACAATAATTTGCTTACAAATAGTTTAATGTTAGGCATAAATAGCATGCTGAAACCCGCTAAGGTGGCAACGCTGCACGCAACATTGCGCATTAACAGCACTAGTGCGTGTGGAGCGCTTGCTGTTAGCGGTGGAGTGTCGCAATGCTGTTAATGCGCAGCACGCTGCAAGAAATATTAAAGAAATTTAGCGCTTTTAACGGTTTTCCCGTCAAATCTGGCATTTTTTTTAAAAAGCATGTAGTAAAAAAATTGTGTAATTGTGGCAAGCAAAAATGCTGCCTTATTTAAAAAAAATAATTCTGATTTTTCTTAAAAATAAACAACAAATTATGCATTTGTCGTCATTTAGCTCGATATTTTAGCATGAAAATAAAATGAAGAATTTAAAATCCATTAAGCACATATCCGATCAGTCGGACGCATCCGGCTGTAGAATATCTCACAGAAAAGAACAAGGGCACAAAAGACCTTTTTTGTTTTTTTTTTTCGCCGTCACCCCGTCTGCAAATTCTGAAAAAATATATCCCTTAAGTTCTTCGTCAGATTCAGTTTTTAAAATTATTGGAGCCAAAATCGAACGAGATTTCTGTGTATAATACAAGCGAAAAGTGATTTAACATGTATAGCAGTAAATTTTGCGAATAATTTGCGAAAAGTTTGAGATATTCTTTTTAAAAAACGTAAGCAGAACAAAGCTATTTTCAGAAATTCATTTGTTTAATTTAGCTTTATTCTAGTTTAAATCCCGTCCAAAATATTGCTTTTTTTTTTCATTCGAAACAAATTCGCAACACTGGTTTTAAGGTCCAACAATAAAAGCAAATTAGCTTGTATATTTTAACATTTTTTTTTTTTGAGCGGATAAACTTGTTGATATATGGGCATTTCCATATAAAGATCAATAAAAGATCGATAATAATCGCTTTTAACATATTTTTTGTAAGGAATACCCTATCAAATGTTAGTTGAATTAGCATGGAAACAATATTTTACATTTATTTGTAGCACATTTGGAAATATGCAAATATTTTGAGAAATTTAAATTCACGGTTTATTTTGATCAATGTTCTTAATGACAGATATTATGCATTGATATTGGCTTTTGAGCATCTTGGTTTACATAAAAAATAAAAAGAACGATGTGATTGAATCTAATCCTAGCTTGACCGATGGGAAAAAGGTAGAATTTTTTACGCGCGATCTTGAACTACCGAAAGTATTGGATCAAATCAAAAACATTATTTAAACACATCAATGCATAACACAAATAATCCTTTGAAATCAATGTTTGAACAGTTTTCTTTTTGTTGCTTATCAAGCGCTATAAGTTTCAGCTTTTGTCAAAATAAAAAAAATTTTTTGGCATATGTTTTTTTTTTGTTTTACTTCGAATGCACTGGAGAAATGCCCATATACATATACATATGTATTATTATAATTACAGTTTTGTTTAGTATTTAGGGTTTACAATTAGATAAATATGTCTGTAGGCTCTCACGTTGAATTTGGTGCATTTTACACATTTATGGAATATTTGCAATTCGTTCAAGTTATTGGTTTTATTTAAGTAATATGTCTGTATACGTATATATGTAGGTAACAAATACATATTGCCCTATAATTGATTTAGTATACGTCGTAAAATCCTCGAAAAACCTTTAACAGCTATTACATATTAAATACAAAACAGAAAACGCGAACACAAAATAGAAAATAGAAAACAGCGGAAAATCGGAAAATCGGAAAATCGAAAATACAATAGGTACATTAAAATGATAATACAAATACGATATAATATTGGTAATAATACAGCATTTGGCTAACAATGAACCCCGCAACCCCATGAAAAACATAGCAACTTCGACGCTCTCTCTTTCTCTTTTCCTAGCGGTATCTATCTAACTAATAGGGTATCTGGTTCTGATAATATTGGATCATATCATAGGTACGCGTACGGAAGTTCTGATACGAATTACGTATTACGGCCAGCATATGGGCGGCCGCCTCCTTGTTGTTCTTGGTCGCCACAAAGCGCTGCTTCAGCAGATTTATCGTCTGGCCCCGAAAGCAGGGAAGTCCCGTGTCCAGCATTAGCGATACCAGCGATACTATCGCATCCTGGTAGGGTCGCACCGCCAGAAAGGCCTGCACGCACAGCTCGCTGAACCATTTGAAGACCGGCGCCTCCATCTTGCCGCCCATTATCATCACCATCTCGTCTGTCAGCTTCATATCTGGCTCGAAGCCGATGTTACCGCCTGGCGATGATTCGAACATAAAGCCAAAATCTGTAAACGAAGAGCAGAGCGTTAGATGTTAAACAACAGAGCCTGTTAGTTAACAGCGAAAATACAGTGTTGACAAATATGCCAGAAAAAACGCTTAATTTGCTTGTCAAAAATCATTTCAAATTACTTTGATAAATAAATAAAAAAATATAAATAAATAAATAATATAAAATAAATAAATATTGGTTAGCTAACAGCGACAGTAAAGTGTTGCCAAATATGCTAGAAAAACGCTTAATTTACATATAAATAAAGTAATCTAAATTGTGAAATTCCGGTTCATATTCGTTATGATCTTTTATAGTATAGTAAAAATATCTCCAGTGTTTATTGACCGATTTCAATACACTTTACAGGATAGTCAAATATGTTAGAAGAGCGTATATATTCCAAATAACAACGTTCTATTATCAATATAACGATTGTTATTCGGGTTTTATTGATAAGGGCGTGGCATCCAACATTTGAAATAAAAGACCAACTATTGACGACAGAAGTTATGTAATTGAATTGATATCTCTGAAATTGGCGAATATATTTTATTTCTTTCATTGTGAAAGAAATGAAAATATGTAAATAAAAAACGCATAGTAATAAAGGCGTTTTAAAAATTTTTACTTTAAGTATTGCCTCTAAACTAATCGACTCTAAAAAAAAACAAGCGAAATGCAAACTGTAATGACGCTACATTTTTTTTTTTTTTTTTGAAAATTGAACTTAAAAGAAACGTCGAATCGAAAAGTTAAACCAATGTATTATTATAAAAAAACAATAATAATAAATGTGAATAAAATGAAAAACCCATAGAGCGTTTAATAAATTTTTAACCCAAGGATTTACTCTAAACTAATCGGATCTAAAAAGAAACAAGCGAAATTGCAAACTGTATAAAGCAAAATTTTTGTGTCAATTGAACTTATGAGTAAGGTCGGATCGATTTGCTTACCTATGTGTATGATGTGGCCATCCTTATCGATCATGATGTTGCCATTGTGGCGATCCTTGATCTGCAACAGATAGCCAATTAGCGAATAGGCAGCCATGGATTTAACAAAATTGGCACGGGCTGCCTGGAACTCCTTGGAGCTCTCATCGCCATACTGGTGCTGGAAGTACTCGGATAGGCCGGAGTCTGTTTGTCTGCCCAGTTGATCGCGCGACTTGGCATTCGGCACGCACTCAATGACGCCACACTGTCGAATGAATAGAATAAATGAATGAATGAATGAATGAATGAATGAATAAAGGGAGGTATGGCGTAAGGGGAGACGCTACTTACACCTGGTGCTGTGGCCACCACGCGATAGGGAAAGAGAAACAGATCCAGGCCAACTTGTTGGAAGATATTCTTGAATATGGTGATGACCTGCAGGGCCAGCATATCCTGACGCACATCGTCGCCCACCTTGAAGATCGCCGCCTGCCACGACTCGACGCCAAGCGTCATGTGTGCATCCTCCTGGGAATTCTGCATGACAGGGAACGAGCAAGAGATAGAGACCGAGCATTAAAAAAGAGCGAGATAAAAAGCGCCTGCACTAGCGATTTAATTCATCAAAACTATAGCGATTATGTAGTATACTTGCTTTAAAATTTTCTGTTATATTTTTCACTCATATCATATCAGACTTTAGGATATTATGCAGATATCGATATAAATCGATATTTGTTACATCCCTAGACCTTTTTTTATTTATAAGTGCTACGTTCGGCTTTTTAGGCAGTTTTATCTTTCTGTATTAACGCTATTAAAAAATATCGAATTTCTGTTTTATATCGTACACTCATATCATGTCGGACTTTAGGATATTATATTTGATCATGAGTTTGCCAATGGGCGTGATTTCAAGCTCCACCCAAACGTATATGTAGTTCGAGCTGGATATTGTAGACAGCGTTATGATGGACCAGCATCAGCAGGATGGTATGCGTTATAAGAAGCGTATCCTGGAGGATATTTTTTACATTCATGGCTTGAACTTACCGGATTATTGGACACCTCCATGGCGCGTGTTTCGAGTTCGGTGATGCCGCAGCGATAGACACGAAACCGTGCCAGGTATGGCGCCTTGGCGGCACTCTGCATTGGTGTACCGCTGCTGTATTCAATATCGAGGACCATTGCCTCCGGATTGGATGGTAAATAGCAGCCGGATTGCACTTTGATGCGACTGAGGGCCGCTAGGCAGGCATTCTTACGTTCGATGCCCTTGGGAAAGGAGCGTATCTCCCCGGATACGGCGGTTATCTTGCCAAAGAAATCGAATTCACGCTCATAGAAACGCTTGGCGGCGCCCGAGAACGATGCGATAATATTCAGTGAGAGCGCATCCAATGCCTCGTATAAATAGGGATCGCGATGCTGCTGATCCTCGTCCATATACATGTTCGTCTGCATGTTCCAGATCAATTGATGTGCCACAATCTGTGAACGTTTCGATATATTCTTGATGAACTCAACCACATAGCCCATGGTATCGTGTCGTAACGCCTGCACCAATTGTGGTATATACGGTAGCACCGATTCCGCTGGGAAGGAGCTCAACGTCTTAACGGCATACTGTGCGGTTAGGGGATGCGATGGATACTGACGGGAGAAGTAGGAGAGCGCCTGTATGGGCGTTACGGCTGACCAGGAGAGTATGTAGACAAGGTCGGGGCTCTCCTGCAACAGATTCTTGGTGGTGCAGAGATATTTCAATGCCTCGGGTATGTGACAAACGGCTATCGGATCGGAGCATACCAAGCGGGATACCTCCTCGTCAATGGTTTCGGCATTCTTAATGCGCTGTGGCAGAAATACGGCCAATGCGGGATTATAACACCAGGCCAGACGGGCATAATCGCGCCAAACATTCGGTTTATACGGACGATTACGCCACTCGGTGATCTGTTCTTCACCTGAAATAGATAGAGGAGAGTTTTAGCGATTAAAATTGTCTATTTTAATATTCCCATTGGAAAATGCAAAAAAAATGCAGGAATAATAACTTAATCAAAATGTATGTAACAGGCAGAAGTAGACCCCACGATTCATATATATTCTTGATCAAGACGACGAGCTAAGTCGATTTAGCCTTGTCTGTCCGTCCTTCTATATGAACGCTGATATTTCGGTAATTTTTGGTCATATTTGCTTTCATACACCTTTGTGTATGCTATACGCAGATCAAGTTTATGTCAAATATTGGTTGTCACGCCTCTTTCGCCCACTATGAACACAAATATAATACATTGACCAAATAAAGAGAACAAAATCTATCTACATCAATTCTGTCTTCAGTCGTTGGTAGATATGATTATTATTCACCAATTCTGTACATTTCATTAAAATCGGTCTATAATTTATCTCGTAGTCAGTTACACTAGCAAAAGTAGGGTACAGGGTATTTAACAGTCGCCCATTTTGTTTTATGCTTTGTTTGACATACCTGCGACTATAAGATCGGGCATGCTGTTCGGATTATACCAGGTGATGAGAAACTCTAGCTCCACGGCCAGCAGTTCCAGTATCAGATTACGCTTCTTCATATAATCCTTGTCATAGGAGTCTTTTTGGTACTGCAAGCGCTTGGAGCGGTTCGAGCGCTTCGATAGCGTTGACGTGGAATGCGGTATGGTATTATACCAGCCACCGCCTCCGGTATTGCCCGTGGCGCTCATGGATCGCGCATAATCAGCACCGCCGCTGATCAGTGACGCCGTCTCGGGATTATTGCGTACGGCCAGCATTTGTGTGGAGCTAACCGAGTTGCTGGTTATATCATAATCGCCCACCTCGGACGTGACCAGATGTTTCTTTTCGCTGCGCATCGTTTGCCAGAACTTTAGCAATATTAGGATGTCCTCCAAGAGTTGTTCACGACTCTGATTGGGACAGGTGGGCGGACCACAAAAGTAATCCAGCGCATTCGAATAGATGCGCTCACGCAGTATATTCCTGGCCAGAGATTTGGGTATGGTATTGCCCTGCAGCAGCGACAGTCCGCACTGGAGCAGCTTAAACCGACAGCCGACCGTGGCGACCTGACGATTCTGTCGACTGTTCTTCAGTATGGGCAGACAGCGATGCAACAGCAGACAGAACATTTCCACCTTATCGCGATTACAGTATTTGGCGGTGTCCACCATCTCCGAGAGCAACTGCAGCCAAATCAGATGCGGTGCTATCAATATGGGTTTGCTAACCAGCTTGCAGCCCTCGTAGGCGGCCAATGGATGCGTGATTTCCATTTCCCAGGCAAACAGACCCATGCGCTTCTCAAACGTTGTCTGCCATGCACTGACCATTTCCTGTATAAAGCACAATTCCAGATCCTGTCGTGCCGTCAGCACCCACTGCCAACACTCCACCGCCGTCTCCATGGCCGACTCTGTGAACAATTCCAACTGTGAACTCGCAACGGCATGCAACAGCTTCCGATCGATATCCGCACAGATGATCAAATACGCCGTTGCCCTCCACAAGGCGCCACGATGCCTCGCATCGCTCTTCTCCGCACAAGCACCCCAGACATCGTTCACCAATCGCTCGGCCAGTCCGGCCTTGTCCTGTTCGCTGAGCACCGACAACAGGCCGCTAATCTCGCCGGCGTACTTGCTGCGCAGGCAGAGCACGGAGACGAAGCGCGGCGTGTCCGAGTTGACGCAACTGGGACGCTTGTTGAGGGTGCTCAGTGTGTTGCCCGGTTGCAGGATGCCGCTGTTCACCACAGAATCGAAGGCCAGCGCCAGGCCGCTATGATGGGCAAGCACCGGCGTTGGTATCTGATTGGGATACTCTTGCAGATGGGAGCGTGTGGAGCGTGGCGCCCATTTCATAGCCTCGTTCACAATACCCTGACAGCGATCGGCAAAGTCCTTCAAACGCAGCTCCCTGGCGGGCAACGAGTCCATCAATTGCAGCGTATACGGCGTGGATACCACGCGCAACGTTGGCGTCTCCTCATTGGGATCGAGGGATAACGAGTAGGCCAACAGCTGCAGTATGTCCAGCATGCACCACAACACTCGACGATTCCACAGCAAATGCGGAAAGCGATCCACCAGCTGCGACAGATATTGATCCGCCACCAATTGGATCTGCTTGTGTATGTGGTTGAAGTACACCAACAACAGGGTCGCCTGCGATTCCAGCACCTTCTCACGAATCTCGTCGTGGGCGTACAGCACATTGCGGAACTTCTCGAACACCTGATCCGCCACACTATAAAAAGAGAGCAATGATACAGCTTAGAGATGCACAAAATTCGCAAACTGTTGCAGTAGGACGCAACCGACAACAGTCTATCCTGCACCCTACTTTTTAACATCATATGAACAATGTTTCCTATCGGCTTTTCTTTTCTCTAAAGCAGTTTGGAGAGCAATCAAGACAAATCGTGCAATATTGTTTCTTTAATATCTTCTGCGTTAAGTAAGCGATTTCAATGTGCTTTTCAGCAAGTATTGATATGACAACAGAGATTAGGCGTTTTAAATGATAGCTATCTATGATCAGTCTCTCAGTTTTTGTAAGTACATATATACCAAATACTTTGTAGTGTAAATTCTAGGTAATCTTCATACTTGCTCTGTGTCCATTTATGCAGCTACAGAGGTATACTTCTAACGATATTTATCTTTTACATAACTACTATATAATGTTAAGATAGATAGTTTAAAATCGCCGAATTAATTGTGAAATCGGGGAATCTGCATCGACGAAAAAGATGATTAATAATGAAATCGGGGAATCTGAATCAATGAAAAAATATCACTATAGTTAATACAGAGTATTCGAAAAGGTATATCTCTGTAATCTGCATGGTCTCTCCCTAGAGTAAACCCCCATCGATCTCTCCCTCTCGCTTGCTATATAGTACTCTTATCTTTTTGCTGGCCGTTCTCTGGCACTCACCACTTGACGCACTGCCAGATGCCGGTTTTATCCTTCTGCAGGGCCGTATCGCAGAGATAGCTCATGATGGGCTCCAGGCTGGGCTCCTCGGCGTTCTCAACGCGCAGCATCTCCAGCCAATAGACGCTCAATAGGTACGTGCACTGGGCAAATGTTAGCTTATTGATGGATGCGGCCACGTTATCCGCCGTGTGCTCGATGAGCACCAGTATTTGGCTGCGCAGCTCATTGACCGAATCGCTCTTGATGGCCAGCGTATAGTTGAGTTCCCGCATATCGGATTTGTGTGCGGTTTGGGAGATGAGCAGCGGCGATTTGGCTGCAATTTGTTGGACACCCTGATACCAATCCGCTGGCCAGAGTCGGGCATTGGTGAAGCCCATAACGACACAGTACGCCCAAAAGTCCTTGAACAACTTGTGCAGACGCTGGCGTGGATTCTTAATTGGTGGCAGGCGACGCATGAGCACGGCTATCACTGGTATCAGCATGCCCAGATTGCCGGCACGCGAGCTGGCCTTTTGGGCGCCAGGCGTATTATCATACGATCTTTCGCCATCGAGTCCGATTTGCACAAACAGCTCCAGCAGCTTGCCAAGCAGCTCCAACATCTCAGCATCGCCCTGTATATTGGCAGCAATGTTGCCCAGGGCATTCACAACCGCATCGGAGACATGATGAAACTGTTTGCGATGCTCCGGATCAGAGGTGTAGGCCAACGAGGCCGATTGTACGGTGACGCGTGAGAACATCTTCATGATCTCATCGAAGATATGTGTCTCGCACTGTGAGATAATCATGCAGCCCAACTGATCCACAATCAATGCATTCTGCTCCGAGGGCACCTTGCAGAAGCGCTGTATGAAGAACTGCAGTATGTTCTGTGTGGTCTTCGAGGTGTCCTTCAAGGCGACCGCCACATGGCCCAACATCACAATTATATTGAGGCTGACCAGCGTGGACTCGCTGTAAAAATCAAGATAAAGCGGCAAATTATTAACATGCATAGGTTAAATTCATTAAATTTTTGTGGAAAGGATCTGTCTGTTTCTAAACCAGTATTTACGGAAAAATTTCGAAATAATATGCTAATTACTAAATGTAATAATAAAATCCTTTTAATTACGGCATTTAATATTCTTGAAACACTATACAATTTATGTAGCTTTTTCATAGGTAAAAATCTAATAAATAAACGTGTGTTTTCGAATAACTTCTATAGCGTATTTTGAGATTACTAAAAAGCAATATGGTAGGGCAATTATCTATAGTAGGCATAGTAGCAACATATTCATTTCAAGTTCTCATTACTGAGAAATTCTCACAATAGTATATATCAGTAACAAACATCATAATAAAATATTGTATAAACATTTCAGAATATGTATTCGAAGTAACTGACAATTATATTCACAATTTTTAAGCTACAGAGTTGGAATTTGACATCTACGTAGCCTATGGTATTCTTCAACGATACTGTGGATAAGGTTACGATCGGATTATAAACAGCGAAGATATGCAGCAGACAATTTGTCTTTCGTTTTGGGTTCATCAGACCTTTCTTTTCTTCTAAATTGTTAAATAGGCTACACATTGTAGCAATAATGCTGGTGCTCAATAACTGACAATAACATCCACAATTTTCAAGCTACAATCTTTTAATTTAGCATCTAAGTATCCCAAGGCATTCTCCAACGATACTGTGGATAAGGTTACGATCGAATTCTAAACAGCAAAGATATGCAGCAGACAATATGTTGTTTTTTTTTACAGTTATTTTCTTTAAGTAACTGACAAAAACATCTAAAATTTTAAAGCTACAGAGTTGGACATCTATGTAGCCTAAGGCATTATCTAACCTTACTGTGAAAAAGATTACGATCGGATTAGAAATAGCGAAGATATGCAGCAGACAATTTGTCTTTTTTGTTCTGGGTTCTTTCCTATCGCTATTGCCTTATCTCAAGCTTACCTTTCGTGTTTCTCGGCAGTGAATAGACGATTGGACACATTGGCCACCAGGGCTGGCACACAGAACTGATCCAGCGTATGGGCGGCACGGAGGGCAATCGATAGATTTTCGATGGCCGCATCACGCAGCGCCTCGAAGGCCGCATGACCGCTGCGTCCGGTGGCGCCCGATTGCTTCTGATTGTCACCGAAGATATCGACAACGGAGCGCGAATCCGAATGCTGTACGACAATCTTGAATGGCGTCAGTTCCTTTTCCTTTTTCTGCAGTGCCAACGTTTGCATCGCGTGCGCATGAAGTTTGCCCAGTATGGGACTGGGATCGACCAGAAAGTCACGCAGATACGATATGGATGTGCCGGCAATATTGGGAAACTTCTGTGCCAGCTTACCCAAGCCCTCCAGGCAGACCATCAGCAGTGGCATGTGATCCATCACAATCTTGTGGCTCAGCACCAGATTGAGCTTCTGTGACAGGCGACCGCATAGCTTATCAGCCTCTGTGGAAAATGAAACAAGTTCGAATTAGTGTCGACAGTAATAAAACATACATCTAAAAGAGAGGCGGGCACAACGGCAATTCGAACCTTAAAACATTGGGAATTTTGTGGCATGCAACAGCGGCAAATGACATGGGAGAACCCAGCATGATCAACTTCATGCCATGAGTCATATACACGAAGGAATCCAAACAAAACTCAAACTCATAACACACAACTCAAAACTAAGAACTCAAAACTCAAAACTCAAAATACAAATCAAAACAATTCTTGACCTTTCTTCAATAAAAAATGCAAGCCATTTTGCAATGATGGCACGTTATAGTCGACATCAACTGTAAATATGTATATATTCCGTTTATACCAAAATCAAAACAAAATCATAAACTTCAAGTGGAATATATTTACAATTAACCTCGGTTCTCCGAAGTGTAGCGTTACAGTAAGCTAAGCTAAGCTACAATGCCTGTACCTGAACTGCGCAAAGGGTCTATTGAGTTTGTGCCAACAAATGCCAAACTTCCTTATAGCTTCATAGGAATGGGAATTTTCATTAGACAACTATTTAAAGTTTTATTATTAGGTTCAAAAAAAGTTTAAATTTTATAATTTTAGCAGAAAAAGACTAAGAATGTTGTATTTCACGCCTATTGATAATATATCAAATTATTCAAAATATTGAAACTTTATACAAATATCAAAATAAAACAATGCAACGTTTTTTCGATATATCGGAAAGTTTGCAAATTCAGCAGAATATTTAAAAATACAGTAGAATCCGGTTATAACGACATTCAAGGGACCGACGATTTTACGTCGTTATATCCTGAAGACGCACTATCCGAAAGGAGCAAAAAAATTATTTTTTTTATTTTATGGATGCCATGTTCGTAATAGGTTTTAAAATAAAACAAATTAATTTTTTAATCAAAACAAAAAATTTAATACAGTAGAATCCGGTTATAGCGACTTTCAAGGGACCGACGATTTTACGTCGTTATATCCGGAAGACAAAATCCATGATTTTGTATCTTTTTCGTATTGAAAAAACACAAAATCCATGATGTTGTTTGCTTCTTTTAGCATTGTTAAATAAATCAAATTTTTCTCTTTAAAGTTTTTTTTTTTTGTTCGGCACGTCGCAATATCCGGTTGAATTGTGAAAAATCTCGTCGGTATAAGCGGTTTGACGCTAAAAGCGGAGTCGTTATAAGCGGAGGCCGTTTCATATAAGTTTGTATGGGGACCAACCAAGCCATCGAGTTTTCGTCGCAATAACCGGACGGACGCTATAAGCGGCGTCGTTATAACCGGATTCTACTGTATTAGTTTGAAATTAAATAGTTGAGGCGAAAATTTCGTATACTCTGTTAAAGCAGGGAATTATAGATTTGTTATCTGAACTATATGCTTGTAACCTTAATCAAATAAAATGGAATTAAATTAAAATTGAGTTAATTTTTCTATAACCATTTCATTCATTTTATGCGAATTTGATTTATCGGAAATACAATTCATTTCTAGACATTCGGAATAGAGACATTCCTAAAAACTAAATAAAATGTAATTGATGAAATTAAATTCGATGGTGATTCTGAAATGCGTTGAGAATTTGTCATTCAAAAATAACGTGAAAAGGAAAATGAAAATAAAAATGATCTATGTATAAAATAAGATAAGAAATAAGGAAAATATTTCCACTCTTTGCGAAATGTTATTTGGGGCTACAGTTTTTGTAAACTCAACTATTAAAAGAATATGAAGTCTAAATTGCTGTCAAGGCATGAATTCGATAGGTGCTATGAGATCTATATATAAACTCAATATGCCTCTTTAGCTCGACTTATTGGCTGCGATTTGTTGTTGATGACTCAACTCTCGCCTGGAGCTAAACTAAACGCTGACATCATGACTCTGTCTGAGCTGGCAGTTCAGGCAAGGCATTTACTTCAAAACAAATACTTGATAAAAAGTTGAAAGTAAAGCCCGAAGCCTTTATAATAAATTGGGGCATGGTTCTTCATACCCGTCTCATCGCGTATGGCCCAGACGAGCAGATCCACACAGGCGGCATTGGCCATAACATTGATCTTGTACTTGTTGACGACGGCGATGCCGTTCTCCTCGCGTCTTTCGCGCTCCTGATCCTGCTGCTTGTTCTGCAGCTCCGTCTGGCCATTGAGAAAGAGCCGCTTGACAAACTCCTGGACGTCCTTGGTGAAGGGTGCGGGCAGATCGACCTGATGTTGCAACAGTTCGCGCAACAATGTGACCAGCACCAGATTGAGCATCTCGGAGAAGCTCTTGTAACAATTGCCATTGTTCAGATGCAGCGAGAATATATCGCTGCCGAGCTCATCCAGATACTCGAGCGTGTCCTTGGTCAGCAGCTTCTTCGATACCGCAAAGATCGTCTGCAAATGCTGTATGGGAAACGGTGGCACGCGATAAAGCGCCGCCTTGCTGGCGCCAGTTTTGCTCGGCGATTCGCAGATGTTGACACGCATGTGGGGGAACTGATTGAAGCTGGAACCGTAGCGGGTGAAGAAATGCGTGCGTGGATCATACGGCACCGAGAAATAACTCTGCAGCGATGGCTTCTGTTTGCCCGAACGCAAACGTAGCTCCTCCATGGCCGCCTGGCTGTGGGCCAGACCGCCCGACATACTTCTTGGTATTATGGGTCGAAATTGTGTGGTCGCCAGGCGTTCGCTGCTGCTGAAGGAGCTGCTGTAGTTGCTGCCACCGCTGGTGGCACGTTGCATGCTCAGCTGTTCGGGTGGAAAGATGCGACAGAGCAGCGGCGGATCATGGCTGGCATAACGGCCCATCGAGCGGGCCAGGCCAAAAAGCAACGGCACCGTCGCATTGCACAGCACCAATGGCGACGGCTGCGAATTGTTATCCTTGCTGGGCTTCACAATGTTCGCCAGTGTGCCCAGCGTTTCCACCTGATTCAGTATGATCTCCTCCCTCGAATCGGGACATTTGGCCGCTATATCCGACAGCAATGTGTTCAGGCAAAAGCTAAACTTTTCGGCTGCCGGTATGCGCACACCTGTCAAATCCAGAATACGTATTAAATAGATATTTTATATAGATCGCATATAGTTATTAGTGGTGTAGAAATATCGATTTTGGCGAACCTCGATGTTTGAAAGCTATGGAATATGTTGTTCATATATTATATGTGTTCATACGAATAGACAGACCATATCGATCAAGATCCTACATCGACCTAATCCTGTGGTGTGCCACGCCTCCTTCTTGGTGTTATACACAGGCTCTAAAAACTTAACTAAACGATTGATGATTTAAAATAAGACCAACTTTGTTGGTTATCTGAAAATGTGATTCAGTTTCATTCAATTTCAAATTCTACGCTATCGAAACTATAAAAAAAAAACCAGTCGGGCGGAAGGGTACAGTCGTATGTAACCGACAGTAGGATAGCCTGTATTCCTGTGTTTCACACAGATGCAATAAATACGGCTATGAACAAACAATTCCCCCCATCTGTCCAATCGAGCAAATTGTTTGCTGCATATCTTCGCTGTTTGCAAGTTTGTAGTTTCAAAATTGTCGTTGCTGTGGTTTTTTGTGGTTAATAGGAAGTGAAGCGGAGGTAATAAAATTCTAAAAATATATAGGAGAGTATAAACACTAAAAATGGTGCCTTTAGCTGCTACAGTTAGCGAGATCTAAATATCTGCTAAGGGTTTTACCGATTAAAGGCAAAGCGGGGCGAGATATCCAAAATCTAAAACAAACTTGATAAGCGTACAGTATGGGAGAACCTACATACCAAAAGTGGTTACTCTAGCACCTATATTTGCCGAGATCTAGATGTCCATACGGACAGACAGCCGGACTTGGCTATATTGACTAAGCTCGTCATAATGATCATATAACATTTGCACTAACTGAATAGACGCTTTTGCACTTTTTTAAAGTACAATCTATAAAAACATCGATGTCGGGAAATAATTGATAACATCGATAGTTATACACCACCAATAGATATCGAACTTACGCTCCACTTTGCTGCTGCGCTCATCGTGTATCCTGGCCTTGGGCAGACTCTTGGCCAGACGCAGCAGATAGGGCACGATCTGGGCCTCATGCTGGCAGCCGCCTTCCAGGAAATAGATGCCTAGGGCTACGACCGCGTCCTGGGCGCGTGAATCCAGGCAGAACACGCCCGATGCATTCTCCTGCGGGCAGTAGCGGAAGAGCGTTTGCACCTGTGGAGTGAGAGGGCAGGTTAGATATCAAAGGTCAGCGGTGCGAGAGTGTGAGAGAGGAGGCGGGGAGGGGGGGCATACAAATGACAACAACAATCATACTGTCATACTAATGACAACAACACGCATGTCTGTTTTGGCCAAGGTCAACGCCAGTTGCGCGAAAAATTCGATTTTCAATTTTGGTCCACCCTGCCGCCCACCCACTGTTGCCGGAACCGCTTTTTTCCCGCCAGAACTGGCTGTTTTTGAACGAGCATTTGTATTTGTGTTTAGGTTTTTTTTTTATAAAATAATTTCGATTTTTGACATCTTTTTCTTACATTTAAAAAACTAATTAACTTTTATTTAAAATTTATAAAAATAAATGAAAAAAAATAATAGAATTTTTGTCATTATTTTGATCAGGGAGCGTAATCATTAAATTGATCGATTTTTTTTTCATCTCTGATAATGATTAATTTTGAGTAATTTTTTTTTAATTGTGAGTAATAGGTATTTTTGAGTAAAAACAAAATAAAAATCATATATGATGATCATTTATAATTTTTATTTATTTTGTTTAAAATAATAATTGCTTAAAATGTTTATAAAAATACTAAAAATTAAGTGCTATTAGTGAAGAAAATCGTAAAAATTCAAAATTAAAAAATCCTGATGGAAATGATCATTTAAGATTTAAAAAAAAAAGCATCAAAAAGCATCAATTTAAAGTGATTGATTTTTTTAATTTAAAATTTTGTTAGCAATAATCACTATTCACGGTGCCTGATTTTTGGATCGATGTGCATAAAACAGCTTTAATTTTTTAGCTTTTACCTTAGCTATTTTCAGGCTTATTTTACAAAACTTTTTGTTTTTTTTTTGCGCTTCCCGCCAAAACAGCTTTTTTTCGCGAAAAAAAAAAATATCGGCAACACTGCAACTTTGCTTACTGATAACACACACACACAAACACACATGCACACGCAGGCACACATGCCCCTCGCCCCGCCCCCTGGCAGCAACGACCTTGTCCCAAGGCGTGGGCTGTATGTTGGCCAACACGCGCGCCAGGCAGAGCACCGTCCGCTGATACGTGTATTTGTCCGAGGCGGTCATCCTGACGTCCCCTTACGCCGCTGCCCCTCCGATGCCAACTTCCGCTTCCACTTCCGCTCCGCCCCCGTCGCCCCCGACTCCACCGATTGCGATTGCGATTCCGATACAATCTCCAAGCGTTCACGTTGACGTCGACGGCGACGTTGACGCTGACGTTAGCGCTCGGTCCGCTGGCTTAAAATTGCACACACACGCACACACGCGTGTGCCGTATTACGTTAATTGTATATAGTTTTGCAATTTGTTTAAACAAATTTGCTCAATAAACGTTCGTCATCGTCAATCGTTCGCAATCTTTTATTGTTTTGGCTATCGAAAGTATCGCGTTAGCGTTGCCAATTGCCAGCAAACATTTCAACAGCTGGCAACGCACAACATTAGCAGAGCTGCTCCTCATGCTCCACACTCAACGAATGTTAAACGGCGCTTGTTGCCACACATAATGTTAAACGCAAAATGTATAATCTAAACAATTTTCTTTAATAACAATTCAATAACAATAGTAAATGCTTTGCAAAAATATAAGTTGCATATTTAGCATTTTTGTTGTATAGTTTTGTGCAAGTGGCAGCTCTGTTAACGTTTACATTTAAAATGTATGTAAAATATTTACTCAGAATGTGAAATGGCGCTTATTTTCACAAATCAAGTTTGCATTACAAACAAATTGCTTAACGCAAATTATTTAATTGTATAATTTTTTGTAAAAAAAAACATATATCCTATTTTTTAACATTTTGGTTGTATAATTTTGGTATTTGCAAGTGACAGTTCTGTTGCAGCTTACATTTTATATTTATGTTAAATATTTGCGCCGAATGTTACATTTACATTTTAAATTCATGTAAAATGTATACGAATCTAGGAAAATGTTAAATGGTGTTCAATTAAATAAAATCGGGTCAAAATGCAATTTTTTGTACATAAACAAATTGCTGTAAGTCAAATGAAAATAATGCTGCATTATTTGCACAATAATATATTGTACTAGGGGGCTCCGCCCCTTCCGGGGGGGGCTAAAAACTGTGAAACTCTTGCTGCCTAACTTTTTCTGGGACAACTCTTGCTGGCATAGGTCTCGCTGGCCAATTACTCGCGTAATCTCGTTGGCCTAACTCTCGTTGGATTAAATTTGGTTGGTTAAACTCTCGTTGGTCTAACTCCCGTGGGTCCCACTCTCATTTGTCTAACTGTCGTTGGTTCAAACTCTCGTAGGCCGAACTCTCGCTGGCCAAGTTTTCTCTGACTCAACTCTCGTTGGTCTAACTTTCGCTAGCTTAACTCTCACTGGCCGAACTCTCGCTTGCAAACACTCACTGGCCGAGCACTCGCAGGCCTAGCTCTCGTCAGCCGAACTCTCGCTGGCCGAACTCTTGCTGGCCCAACTTCCGCTCGCCCATTCAAGATATAAAATTTGTGTTACAATTAATGTAAAATGTAAAATTTATGTAATATATTTAAATGCATTTTCGTTTATTGCTAGCTTAATAATACGCGAATACTTATAGTTCAACCTATGATTAATAAAAAAAACAAAAAAACAAATAACTTGTCAACTGCCACGATTTACTCGCGCCAATCTCCGATGATGTGGGATGAGGGCACCAGCTCCAAAGGCCCAGGTGCGTTGGCCATGAAGTGCGGCGGCGGTGGAGGCATCACAAATCTTCAAAAGAGCGAAATTAAATTAAATTGTAATTTATATATAGATACAAGAATTGTAGCAGCATTAGATAGATAGATAAGAACATATCGCCTGTTTACCAGAAGAGTGTCATAACTCAAAAAACGCGATTTTTGAGTTAATAATGCAGTAATGTTCGTCGGATATTAATCTATCTTGTGTCAAAATTTTATTATCCTATCTTCCATACACACAGCGTGAGATGAGAATATGTCGCTCCACCTTGTATGGAGATACACGGCGCTTGAAAACTTTAAACGCGTTTATCTCGAAACGCACTTTTTTGAGTTATGACACTCTTCTGGTAAACGAGCGATATGTGTGTTAGGCAACAAATGTGTGGAATGCAAAAAAAAAATACACGCAATTGTTCTTGTAGTTTGCTTTGCATATGAGAAAGAGCGCCTATATATGCGAGCTGCTCATCTCCATTAGAAAGAGTAATTGCAAATATAGCTCAGCATGAATTAAAGCTTACCTGGGCCTGCTGACGTGCATTTGTGGTGGCGGCCCAATTGGCGGATAGATGGGAGCACGGAAGCTGTTATGCTTCGACTTGACCTGCACCAAATTGGCCAGGGGCGCAATGCCGGAGTCGACGCTTTCCAGCGTATTACGCACCACCGCTGCCGGTTGTGGGGAGCGCGCTTTCGGCTGTGCCCCAGTCATGGGGAACTGGTTGTGGCGGATGTGCTGCGGGGAGCTGCCCTCATTGACTGGCTCCGCCTGTTCCAGATCAGTATAGTCATTGTCAAAGCTCATGCCAATTCTGGCGCCAGCCGCCGCAGCGCCAGCGCCAGCGCCGTTACCTCCAGCTCCAGCTCCGGCAGCTGCACCACCGCCTCCTCCAAATCCACCAGCCCCACCAAAGCCGCCAAAGCCACCAAAACCGCCAAAGCCGCCTTGAGCAACCGGAGCTTGGCCGCCATTGAAACCAAAAGCGCCGCCAGCTGGCACGCCCGCTGCACCACCACCACCCACTGCACCACCACCCGCCGCAGCGCCTCCATCCAGCACCGCCGCGGGCGGCGTAAACATGGCCGACAGCTGAATGGGCACAAATGCGGGCAGGCGTACCGTTACGGGTGTGCCGGGTGGTGGACCTGGTGGTTCTGGTGCTGGTGGTGTGGTTGGCGCTGGCGGTGCCGTTGGTGTTGGTCGTGGTGGCTGTGGGCGTGGCCTGGGACGCGGGCGTGGTCGTGGACGTCTTGTGGTTGTTGGTGGCTCTGGCGGTTCGGTCACCTCTGGTTTGGTCTCCTCCTCAACGTCATGCCATGCCTCCAGCAATGTGAGCAGCTCATCCTTGGTCATATGTCCCAAAGTCAGGCCCGGATTAAAGCTGTTAACACTGCTCCAGCCGATTTCGGGAGGACCATATAGCGAACGTTGCGCACGCGCGTAAAACTGCAAGCCATTCCCGTAGGCAACTTCTAGGAAAAGCATCAGGAGCAGCACCACCGGGAGCCTTGTCGTTGTCATCATGCTGGTTGTGGCACGTTTGTTGTCTGCAGTCGGCCACATGCCGCATTTATATACATATTTCGCAAATGACCCATGATCCAGTTCCAGGCAACAGGCACTAGGCACCAGGGACCGGAAAACGGAAGTCTATGCTAAATAAATAATAAACAAATCAACATAGAGCAACAAAAAATTCGCAAAAATGCATTTGCAACGACTGAACTGGTTAAAGACACGTCAAATGGTCACTCTAATCCGCATAACAGCCAGCCATCCCAAATGATCACAGACCAGGCAATGTCCAAGTCCAAGACCACGTCACACAGCCGGCCAGCGAACAGGCAGGGTATGACACCAGCTCATACCCTGTAGACGTGACGATATTCAACCAACTTCAGCCTATAAGATATTTAGTTTATTCTTCTACTTCTGTATTTTTTTCCAGTCGTAACCGTAAAGCAAAATTCCTAAATTTATTACAGCACTTTGAAGTCGACCAAATTAATGATTCCATAACAGCCGAATTACAAGAGTAATATTAAACATAAAAGGTTATTATTCAGAGTATCAACTATCTACTATTATAATTAACTATTCTGAAAAGCATATTGAAATCGGTGATTGAACACAGCAGATATTAAAGAAACAATATTGCAAGTATTTGTATTGTTTTGTTATATAATGTTATGTTTGTGGGGTATCGTCTAGCCAGATGAACTCTCACTTTCTGGTAGTCGCTGGTGATACCTGTAACACTCGCTGTTGTTGTTATGGCCAAGACTGGTCAAAACGCTACAGATCAGGCTTGGCCCGTTGTTGTTGTTAGGAAGCGTGGGCCAATTCCTGAACAGGAATTGCCCTGACGGCGCAAAACCAGTTGCATTAATAAATTGTAACAGACAACATCTGCGCCGTATTACATCTAGCAAACGACTGATAAACTTGGAGACGACACGAGCACGAGTTGAAAAACAACAGCAGTATGGGACAATCTAAAATAGAGTTTTATTTCTTACAGCATTCATTATGTCAATATGTTAATAAATAAATTAATAATAATAATACAAATAATGTATTAGAAATGCAGTTAACGTACCCAATACGAAGTAAGCTTCGTGCTCAAAAGCGTTCACTTAAGAAATTCTTTTATTCTGGTAAAAGTTTGAGTTTTTATTGTAACTATAAATAATCATAATTATTAATTAAATTATTAATTATCGTACTTGTTTTGCCAAACGAAAACAGTTTCTAAGCCCAATTTTCCGCATAACTTTGCCGTATATCGTGACACGCTCCCATCTCTAAGCTCTAATTTATACAAAAATTTTTGACAAATGCCTCGCACATATGCGAGACTTAAGGAAGCGATTGTCAGACGTTACAAATTTATATGATACGAAATAAATGCTGGAGTACCCAAAGTTACCAACATGTTCGTTACAAACACAGTTATGAGCAACCGTTAAATTTTTCAAATGCCTCCTAATCGGCTAGACAAATTACAGACGGGCAGTTACAAAAGTTGCCGACTTTTTTTTTTGGATTAATACGTTTTTAATATGACTTTAATGTCCGTGGTCTAAAAACAACTTAATTTTCAGTTATCTATATCTGGAATGGAAAATGAGGAATATCCTTTCTTTCTGTTTGTCTAGATGAGCGCGTTCGAATGCAATCTTATTGATTTTTGAACTTTGTACTTCAAAAAAGTACAAATTGGTCTAATAAGTTTGTGTAAATGGGAAATGTGTGTACCACCCAAAAGGAGGCGTGGCAGATACTACAAATTGTATATGTATATAAGTATGTTTGTTTGACCGTCCGTATAAACACCTAGATCCCACAAACTATGTGAACTAGAGACACCATTTGGGGTTCTCCTATGCAGTAGTAAGCAGATTTTGTGCAAGTTTTCCTCGCTAACCGTAAAAAAACACAGCAGTCACAATTTTAGAGCGATTTTAGTGTAATCGGTAACACATGGCAATACCAAGCACGTTACTAGGCGTATATGTGACTAGCATGCACGAATACATATACATGTAACAACATATTTGTGTGTGTGTATGCGTGTATGTACACTTGCACATACATACATACAAACATATGAAAAGAACAATTAATTAAAGTAAATAGATACAGAAATAAATTATATTTTAAATAGAGGGTACAGGGTATTCTACAGTCGTCGTTCTCTCAGAAAGTTTTAGTTAATTTTTTGTATCTTTCCAATAATATAGATATAGATATTATCTTTAAATAGATAAATGCCCAAGATGGCGATAGCCTTTATTTAACAACATAATTCATTAGTCGAAGTGTTTATTAAGTTATATGCATAAATGTTCATCTCATTGAGTTGCATTTTCTTTTTATACCCTGTGCCCATTGAAAATGGGAAAAACAGGGTTAATAACTTTGTGCGAATGTATGTAACAGGCAGAAGGAGGCGTGGCAGACCCCACAAACTATATATATTCTAGATCAGGAAGACGAGCTGAGTCGATATAGCCATGTCCGTCTGTCTGTCCGTCTGTCCGTCTGTTTGAACGCGTCGATCTCAGCAACTATAAGAGCTAGAAAAGCCGTTTTGGTCATTTCCGAAAGGTGTATACCATACGCAGATCAAGTTTACTTCAAATCTTGGATGCCACTCCCCTTCCGCCCACAAAGAGCATAAAAAGAATTCATTCGCCAATTTCAGAGACACAAATCGAGTTATATAAATTCTGTTTTTAGTTTTTTGTAGGTCTACATCAGGCGCAGATAAGGCTTTTTTCAAATTTTGGATGCCACGCCCCTTTTACGCCCTAATTCATAAAAACTGAATAACAAGCGTAATATTGAACATAAAACGTTGTTATTCGGTATATACACTCTCTTCTATTATATTAAACTTTCCTGAGAAGCGCATTAAAATCGATCAATAAACACAGGAGTTATAGGCGAAACAATATTGCAGGCGATTCCTCGCTCGCTCACTAGCAGCGCGGCCACTTAAGCGGCACATATAGAAAACGTAGCAGAGAAAGCATTGCTGCTACGCTGCGTATGACAGTTGTATAATATTTTGTTTTTAATATATTTATTTATATTGAGTAACGCATTTATATCGTTTCATAAACGAAACAGGGTTAAAGACAGTCGGGCCCATCTGCTCCGCCCATTTTGGTTCATCTTGACCGAGTTCTGGAACTTCTTTCCATTCTTCATTGTCATCTTTACTGTCATCTTCATAGTCATCTTTATCGTCATCTTTATCGTCATCTTCATCTTCATCTTCATCTTCATCTTCATCGTCATCTTCATTGTCATTCTCGCATTCTTCTTCGTTTAACTCTTTGTGTTTAAAAACCTCGCAAGATGGACAAACATATTCAGGATCGCTCATGATATCGTCATCCATTTTAGCATAATCAACGTCGCCATCAGAATCAGTTTCATACATGCCACGGTAATCGGAATCATCATCGGAGTCGTCATCGGAATCATCGGAGTCATCGGAATCATTATTGCCATCAGGAGCAGCAGCTGCAGCAGCAGCAGCAAGATCAGCTTCTATCGATTCAACTTTTTTACCTATTTTCATTAAAAAAGCTAATTCGTGCTCCTCGTGATCCTCCTCGGACGACTCGTCATTACAGGAATCAGGCGCGCAGGCAAAGGCCAACTGCTTCTTGCCGATGAAGGGTTTCTTCATTACCAGACTGATTTTGTATGCCTTCTTTAGATCACTTTTGATATGAGCTGCAAGAACAGACAATGCTCAATTTGAAAAATGGGAAAAACAGGGCTAATAACTTTGTCAGAATGTATGTAACAAGCAGAAGGAGGCGTGGCAGACCCCAGAAACTATATATGTATATTCTTGATCAGGGAGACGAGCAGAGTCGATTTAGCGATGTCCGTCTGTCCGTCCGTATGAGCTATTTACATAAATTCTGGCTTCAGTGGTTGGTAGGTCTATACCATACGCAGATGATGCTGTTATCAAATTTTGGATGCCACGCCCCATTTACGCCTTTATCGATAAAAACCAAATAACAAGCGTAATATTTGACATAAACTGTTGTTATTTGGAATATATACTCTCTTTTAATATATTTAACTATCCTGAAAAGGGTTCATAAACACAGCAGTTATTAACGAAACAAGATTGCAGGCGGCAACTCGCTCGCCCTCTACCAGAGCGGCCATTAAAGCTGGCACACATAACAGTAAGTAAGAAAACGAAGAATTGCTGCTACGTTTTGTTTGACTCTTGTATATAATTATATTTAATATATTGGGTACAGGGTATTCTACAGTCGGGCCCGTCCGACTGATGTGCCCCGTCCAAATTTTTGACTTGTAATTTGGTACGTAACTAGCTTATGGCATTCTCTATTGACCCTGTAAATTTCGTTTCGATCGGATAAGAAACAGCGAAAATATGGAACGGACAATTTGCCGCACTAGGCAGAGGGAGGGGGGGGGGGGGGGGGGGTGTGCCTTGCATACGCGGGTAGCTTAGTGTGTGTGCGTCTAATTTGTGTTTGTATGTACATATACTCAAAGTAAAGGGTGTCTCCTACGGTCGGTAACGTCCGACTGTAGCCTCCGTCCCACTGATTAATTTGTAAAGAATTTCATGCAGACTTACAGTACATAGTGAATAACAGATGCAGTTTGGTTGCTGGCTCGAAATCAACGTCATGTTCTTCCTGACAATTTAGGATGAACCCCAAATCGCTCTTCAACTTCTCTTTCGGCAATGTTTTGCACAGCATTTTTGATTTATTATTCTTACTCATGACGACGTTTGCGACTTGACTTACGGCTGGCGAAAATACAAAGAAAATAAAATTTTCAGGGGTGCACGAAGAAACCTTTTTGGGTACTGTTCAGTGTTGGGTAGTGTTACAATATTGATTGCATCTATTTTATAGTGCTTAGACTATCGTATCGGATTATCGATGGCATCCTTCACGAGTGAAGCGATAAAGCGATAAATTTGTAGCGCTGCATGTGTATTTGCAAAGGTATGGCAACCTAAAAAATCTGACACATGTTTCGGTTTTGACAACTAATAATAAATTGAGGATGGAAAATAAACAAATTTTTAGGATGTATAATTAAAATTGGAAATGCAACTTCGATTGGTTTCGTTTACGATTGTCTGCGTATACAGTGAAAGGTAAATTTAAGCTTGTGAAAATATAACGGAGCTTTAGGATGTAGCCAATTTTCATATATCATATTTAAAATCATTTTATAGATTTTTGGCAACAATTTCATGATGATAGCACAAATGCAAGTATTTTTGGCCGCAGCTCCCATACAAGACGTTGACTCTAGCAGCTCGTCCATTAAACCTGGCACACATAGAGGTAGATGTATTCAATACGCAGATCAAGTTTATTTAAAATTTTGAATGCCACGCCCTCTTTACGCCCAAAAATCTATAAACCCACATTAAATCGTAATTTTCAACATATGAAGTTAAGTAGTAAGCGTAATATTGAACATAGAATGCTGTTATTCGGAACATAAACTCTCTTCTATTATATTATTATAACTATCCTGAAAATCGGTTTAACTATATTGAAATCGGTTAATAAACACAGGAGATACAAGCTACGCAATATTGTAGGCGTTTCATCGCTCGCCTCTTGGCAGCTCAGCCACTAAAACTCGCGCACCTTAAAAAAGTTAGAAGAAGAAGCATTGCATCTACGCTTCGTGTGACAGTTATTTGCTCCGCCCATTTTGGTTTGTTTTATTTTGCTTTTTTAATGATTTATTTAAAGTTTCAAATTAAAGTTCGTTTGGTATTTTGATTATTTGAGGAAAGGAAATGTTATCAATACGCGATATAAATAGAATTGAAACCGAAATATCCAAAGCTGTGTCGGGGCATGACAAATACCATAAAGCGTGAAGTTTTAAAGGTGTTGTGTGCGTGTGTAATAAATATTACCTCAAAAAATTATTACCCAAAAGCTGCCTATTTAATAATTGATGGCGGGTTAAAAATAAATCGAGTTTATTGCTTTTGGGCTTACTGTGGCAACGTTTTGCGGACAAGTTGCAAGTGTAGCTAATCGGCTCTATGATTTGGAGTGGCGTTACGCATTCATCACATGACCCACATCAGCTAAACAACTGTCTGCAGTTGTATGTTCCTCCGTCCCTCTCTCCGTCTGTCCATCTCTCTGTCTGTCTGTCTGTCTGCCTGTCTATCTCTCTGTGCGGTTGGTACAGTTTTGTGGCACCTGTTGTCAATTGATAAGCCCGAAACAACTAATGACGTCGCATAAGACTAGAGATGTAGTAAGTATGTAGCAACCGGCCGCATTCAAAAGCTGTTATCATCACATGAATAATGCCTGAATAACTGAATCACTGTACAACTGAATGGTGAATGAATAATGAATAATAATGCCTAATAAGCGACATCATCTCCTAGGCGATGCTCATTACATAAACGTGAAGCTCATTGCACCAATGATTGCTTTTACGACACTCCCCTCTCCATCATCTCTCCTTACATACTCCATTTACCACACTCATACCACTGTACCTCCCCCCCCCCCACTGCGCTCTCCTTCGCGATCTACGCTCTCCACTGTCCGATCATCACTCTGAACCCACCTGAGCACCTGCTAGCAATTGGCGCAGTCGCAGACGATGACGACGACGAATTAGCGTTAATTGTCGCAGCTCCAAGAAACGGCGACAATTTTGTTTTGTTTCTTTTTTTTTTTTTTTTGAACATTTGAACCGTCTCACAGTGGGTCGCATGAATATATTACTGTGTTAAAATTTTATTTTTGTTTTATTATACGACATAAACCCAGAGAAAAAATAACGAAGAGTTATTTATTGTTGCTTTAATAACTTTTGTTTTTATCAACCGATTTTAATGCGCTTTGCAGAAGAGATAAATAACATGGCAGAACTTATTTATTCCAAATAACATATTTATATTTTAAATATTACGCTTGTTTTTTATCGATTAAGGCGTAAAGAAGTCTGATATTTATGTTTTGAATTTATCGTGATTTGTGTATGTTATACCTACCTACATTTCGAAAATGGATACTTTAGTTCCTATCGTTTTTACCCGAAGGAAGGACAGATACACAAACACTGCCGACAAAAAAGTAAGAACAATCATAGCTTCTGTGTTCTTTAAATTAAATGTATATAAAATATAGGGTAAATGCCACGAATCGGCTTCGTCCTTACTGGTTTCCCATATAGTTTTGAATTTGAAAGCAATTAAAAATGGGTAAAAACAAAAAAGAAAACCTTCTAAACCCCTCGACATTTAAGTGTTTATTAATTTTTGTTGATTTTAGCGTAGGAGTTTCACGTAACTCTAGCTCGGAAATGCCCATATATGGAAGATGGTATTATATTTGAAGCCATGCACATTTGTCCCACCATGCATCAATGTCTGCAATTGCGCCTCTTTAACGCTTGACAAGATTCAAGATTGCCAGCCGTGGCAGGGGCAGTGATGGCCGCTGATGGGCGCTGATGGGCGTGGCAGCCGAGTCATTATGCAATCGTTTGTGTTGCGCTTAATGTGATTGGAGTTGAAGAGCCTTTTGGGCCACTGTCTGAGTGTCTGCCACACACAGACATTGACATTCACATTCACATGCACATTCACAATTGCGCTGCTTTCCATTGATAAACCAGCCAAACACTTGGCTACAAATCAGGCGCTTTTACCAAACCATTTTTCTCAATTTGATGTTATAGTTTTTTTTTTGTTTTCTTAGGTTTTCCTATTTTTGTTTGTTTGCTGTGGGAGTCGCTTTTAATGGCCGTGCAGAACTCGTAATGCAGCAACAACAATAGCATAACTCTGCCTCTGCCCTGACCTGTCCCAAGCATCAAGCGCCAATCGCTTTGCATAACAGCAACAACAACAATAGCAGCAGCAACAGCAGCAGCAGCAGCAGCAGCAGCAGCAGCAGCAGCGGTAGCATTTCTTTGTGGCTTTCCCAACGAGTCACGATCGTCGCAATTTTCTTGTCACTGTCAACTGAAATGCGCTGCACGCAATAGCAGCAGAGGCAACAGCAGCCAAAGAAGTCAACAAGGCAAACAAACCAGCAACAAAAAGCGGCAAAAACAAATTCAAATGCCAAAAAAAACCAGTAAGGACGGAGCAGATCAGTCGGACGTAACCGGAATTAGCAGTACTTGAACTGTGTGTTTTAACAATCACACAACAAAGAAAATCAATGCGCGTATTCACAAATCCCCCTCTGCACAGGTCGAGCAAATTGTCTGCTGTATATCTTTGCTGTTTACTATCCGATCGCAATGTAATCGATGGAGCATGCTATACCAAATTACAAGTCTGTAGCTTAATAATTGTGTCTGCTGTGGCTTTTTCTAGTTAGGAAAGGTATACAAATTCTAAAAGAAACTTGATCTGTTTCCAACATGGGAGAACCTAAACAATACAAATTATGTTTCTAGCTCTTGGCGTTTGCGATATTTATGATGTTGCTGAAGATTTTTTTTTCAATTTTCCAAGAAAACGAACTTGCAGCTAGCAGAAAAATGGTGTCTCTAGCTCTAGGTGTTTGGATGAAAAGCCGGACAAACAAACAGATATATGACCATGGCAATATCGACTCAGTTCGTCGTCCTGTTTAATAATATACATATATATGTACTTTGTTTTATAGGCCTGTTACATACATTTTTCATTTGCACTAACCTCATAGACTTTGTACTTGATCAAAGTACAGGGTCTGAAAAACTCCGCCGTCGCCGTCGGCAGCAGCAGCGACGTCAAAGATTGCAATGCGCTGATAAGAAGCAAAGCAGAGCTAACGGTTTTTTATTCAAACGACTGGAGCTTAAATAAAACTCTCAATAGGAAACATAAATATGCTGAACAGTCGCACGTACTCGACAATTGTGGACACCGCTTTTAAATTCAATCTAAATAGAGGGTGTTTTTTCTATGACTAATTATTGGCGTTCAGGCAGCCAATCTCAGAATGTGAACATATGTATAAAATTAAGTTTATTTGAAATGATGAAAATCGAATAATAGGCGTAATATTGAACATTTGATGAACTGTTGGTAAAGTCCGCCTGTACCTTTTCCAAATTCAGTTATATTTCTCTAGAAATATATTTTATAGGGTGTGGTGTGATCTACTCTCGGTAACATTCGCCCTTAGCCTTTCTGAATTTTCTTTTTTACTCTATTGATTGTGGGTGGCCTCACCTTGTATACTTTACATACATAATTGATGAACTTTTTTTTTTATTATTATTAAATATTTGTTTTGAATTAGTTTTTCTAAATATATTTTAATAAAATGTTTATTATCATATTATTTGGTAATTATATTAGAAATATATATAATTATTATATTAATTATATTTTATTTATATTTTATCTTGTATATGTATTGAATAAAAAATAATTTATTTGCTAGGGTATCACAGCGTTGTGCTAAAAAAAAATAAAAAAGCAAATACAATTGCTACAGCATTAAAGTTTATTCGAGCAACCGCAGCAGACATTAACAGCAACAATTGCTGCTGTTGCTGCTGCTGCTGTTGCTGCTGCTGTTGCTGCTGTTGCTGCTGGCGTCGCAGTTGGCTTCGTGTTGGAGTTTCCATTTCATTTTTAAGCAAACGCTCAACTCGTTCAGCGTTTTAAAATTTAATTGTCGTTGCTCGCGAACGGTTGTCAATGCGAATAAAGCGCGCTCGCACCACCAACGCACCACCGACACCACCGACC
This sequence comes from Hypselothyrea guttata, assembly GCA_035045125.1. Lineage (NCBI taxonomy): Eukaryota > Metazoa > Arthropoda > Insecta > Diptera > Drosophilidae > Hypselothyrea > Hypselothyrea guttata. Next base: position 3,336,055 of record JAWNNJ010000194.1, read on the forward strand.
GCACGCGATTTGTTTTTATTTTTTTGAGTGCAATATATAGATATTTTTGCCTTTATTTAACTGTGCGCCAGGATAATCTTCAAGCAACTGTGTTGCAAGTGTGCCCCAAGATGTTGCCAGTGTTTGTCTGTGCAGCGCTGCTTTTGCTGCCTCTGCCAGCGACTGTGGCACGCAGCTACAGCAACGGTCTCATCTTCTACGAGCTGGCCACCCACACCCCCTACCTGCCGCCCACGGTCAGCGTGTCGAGGGGTCGCAATCTGGCCAGTGTCAAGTACTCGGAGAAGGGTTCCATCTGGTCCACCTTCGGACAGCCCTGCGAGTGCAATGGTTCGCTCTGTGGCTGCTGCGCAGGACTCAAGGTGGATCAATACAACTTCGATCAGAAAGGTACGTAAAGAGATAGGCATAACTGCCACAAAAGGCATAAATTCAAAAGCATTAGGCACAAACGCAATTGGAGGCATAAAAGGCATAAAAGTCATCCGAAGCATAAGGCATAGAAGACATAAAAGTAATAAGGCATACGGTAAAAAAGGACTAAGGCCTACAACATAAGACCTAAAAGGCATTAGGCAAAAGTAACGAGGCATTAGGCAAAAGGCATAAATCATAAGGCATAAAGCATAAGGCATTAGGCATAAAAGCAATAAGGCATAAATCATAAAGCTTAAAAGGCATACGAGTCACATTGCAAAAGGCAAAAGAGGCATTAGGCCTAAAAGATCTAACTCTAGGTTTAAGGTCAAGAGGTCTCAGCTTAAAAGGTAAAAGGTATAAATTATAAATTTTAAAAATTAATTTATTTGAGTAAGGCCATCAATCAAAAGCTGTTGTTTGATATAAATAATTAAAATATGTATAACATTAATTTACGTAAAGTGTCATCGAAAAATAAATCGATTATAACAGCTTGTCAAAATAACAAAATAAAACCATAAAAGCCTTAAGGCATAAGAGGCATTCAATTCACAAGTTATAGTGTATAAGAGGCATAACATGGAAGATTTCAGTCATAAAGCATAACAGATATATATGGCAAAAGTCATAATAGGAATAAGATAAAAGCCATAAAGGTAGTATAATATCAAAGGCCTAATAGTGTGCAGGCACAAAGGTGAAATAGGTATAACATGCCTTATAGACGAAGACAAGTTAAAAATCATAAAGGTATTGGGTCAAATATCTTAAAGATATAAGAGTCAGAAGGCATAAGCCATCGAAAAGAGGTAAAATAAGTATAACAGGTGTAAAAGACATAATGGTATAAAGTCATAAGAGAACAAAATGGGTTTAATAGGCATAAGGCGTATAACAGGCCAAATAGGCATAAAAGACGAATAGGTATAACAGCCATAAGAGAGCAAAGAAGGTTTAATAAGCTTAAGAGGTATAACAAACATAAAAGACAAATTGGTATAACAGCTATAGGAGAGCAAAATAGGTATAACAGGCTAAATAGGTATAACAGGCCTAAAAGGTATAACCGGTAAAGGGTTTTTGGTTAAGCAAGGGGCAAGATACAGGTGTCTGTTTGTGTGTGTCTTTTGCGTGTTGCATGTTGACATGTCACACTTGCGTTTGCCAATCAAAATGCCACAAATTGTTGCAACAATCAGTTGCGACACCCACCAGCAACTTTCCATTTATCTCCCGTCTTTCTCTCTCTCTCTCTTTCTCTCTCTCTCTCTCTCTCTGTCTCTTGTCAGTCTGTGCCAATATCACGTTCGTGCCCCAGCTGGAGGAGGCACAACTGGAGGTGTACCTGAACGAGCGACCGTCATCCAAGTACGGCATCTCGCTGCGCAATCCCACGCCCTTCTGCATACCCGTAATGATGGGCGTGCCGATGGCGATGTGCGTGCAACTAACCGATGTGACCATGGTCAACAATCAGCTGAACATGTGCATGGACTTTGTGGTGCGTCTGGCAACCACCGATCTCTTCGAGATGCATTTCCAGTGCATGAGGATGGGCCTGGATGGGCTGCACTACGTGGATAAAGACGGACAGCCCCTGCTGCCGGAGAGGGACAGGGTTGCCGAAGAGAAGGTGGAGGACGACTACGCTGACTATGCAGAGTTGCCAGATGAACAGCAGACGGAGACAGAAACGGAAACGGATGCAGACCAAGAAACAGAAACAGCAACAGAAGTAGAAACAGAAATAGTTGGAGAGGCAGACGAAGAGACGGAGCAGGAGCCGGAGCCATTGCCAATTGAAAGTGAAATGCTTATGGCTAGCGATCAAGAGCTGACAGATGAGCAGCAGCAGGAGGAGGAGGAGGAGAAGGAGGAGGAGGAGCAGCAGCAATGGGAACAGCAGCAGGAGCAGCAGGATGAGGAGCAGCTGCAGCAGCAAAACGAAGTAATTGAAACAATTACCAACAATGCAATAGCAGGCAGCGAGGCGCCAGCGGCAACAGCAGCAACAGCAGCACCAATAGAGCCAATGTTGCAGTTGACAGAGCAGCAACAGCAACAGCAACAGCAGCAACAGTTGGCAGTTGTTGATGAGGAGGCAGAGATGAAAGAGCAAGATCAGCAGCAGCAGAAAGATCAAGAGCAGCCAGAGGCATTGCCAGAGCAAGCGGCAGCAACAGCAGAGGTAGAGGAAGAGGCAGAGGCAGAGGAAGGGGCAGCAACATCAGTTGAGTTTGCACAAATGCCAAATGACAGTGACAATGAGGTGAATGTAGATGATGACGATGAAGATGAAGATGAAGCAGAAACTGCAGCAGCAGCAGAAGACATTGACATAAACACAGAGGTGCAACAGCCAGCAACAGCAACAGCAACAGCAACAGCAGCAGCAGCAACACCAACAACAGCAGCAACAGCTGAGGTTATGCTGCAGCCAGAGCAAGTGCAGAGAGATGAAGAGCAGGAGGTGGAAACAGAGCTGGAGGCAGAGCTGGTAGATGAGGAGCAGTTGGAAACGGAGGCAACAGCTGAAACAGAGGCAGAGGCAGAGGCAGAGGAAGGGGCAGAGGCAGGCAGCGATGATGATGATGCTGATGCAGCAGAAGATAATAAAGACAATGACGCGCAGCAACAAACAGAGGAGGCGGCAACTGCTAATAGCAATGAAAGTGATGTCAAGCTGAACAGCAGCAATAGCAACAGCAGCAACAGCAACAGCAACAGCAACAGCAACAGCAGCAGCAGCAGCAGCAACAGCAGCAACAGCAGCAGCAGCAGCAGCAGCAACAGCAGCAACAAAGGTAATGAGCCAAGTCGCCAAGCTGTTGATGACATGGCTAATGGAGCAGAGGTTAAACAGCTGCAACAGCAACAGCAACCAGAGCAACAGCAGCAGCAACAGCAACAGCAACCAGACCAACAGCAGCAACAACAGCAACGCTGGCGACGCCTGCGTCTGCGACAGCGCAGAGTTGCTTAACAATTGCAGCAGCAACACTGCCATGCACGGCAGCAACATCAGCTGTTTGTCAACTTATTATAATTGTTAATGAATTGTTAATGCTTAATGCTAAATGCCTGTTAATTAATACTTATTTATTGCTAACATTAGACAAAAACAACAATATACAAAACATAAAAATAAAAAAAAATCAGCCAAATAAAGCTACAACAAATGTAAAACACACACAACAAAAAAGCCATAAAAAAAAGCAAAACACAGCAGCAACAGTTGCTTGAACAACTGTTGCTGATACAATTACTGTTATTGCTGCTGCTGCTGCTGCTGTGATTGCTATAGTTTGTTCTTCTTTTAGATGCCATTGAACTTCCTTAAAATATTATCGTTAGTAAATTAGTTTGTGGATATCATATACTATCGGACGTAACCGATAGTACAAGAACCTGTACTTTGTGTTTCAATAATCACTGCAAAGTAATTTTTTTCTCCGCTGGAATTCGCTACCGATTACTCTAAACATCATATACACCATGCGCATTCTCTACCCAGTCGACAAAATTGTCTGTTCAATATCTTCGCTGTTGATTACCCAATCGTATTACAATTTACAAGCTAAGTATATGTCAAATTACAAGTCTGAGTTGAGCCAGCGAGAGTGGGGCCAACGAGAGTTTGGTCAGCTAGAGGTGAGCTAGCGAGAGTTGGGCCAGCGAGAGTGAGACCAGCGAGATTTTCCTATGGTAGTAAGACGCGTAACTATTATTAACATTAAGTATGTATTAAATAAAATCCAAAAATTTTAGTATAAAGAAATATGAATAAAAAGGTATTATATAATATAACTAATAATGAATAAATTACGTGAATGAAACAGAAACAGAATCAAATGATGGATTTTAGAAACAGACTGCGAACTTGAAAATTCTATACAGATGTACCATCATTTTGTTGTCTGCACTCAACGCAAATTCCTGTCCAGGTTTTCTTTTGAACAAGTTGAAATTTTGCGCGCAGATGCAAGCAGTGCAATTGCATTCGCCAGTGTTGTGCACTGCATCCAGCTTGCAGTCTGGCAACGCTTGGCGTTTGAACGAACCGTTACGCGTCCTGCTGAAGAAAATTTACTTGTAATTCGGTTGCTTCAATTCTTGTGCTGGAATTTGCTTAACAAATGCTGTATTGTTGTCTGCTGTCCCATAGCGTAACGCTTTTTACTGCGCTCTTCTCACGCCTACACCAAAGTGCTTGAGTTTTTTGTTTCATGGTAATATTTAACACCGCCGGACACGGTTCAAACAAATGAATCTTGCGGCGATAAAAAAAAACTAATTGGAATATTTTGTCTAAGCCCCTCCCCCCAACGCCTTTTAAATTTCACATTTCACATTGTGCATTCAATGACCCCTAAAAACAAAAATAATAAAAAAGAAAAGAGCGTAGAGCGTAGTGCAAAGCACGAAAACAATAACATACATAGCATAATGGCAAACCGCCATAATCGGGTAATATTTTATTATATAATTCTCAGTTGGCAGTCGAGTCCAAATTATTTAATTACTTCATTTTGTTTCGTTTGTTTTGTTGGCTTTTCCCGCTGTCGCTTTTTTACCTGCTCTTGCCAGTTTTATAACAATTATTTCAAATAAATATTTGCAAATGCTTAATTGTCACAGCATACCCTGTAAATGCGAAAGCAAAAGCAGAACATCATTTAAAAACTGTCGAATGCGGCATTCGAATGCTTTCAAATCAATATTTCATTTTAATAAAAGTTACAACTTGTAGCTCTTGATTGACACTATAATTGGTGCTTTAGAATATTTTTGGCAATGTATCGATTTTCAAAAATATTTACAAAACTTATGTTTAAATATTCCAGAAAGTATTATAAATAATTGTGAAACTTGCGAACCCATTAATCTTATACCAAAAATTCGAACCAAATTTTATAAATACCCTATACAACATTTTTCAATTGATTTTGAATATTTTGCATCTGGTTGAGTTCAAGATTTTTGAAGTATGCAAATTGAATTAAAATTTAAACATGATTATCATTAAATTTAATATCGTAATACCGCACAGAGTTGCATTTCAAGCGGTATTAATTGTTAGACGTACAGGGTATCGATCTTTAATTTTCAAGAATCGATATTTTCGATCAATTCACGTCTTAAAACCGGAAATTTGAATTTGCAGGTAATCTGAGAGAAAAAACTTAATAAACGATGCATAGAAAATTAAATGAATATTGTTTAAAAAACAAACAACAACTAGTAAGGACAGAGTAGAATCGATTTAATCCAAAAAAAAAACTCGATTAAATCGCATCGAAGCCCAGCTCTAGTACAGGGTATCTGCTAGTCGTGCGCGCTGAACACTGAACATTCTTGACTTGCTCACACATCATTTTGTGCATTTCTTTTGTTATGCTATTTTCTTTGTTTCGGCACACGAATTTGAACTGTGAAGTTAAATTCAAATTCGCAGTCGATGGGCAAGGGGGCGCGGCGTCGGACAGCCGGAGATCTTGGCCAGCGATGTGGCCGAGGAGAGCCGCGCAAATTGTGTTCATTTGTATGCCACATGGGGGCTGTGGGTGTCGCTTGTGTTGTACGCTTATTGCGGAAAGAAAGTCACAAAAAGGTAGCGAAACTGTTGCACGAGCTACGCCACTTGAGCGTCAATTAAATATTTTCGTGTCTTTCTTTCGGCCTGTCTCTTCGGCAGACTCGTTTTCATTTTCATTTTCAGCTTCAGTTTCGTTTTTGTCTCTTTTATTTTTGGTTTTATTTTTGGTTTTTTGGCAACGGCTCAAGTAAAAACAATAAATAAGTACGCAGACAGGAAACAAACGACTGCATCGCATGCCAATTCAGCGCCGTTGCAGTGCCTGCCAAACTGTTGCCAATTGAAACATGCAACTGTTTAAATTCAATTCGTATCTCGTATGATATATAAACATAATTTAATAGCCATTAGGCATCCACGAAGCCACTGAGCGTCGTAATAAAAGTGCTTAACATTTGGCAACTGAAGGTCTATGTGGGGGAAGCCCCTAAGCTAAGCTTACAAGAATATTATGCCCATTTCGGAAACTATTAAAGCTATCTAGTTACTACCTACAGTAATAGTAAACATCAAAAAATTCAATAATTTTATATTTAATATACAAAAAAATTTTAAATTAATTTAATTTTCAATATATTTAAATTTTAATAATAATAGCATGCAAATACTCGTTTATTTCAAATGTTGAATACCATACCCAATACTGTGTATTGTCATACAAAGATGAATAATAAGCGCTATATTGTTGTAATTCCGTTGTTATTCGGAATATATATGTATACTCTCTTTAGTTATATTTAACTATCGTGAAAAGCACATTGAAATCGGTAAATAAACAAAGGAGTTATTAACGAAACAAAATTGCAGGTATTGCTTATAAAAAGGTAAGAAGAAGACGCATTGCTGCTTGACTTTGTATGCCAGTTTTAGTTAATTTTATTTTTAAAATATAGGCTACAGGGTGTTCTACAGTCGGAAAGGCAAGTGGTATTCAAAATCTTAAACTAACTTGATCTGGAGAATCTTAATACCGAATAAGGTGTCCGTAGCTCTTATAGTAGTTGCTGAGATCTAGGTGTTCATACAGACGGACAGACAGACCTCTTTATCGACTCAGCTTGTTGTTTTGTTATTGAATATATATACTTTGTAAGGTTTACCAAGCCTCCTTCTGGGGGTTACTTACAATTAACAGACCCTTTTGCTATTTTGTTAAAGTACAGGGTCTTAAAATGCGTCGAAATATGTTGTATGTTTAGCAATTTGTTAGAATTATTTGATTCCACTTATTAATTTTGGTTTCTGGCGAAGGTTGTGGGTTTTCGTGTGGCAATTAGGCAGTATATTTGTGGATATATAATACTTTGTGCATGCTTCAAAGTGGCAGGGAAAAGCCGCAATGCCACTCAGGCCGATGCTGCTGGCTGCCTTTTAGCGGTGTACCTACTGCTATATATACTATATATGTTAGTACCTGCTTCAATTACTGCTTTCAAATTGAGTTTAACCCGCTGACCGGCAGTCACTTTGACATGCCGTATGGAATCTGGAAATTCAGCAGGAAAACCCGTATGCCGCTGACAGCTAAGTGCCATACATGGATATAGTTGGTATTTGCGAAACCAATGAACTGTGCAGCCCGGCTTCAAGCAGGACATTGGAGATTGATTGACAGACACGAGCCATTGGTTAAATGGGCCGGTTCTAGGGGGTAGAGGGTAGAGGGTAGTTATGGGGGAGTATGGGACTCGGTGCTATCACTGCCTGTAAGTGTATGTGCATATTTATTTGTGTATTTATTTGTATGGCTGCAGCTGATACAACGAACTTTGATCTCTTAGCAAAATATTTGCAATTTAATCGAGCGTTTTATCAAGAGTTAAAAGGCAGCAGCTACAGTCGAGTGCACGCAAAAGTTCTACTAGCTAGCAAATAGGCAACAACGTACATTTAAAAATAAACATTTGGATGCCAGAAACAGTATTGCAAACCGGGTTTCAACTGAACCGAAAACCAAAATTCTTAGACATTTTTTACCGCGAACCGAACTTGGAACTGAACGGTATTAATGAAATATAGTTGAAACAGAACCCTATTTGAGTTAAAAAGGAATGGTTAAATTGGAAAATTCAAGTTATTAAAAGGCAATGCGAATTTTATGTTTATATAAATCTACATTTTTTTTGTTTTGATAATTGAATCTGCTTTTTAGACTCTGTACTTAAAAAAAGTGCAAAAGGGTCTGTAAAATTAGTCCAAGAAGGCTATGTATGTAACACTTAGAAGAAGGCGTGGCAGACCACAGAAAGCATAAATATTTTTCATCATTACGACCAGATGACTCGATATAGCTATGTCTGTCTGTCTGTATGAACATCTAGATCTCGCAAACCATAAGAGCTACGTAGGTTCTGTTGTGAAGTTTGTTTTAGATTTTTGATAAACATACAAAAATAAGAACACAACAGCCACAATTTTAAAGCTACAAACTTGTAATTTGGTCATAGTCAGCCTCGTCATTACTGGATTAAATTTATCCTGCACTACGAAGCTAATTATAATGCCGTGTATCCATGAAATAGGTAAAAACAGGGTTAATATCTTTGTCTAAATACATTAATAGTTTGTCCATCCGTCTGCCTGTCTGTATGAATACCTAGAACTCGCATATTATAAGAGCTAAAGTTGCAATTTTTTTTGTTTGGGTGCTTCTATGCAGTATTAATTTATATTTTGATAAATTTTTTTTTTCATTAAATGTAATTTGAGGTAAGTTTACTGAAATCGTAAGGTAAGTTTAATGAAATCGTTCCCATATTTTATTCATAACTATTTCCACTAATTGTGAATTAAATAACGAAATAGTAAGGCTTTAAACATTTATTTGGAAGTGTAATAAATTTAAAATTGACAGATTTTTTAGACTAGTTTTCAAAATATTTATGAGTTTTATTTTTTGAAATTAAAATTAAAATAATTTGTAACAAACAAAGTTGTAAACCGTTAGGCTGATGCTTGCTCGAAAGTGTCGATGCAACCCTGCTGTTAACGGTTCTTGCCTGGCTTCTGTTAACTGCTAACTGTTGACAGCTGGCAGGCAGCTGTAAATGCAAGTGTGAATACAATTGTGGGGCTCTGTTAATGCATTTGATGATGTGTTGCATGCCACTTGGCGCACTTTACTGGCCGCGCGGCAAAGTAACATTTAGTGCGTGTGGCAGGCTTGGGGGGTAGATCGGTTTAGCGGGTGGAAAAATTAATACGATTCGTTGTCGTTGCCGTTGCCGTTGTCGCTGTCGTTGATGGTCGTGACATCGTGTGGCATCGTGCTTCGGCTTTGCTGCAGCATCAGAGCTGAGCAGCGTTTTAGAATTTCAGTTCGTATTTGTGTTGCCCAGTGGCAGGTTGTCGGCAGCGGGTCCTGTGTGTGAGCGTTCAGCATTCAGTTCGATGCTACGTAAATTTCAGTTAAAAATTTGAAAACCGACTAAATAACCCAAATCTGTGGCAAGTGGCAGCACTTAATGTGAGTATGCTAATAGCACTTGCTTCTGCCACAAGCCATCGTTTCGCAAATGTGGCACGAGTAACCTGTAATTTTGTCAGCTTCTGTTTACCTGAGATCCTTTGCCAATGTAAAATTTTCGTCTTTCTTATTTGGCTTGTGACATGCACGAGCCCCTAATCTTTGGCGCCTGCCACGCCTGTCCTGCGGCACGCGTGATTTATTATTTATCAGTCAAGTCCTACGGCAGAAATAATCTAAACCAAACCAAACAAAACAAAAACAAAAACAACATAGCGAACCGTCGTGAAGAGATGTGAGCAAAACTGACAGCAGAAATCACGCATACGCCGCATAAACACTTCAATGCTATTAACATGAATATTTCATTTCATTTGGTTTGATGTACATATACATATATATTTATAAACACACACATGCGTATACCTGACTGTTTCCAAAAAAGACACGTAGCACACGCTGCATCAGCTTGAACCGATCTCAGACGACAAATTAGCAAATCGTTTTTGATTTTTTCTTTTGCCTTGATATGATGGTTTTCCCATTCTGCCACAGCAGCTAATCGTTCAACTGCATTCACAGACAATATTGAATTGAAATCAGCATAAAGAAGTGCTGCTTATATACTGGCGCCATCTAACGTTAATTTGCAAACAATTGCAAGCAGAAAAACAAGGTCACATTTTTTCAAATTTTGCATAACTAATTAATGACAAATATTCAAAATAAAAAGAATAAAGTGATTATGCTTAAAATCCACCCGCTCTTCTCTGCCTAGTCGAGCAAATGGTTTGTTACATATCTTTGCTGCAGTTTAGTCGATCGTAATGTTTGTTTTTGTGTGTGTGTAGGTCTATTTTTTTTATTTTCGACCAGAATTTTGATCTTTTGTGTAGAATCGTAATGTTATTTAAGCCTGCAACAATAGAATTGTGCCTGTTGTTAATGATAGGGAGGTATTAAAATTATAAACAAACAAGTTGGTCAGCTTACAGCATAGGAGAACCTACATACCTGCATACCATATTATAACAATAACACAAAGTTTGGTATAATTTAATCACTTCTTCCGATAGTTTGCTTCATAACCAAAAAAAACTCTCTTTAAACATAAAAAACACAAAACCAAAATTACAAAAATTATTTCATAAACAATTTTTCCAGTGCACTTTAACGTGTATAAGTAACAAAGTTCTTCAACGTTTCTCTCTGTGTAGCAATAGAAACATGGCGCGCGTGTATTTGCATAGTCGTGCAACAGTTCGGCGATGTCTGTCTTTTAATTTAATTGGCTTAAAAGCGGCTTAAGGCTAAGACTTCAACCGACGACAATCTAAGTGCATTGACCTCTTGCTCTTTGGAAGGCATGCTCTCTTGCTCTCTCTTTCGGTGCGTGCGTGTCTGTGCATGTTTGTGTGCACAGTGGGTGTGGCACTTGGGTGGTTGAGTGGTTGGACTGTTTGTAGATGGTCGCTAAAGCATCGTTAAACGCCGCGCATCAAATTATCTTTAGATTTATAGCACTTGCTGCCATTTATTTGGCCGGCACAGTGGTGTCCGTCAATCATCAACTGCATAAATAATTAAACCACGTTTGTAACTGAATATTTCATTTAAATAATACTCATATTTATCTATTTTAAAACATATTTCGAAACGTACATGTCTGACACGATAGGTTAGCTTAGGACCTCTCTAGAAAGACTTAGCGATAAGCAGTGAAAGTTGAACAAATAATTTAAATCACATATTATTATAGAAGTTAAATATTAAAATGCATTCAATGCTGTCGAAACCATGCACTATGGGGAAAATACTAGATTTTTTGAACTTAATCCAAGTGGGTAAAATTACATTGTGTTAAACGAACTTCATCAAAATAACATTAAACTGTTAGGTTGCATTAATAATTTATATGTTTGACAACACATGAAAGTAGACTTTGAATTCAGCCACATTTCATAAACAATCGAGGGACAGACTTAATGGATGTTGTGTGTGTGTGTGTGTGTGTGTGTTATGGGAAAGCCTTTTACTGAAAACACAACATCTAACACCTGCTTAATATTAAAACATAATTATGGAATATATAGAATCGTGCAAAATTTAATTTCTGTTTATTTGTAAAAAATGTATTTAGTTAGTTTTAATTTACAACTACTTTATTTTATTGTTTTCGAAAAAGAATACCTAACCTAAAAATTGTTATACATTGTTTTTTATTATTTATGTATTTTTATTATGTATTATGTTCTAGTTGATAATCGAAGCTGCTTTTACTGATTATTATACTTTGCTCTTTGTTAGGTTCCCTACAATATCTGATATGCATAATTTGTAGATTCATTTTTTATTATTATATTAAAAATGTTAATCTATGAATGGTGGACCGTGAAATTAAGCACACACTTCGAATATCGGCTCTCGTAAATCTTATTTAATATACTATTTTATGATTCCATGAAATGCAAATATTTTGCAATATAAATTGTAACGTTTAATTGTAGGGAACAAGCACTGTGCAGCAAAACACGCATTAATCTTGGGTAATTTCAATGCGCTTTGTCATTTGGTATTTGGCTGGATTTTATGGCAAAATAAAAACAATTGCAAGTTGTTTTTGTTGCCTGCTTTTAGGCGTCAACATATTACCTTTTTATGGACAGCCAAAGCCAGAGAGATCCAGCAACAGAGATTGCCAGATTCGGAGAAAGAGAGACCGTCACTTGCATGGCTTTTGATTTATGTCAATTGGCTAAAATACTGTTGCAAATGTTGACAGGTTTTTAGCTAACGAGATGAGCCCACAGAGAGCTATTCAAAGTACTTTTCATTAGAGAGTGCTCTTTCGGACGGTCTTTGTCTCTTTTGGCCATCAGTGTTGCTAAATCCGCTTTTCCCGTCAAATCTAGTTGTTTTTGAAGAGCGTGTGCTAGAAAAATATTCAAAAATTCACATAATAATTCAAAATATTTGATCTTATTTTGTTCAGCCTTTATAAAATTAAATATTGTAGGAAAATTGTTGTTTTTAGAGTAAAAGCAATTGTGTTGTCATGTAATAACCTGTAAGAACGTAGCCGATCAGCTGGACGCACTCGACTGTAGAAAATTTCTGCAGATTAGAACAATACCACAGTTTTGTCCCTTCTCAATTTTTCTCTCTAATCCATCGAAAAACTTTCTAAAATTAAATCTTTCAAATTTTTGTGGCAGCTATGCTTTAATTTGGCAGAGCAACAGGCGCAACTTGACAAACTGAACAAGTTGCCTACCTTCCTCCCTCCCTTCCCACTGGACGTGGTCTGCAGCGCTGTGGAGTTTGGGTTTTACAAATTCATTTAGCGCTTGAAATATGCATAAACATAATTTCGTTGGCCAATTAACATTTTGTTGAAGTGTTGCAGCTGTTGCTATAATATCTCACCTGTCACACTGGTCGTATGCGCAACCACATCTGCCAAAGGCTTTGTGTAGCTAACAGAATCCTTTTTTTTTTTTTATGTATTACAATACATTCCATTGTGTCGCTTGCTTTTGTGCTCATTTTAGCTAATTTTGTAGCTTTAATTAAGTACCCAAAAAATAAAAGAAGTCGAATACAAATGAGATGCAAAACAAATGCGTCCGTTAGGATGCCAGCCCTATACAGCGTTTTGGCTAACCGAAGCACGTGCTTCAATTCTTTCACATAAAAATACACGGGAAAAGAGGTCAGAATAACAACAACAACAACAACTGGCAGGAAAATGCGAAAATTGTCAGGCTCTGGGTATTCTTACTGTTTCTGTTGTTATTACTTGGAGCCAAGGCAAGAGCAAGCTAAAGCTCTGGCCAACTTTTGTTTTCAACTTGAACGCATTTCATTGCGCTGAATACCCTGGATTCAATGCAACCGGATTGCTTAAAAATAAACAAAGAAAAAACATTTTGTAGACTCTCTTTAAAATTAATTTGACTTAAATACGTTCAAAATACGTAGTACAAATTTGTATTAATGTTTATTGATTATCAATTATTAAATTTAAGTTATTTATTTGTTTTATATTTGTCAACTATTAAAATTTTTTATTATTTATTAATAAGTGTTTTATTTATTTATTATACGTATGTGTTTGATTTAATACTGTGCTCTTGCAATTTAAATTTAATTTAATTAAAATTTCCATACTAAATTTAATTAAAATTCCACAAATTTAATATTTTTAGGGTAATATGCTAGGGTATTATGCTAGCTGTGCATAGCCATATTGCATTGCTTGTGCATATTTCACCTACGTTTTTTTCGCCACTTGTTGAAAGTCATTAATTTATGATGATGGGCAGAAAAACTTTTGGGTTTTGCCCGCTACATTCTTCTGCGAATTGTACAATATTCGTACGTGCAAGATTCCGGCTTTTTAGCACAGTTTTTTAAGCGACACGCTAAAGAATAGAGGTGTATCAAGTGACGACAGGGAAAATAGAGACTCTGCTTGAAGCTTGCATACGTATACGCTGGCTTTTGACACAATTTTATTTAGCGTTTTATTTAATTTGCATGGCAAACTAAATGCTTAAGCGACATGGGATTAAGCAGCGCATGTGGAACATCGCTGGGGAGTGGAGCGGGGAATGGGGTGTAGGTGACCCGCTCGGCAGCTTAACAGCTCTATAAACACGGCCAACAATGCACAGTGGGCTGGATCGCAATAGAAACTGACCTAAAATCGTATAATAAAGTTGCATACTTGAAATTTTGTAAAATGCATGGCCCATATAGAGTAGAGAGCTTTCGCAGCCCCTTGCGGTATGCAACAAAAAATAAGCATGTTGTGAATTATTACTATGACATCTAACATCTTGCTTAAATTACACTATTATTTAATTTTCCCTTGTTTTTGGAAACAAAACAATACATATGTAGATAGTAAATTTTTTTGTTTTGTCATTAAAACCCAAACTATTTAGTTAGGTATTATATCTTACAATATAGTTTTAGCTCCCTCGAATTTTATGCCAGGTTCTTTTGCGATCCAGCCCACAGTGCAATGGGCAGGCGAAGGCAGCAGTGCAGAAAGCGGCAGATAATGCAAACAAAACAATGCAAATGACAAGAGCACCAACAATAACACCCGGGCTCTAAAGATGCAGTCTCTGGACTGCCTGAGATTGCAGCCTTTGGCAGCAGTGATGGCACTTGAGTTCGCATACCAAAAGACCTGGGGATGCCACAAGGGTTTGGGATGGTATGGGGGATATCTCTGGATATATTGAGTACAAGAGCATGTGTCTTTGTCTTGATGTGCATTGTTGCCAGCCACTGCACAGCGAAGCGGCAACTGCTTGATTATATTCTGCAACTGCTTGCTAAATTGTACATGCACTGCTTGCATGAACTGCTTGCATTTTGCATAAATGCAGATTTGACAAAAACTAAAACAGCTTGCACCATCCCAAGGTCATACACTGCTTGAAATAGAAAATATAAATAATAAATAAAATAAATAATAATAAATACATTTTAAAGAAACAGACGACACTTCAAAAACTTAAAAGCCAACTCAAAATGATTCTGAAAACATCCACTGGTGTTATAAAAATTACCTTTTCTTTTATTTCAATATTTTCATTTCTTATAAATTTGATTATTTAAAGTTTGCTTGCTTAGCAATCCACTTACTAAAAATATTTTACAAATTGATAAGTACTTATTTAAATCTTCTGGGAATATACCAAAATTCGCGTATCGTTAAAAAAAAGAATTAACTTTGGGTATGTATTAGCGTTAAATGTCAAAGTTGTTTTTTAGGGAATGGAGAATGAATTAAAAAACAAAATAAAATTAATTGTTTTAGAAAGATTTGAATTTAAATTTTAATTTAAATTAATATATGTACATTAAATTAGGTTTGTGTTCTACTGAATCTGCAGTTATTACCGAGATTTTAATGATTCCTGTTAGGACTATCTTGTGTGTAATTTGCCTCAATTCAATTATGCTTTCGAATAAAATCCAATTATTTGGCAAATGGTGCATATAGCCGTTTTAGTGGCGTATATAATAGAATTACAGGGTATCATAAAAATAAAGGCATAAAAAACCATGTAACGCAAGCAAGAAAAACAAAAAAAAAAACAGTTGACAGCGCATAAAAAATGCTGGCGAAAAAAAAAATACAGAGATTGTTACGACTTGGTGGACTCCCCACCGAGGAAAGGCATTGGAAAGGCAGAGGAATCAGATGTGCTGTGGAAAGACAACGACGTTTAAATGTACAATATATAGTATGCAAACTGAAGCTTAGCGAGCCATGTGCGAGCTGAGCTTTCAAATACTAATGGTTTGAGATAATCTCTTGCACTTATGCTATCTACCAAATAGATATGGAGAGTAATACGCATACGTCTAGTTGTACTCAAAGTACTAGATGGCAACAATACAGACGCAGACAGAGACAAATGTAAGCTGCTTACCAGCACAGAGCTGACATAAAACAGTTGTATAAAGTACAAAAAAAAAAAGGCAGTGACAACGCAGCCGATCAGTCGGACGCGCCCGACTGTAGTATACCCTGCAGCCTATATTTATGCCTCATTAACCGATTCTAATACGTTGTTCAGAATTGAATAATGGTTTAATGTTCAATATTCAGTTTATTATTCGATTTTTAATAATTAGGGCATAAAGGGGGTGTGGTTTCTAATATTTTCAATAAGCTGCGTGTGGTATACAAAAAAAGGCTGTTCTAAGTTTTCTTAGTTTTCAAGATTTAGGCGTTCACACGAACAGTGCAAAATTGACCATGAAAAAGAATATGTACTTTGTAAGATCTGCCACGCCTTCTTTTGCCTTTAACATTCGCACAAAGTTATAAACCCTTTTTTTTAACCATTTCATGGGTATAGGGTGAAAAAAGAGCCATCAAAGCAACAAAATAAAAACAATTGTAATTGATTTTTCTTTTGTTTTATTTTGCATGCCAGCAACAGTTATGCTTTAATTATAATTTAATTGAAATGTGAAACTTCAAAGCGGGCATACAATTAAAATGCTGCATGCAGACAAATCGTTTGTGGTATTATAATTCTGATTAAAACATGAATGCTCATTTTCTGCATAAATTATACATTATCATTATTTAAAATGCTATATGCTTTTTCAATTAATTGTAGCACATGCTGCCCAGTGGGACCCATGTTTGTACCTCGCTTCGTTTGTTTTCCTACACAAAATCATATGCTTTGACACGGTTCAGGTAGTGTTTATTTAGTGATGACCCGATGTCCTTTTCAAAGTTCACTGCATCAATTTTTGCATAACTTTTCGGCTGTCTAACGTCAAAGTTACACAAAATTGTTTGCTACAAAAGTTCGACTGGGTTACTCGTGCCAGAACACGCAAAATTCGCCCAAATGTATGCCATAATATTTGTGTATGCGTACGAAAATACCAGCATAGGACAGCAAGTGATGATCGACTAGCAATTACCCTGCATATTAACAAAGTTAAATCGTTTAGTTCCGTACTATCCAAAGTTCAGCTGTTCAACTGAATAAAATCTGTTTATTTTTTGTGCCAAATTTTGCTCTTTTCAAGGAGTTTTTTCTGTGGAACACTTATAGGTCTATTGTTATTGTTTTTATTAACATAAGCTCAAATACCTTTGATGGATAGTTAAAATTGCTATACCGTTTTTTGCATTCAATATTTTAACTGCAATTAAAGCAGTTAAATATTATAAAGAAACCGTAGTTTGCATATTACATTATTAAGCATTTAAAGAGCCTAAAAACCAGTAAGAGCAGTGGAATAGAACTGTTTTTTCCGGTCATCCTTTTCTGTTTTTATTCCAGCAAAAAAACTTTAAAAATTAATTAGATTTTGAAATCAGCTCAAGCCAAAATATGAAAGTTATCTTTTAAAGTTATCTTTTATTAGATTCATAAGATTGTGATCTGATTTGTTGGGGAATTGCATGCAAAATCTCAGGAATACCTATTCTGTTTTCTAAATATTTTTTTTGAGTATTTTTCAGTTTAATTTTTTTTTCTTACCCATCACCTGCATTAATTTCCTTCGCGAATGCCAGGGTATGCCCATAGTACAAAAAGCTTTTGCCTGGCAACAGATTTTTGCCTCAACGTGATTTTCTGTCTGGATTGAAGCTGAAGCAGAAGATGTGGGCATGGGCTTTTTCATATGGATTTTGGGGCATGTAATTGTGGCATGGCGCTGTTGCCACATGTGGCAGAGCTTAGCACCGGCTTTCTTGCTTTGTGTTCGCTTAGTTGTCATACGATTAAATATCATTGCCAATTAAAGTATCTTTGCTATTATGGATTTCTGCTACATGAAATCTCACACATACACAGATACACTATTTGGTTGCTTTGTCTGTGTGTGTGTGTGTGTCGATTATATCGGGGTTAGGTTAGGTTATATCTGGTGTATCGATAATGTTGCATCGCATTTTCCATTTGTTTTTGCAGATGAATTGAGCAAATAAAACGCTTTATTCGCTCACATTCTTTAGTTCCATTGTTTTGACTTACGACCTACCTGCATTACTCGGACTGTAGCTCTCTCTCTTTCTCTTCATCTGTCCATCTCTTACGCTCTGTGCTTACGTACGTCCTAGCTGGAGCTCACAGCATGTGACTTTTTGTAAATTTCATTTCTTATGCATTTCATAAAGTTTAAACCGGCGAGTTTATTAAAACTCTGAACATTTAGCTTTAGTTAGCGAAATAACGCCGTTGATTATTTTTGGTTTTATATATCTATATCTAAACCGTGTAACCATAAATTTAATAAAAATAGGATAAATAACTTAATACAAATACAAATATATGTATATCGAGCCCTCTTCGCGTAAAAATCGTAAGCGACAAAGGCAAATTTGTTGTTCTACACACATATTTGCTACTTAATCTGACGTGAATGCTAACAAAATAAGCAAAATTTTGATACATCATATCTTTGTTAGTTTTGGATCGATTTTGATAAAACTTTCAGAGTTTGTAGATATTAATAATCTCTACCATTTACGAAACTCTAAAGAATTTATGTAGATAGATTTGTATCTCTAAGTCAATGTATTGTATTGTGGGCGGACAGGGCGCGGCATTTGAAATATATTTGATATGCGCATGGCATACACCGGCCTGGTATTTGTTTTATTGAGTATAGAGCTATTTAATTGGCATATAAAGGAAAAGTAACATTTTTAATAAGACAAAATTTAAATATATTTATTTTTGTGTGTTCATTTTGTCGCAGCAAAGTCACGTAACGTCAGTTTGGAACTGCCCATATGTATATTTTGAAATGTTTATGGCTGGCTTAGTAAGTGTTCTCGGTGCTATTACACTCATGCAGATAGCTCCCACTGGGTTGTTTATTGTTATTTGTTCATATTGTTGTCGTTGTCGTTGTCGTTGTCGTTGCCATTGTTTTCTGTAGGGAGCATGAGGAGCCGTATTAATATGTTGACGCTGATGTTATTGAGAATATTGTACGTGTCTCTGGGCTAAAAATGCCGCTGGCAAACCGCAAAATATAAACACATACGCGTATGTACAGATGCTAAGGCTCACACACACACACACACACACACACGCACACACACGCAGACATTTGTAGTTACTTATGTAGAATATGGTGTTGTATTTCTGCTTCTTCACAGCCACGCCCCTTAAAGCCAACCATGCCAAGTTTGCCTTCAATGTTGCATTTGCCAATTTATCCAGTTGTAGTCCATGTCGTTGTTGCTGTTCATGGGATGGCCCATGGGTTTATACTAGAGATGGGCATGGGCCGGGTTTTTCCGTGACACGATGTGACACGATGGGTGTCCGTGTGTTCGTGTTAAAATTCTATGTATTGTCCCAAAGTCTAAACTAAACTGCAAACTTTGCCCCAAAAAATGCCCAAAGTCGGAAATGTTTTGAACAATTTAAACTTCGTTTTTCCGAATTAATATTTTCGTGCCGTGTAGGGTCGTGACGAAAATTTCAGTCCATGCCCATCTCTAGTTTATACAGTCGTTCGCTTGTTTACTTTGGATATACTACCACGGGGCAGGCTACTCCATGTGCGTAAGTATCCTAGCAGCCACAGCTTGTTAGAGGGCATTACAGTTACATCTATGTCTCTATTGTCAGTCTGGTCTAGTATAAGCTCTTGTTGCAAGTCCTGTTGCAAGTGAAAAGTTTTGCAATTGCAAGTCGCAACACTCTGCAGTGCCTGGACGTGGCCGTTACAATTCATTTGAGTCTTAATTGCGCAGAAAAACAATTTAGTTCAAGTGATAGTTAAGTGGCAAAACAAAAAGCAAATAAGTTAGACGCACTTAAATTGTTTATCTAACCACACTAAGCCAAATAGACAATGATTTGTTGAACCCAGTGAAGCTCTATCACGAATCTTGTTTTGTTCCACAATTCAAGTGCAAATCGGAATGGAATTTACCTCGATTTGGGCAGAATACAGGATTGGAATAACATCAAGAGCAAAGATGAAGTTACGAATTGTATCTTTTTATATCCTGTACCCATGGGAAATGGGAAAAACAGGGTTAATAGCTTTGTCAGAATGCATGTAACAGGCAGAAGCAGGCGTGGCAGACCCCAGAAACTATATATATTCTTGATCAGGGACGAGCTGAGTTGATATAGCCCTCTCTGTCTGTCTGTCTGTCTGTCCGTCTAGATGAACGCCGTGAATTCCTAAACTATAAAAGCTAGAGAGGCCGTTTCGGTTACAGATCAAGGTTAATTCACTTTCTTGGATGCCACGCCCCAATCTATAAAATATGAATAGCAAGCGTAATATTGAACAAAGAATGTTGTTATTTGGTATACATACTCTCCTCTTATATATTCAACCTACCTGAACAGCGCATTGAAATCGATCAATAAACACAGGAGTTATAAGCGAAACAATATTGCAGGCTTTTGGCACACATAAAAAGGTAGTAGAGGAAGCATTGCTGCTACGCTTCGTATGATAGTTTTATAAAATATATATAAAATATAGGGTACAGGATATTATACAGTCGGGCCCGTCCGACTGATCTGCCCCGTGCAAATATTTATACCCTGTACCCATTGGAAATGGGAAAAATGGTTAATATTTTTGGGAGAATGTATGGTACAGGCCGAAGGACGCGTGATAGATCCTATAAAGCTGTATTGATATAGCCATGACCGTCTGTGTAAATTTTATTAATAAACCAGGTTTCTGCTACCTTCTTGGCAGCTTGACACTACTTGCACTAACTTAATACACCCATTTGTACTTTTCTTAAGTGCAGGGTCTAATAAATAAATAACATTTTAAAATTGCTCCTAACTGAATATTTTCGTTTTTGGATCAAGAATTTGTATGGCTTCCTTTACTTTTGACTACGGACTGTAGACTCAATGTGAACTCAATAAAAACTCTTGATTTTTCTCTCGGTGTACGTGCGTTTTGGTATGTTACTATTTTCCTAACTCAGTTGGTTTTTGCTTCACTTTATAATCTGATTATCTCTATGACAGTATTTATATTTAAGATTCCTTAGAAATTGCATACCGCGCAGTTGAAAATTTCTTTTGAGCTTGAGTGAAATTATTGGCACGTGCTTGGCGCTTGCTGAAATTTTTTGCAGAAAACTTTTTGGTTTCGCGCATCGCAAATCGCATACAAATTTCTTTAAAAAAAAAAACTTGTATATAATCTTCACGAGTTACGCTTTAATGCGCTTAGAGTCTTGCAAATTGTAGCTGATTGAAGCGCATTCATTTATGAAAAGCATCCGATTTAATAGAGACTTGAACAAGTAAAAGACAGGTGCTTTTATCGAAACTGAAAGCCGTAACGTAGTATATCATTGTAAATTGTGTCTAAACTGCAACACGTTGGGCGCCAAAAAGCCATAATTGCAAACCGTTTTGAGCATTATTTGAATAATAAATGTTTTAGCACATTCATAACAAATGTCTGCTGTGTAAAATGAATGCGAATTTTCAGAAATTCGTATAGGGTTACCAGTCCTATTTGGTTTCTTTGCACCTCCTGTGCTGTTATGGGTCTGTCTGCCACGCCCCTTGGCGCCCAGCCAACATAAATTGCAGCTAGGAAAAGGGTCATAAATGTAATTTAGGCTCAAAACTACAAAACGATGTTTACCATTAATTTCAACCAACGACAACGATAACGAAACTGTGCAAGAGAGCGACAATGTCAACCACAAGGACAACAAGAACATGAGTATGCACTGAAAAATTTGGGAAAATACCCATATACATACATATATCTCACATGTATACACATACATACATATATGCATATACTGATAATATGTTTGGTGAGTTAATTAAAATCCGAAATGGCGAATGGAACAACAACGGAACGCAGACGGGAGCAAATGGGAAACAGTCGAAAGAAGGCGGGCATCTACTTTTGTTGCTAACTGTATGTGAAGGGAATACGGGGGGACCGTAAGAACACTGCATTTGGCCAACTGCAGTTACGAGAGTTGACACCACAAAAGTTTTCAGTGCCAACAAGATAAGGGAAATAAAATTAGCGCAAAATAAAATTAATTAAAATAGACTGCGCTTTGTAAGGTGGCCACCAACAGATACTCTTTAGTATATTACTTTGTTCGAATTTTGTAGTCCAAGAGAAAATTGCATAAAAATTGTAAAAAAGTTCAGACTTTTCGCAAATTAAGTTAACGAGAGATTAATTCGATAAAATTTGTTGCGACATTACTGGAACACAGTTTTAAAATGCTTTTGGTTGCGCAACAACTGAGGTTTGGTTTTGGTTCCGCTTGCGCTTCTCCTATTACTGTATTATATCGAGCCCTTCCCGCGAAAATGGAGTAACCAACAAAAGCAAATTTTACAGGAGAACGTTTTTTTCGCGAGAACGCGTCTGAAATTCGCAGCAAATCTGGCGCTTGCGATATAATTGACAGGCTGATATCTCAGTAAATACGCAAGATAAAATTATGAAATTTTTTGTGTGGATGAGTTGGGTGATTATGAACATAATTGCATCAAAAACCGAAAATCCAAAAAAATGTTGGTTACGTCTTTTTCGCGGGAAGGGCTCGATATGACTAAAATTGTATTTTTAAATACGTTTTTACAAATGGGAAATGATCCAGAAAAAGTCAACAAATATTTTATACCAAAACTTCAGGTTCTCGTTGGCTTTTGAAGAACTTAATTCCATTTAAGTAAATGAAATTAAAAATAATATATTTTGAGCCAAACCGATAAGTTTGGGTTTAAATTCTTTGTTAATGTTAATGTTAAGTTAAATTTTAAGGTTCCCAAGCGGTTGCAGCACTGATTGACTATTTGACTAGTGAAAAGAAACTGAATGATTTCCCAACACGAAAAGTTAGAGGAAAAAGTAGACCATGTTCTATTAAGTATGTGCATTTTAAAGTAACATTCTCTCAACTTGTCAGGCAGAAAACTTTTTCGCAACTACTTACAATAGACTTGCATATATCTATAAAAAAAACAACTTTTAATTAATTAACAGATTAAAAGTCTATTCAATGTTGCACTTGATGGCATACTATTTTCTTTTCAATTTTGTGTTGGCAGCTGCTCTCTAACTATTTTAGCTGCTTAAGTTTATTTAGTGAACTTGTGCCTCTGTGTGTGTTTGCGTAAGGTCATGCAGCTGCCAAGTGGCGCCAGAAATGGAGAGAATTGAGACAAGTTTATTTAGGGAACGTTTTAACTGAGGAGCACAGACGGAGACGCAGACGGATACGGAGATGGAGACGGAGATGAAGTATAAAAGGTAGTCGGCATTTCATGTCTGAATGCACTCAATGTAATAGCTAAACGTAATTCGAGTGCCGAGAGATATGCATAGCTGATGAGCAGAGATTCACACGCTTGTGAGTACACTCATAGATGCGAATAAATTTTGATATTCAACTGGGAAAATGCAACTTTTGCTGCGCTTGCTGCCTGTACTTCCGCTAGCCGCCATCGGCATTTCCGGGGGCCAGAAGTTTGCGTGTCAGTTCGCTTCCGTTGTTGCCTGGCATTCGGAGAAGAGCGCCAAGTGTAGCATAGAACAAATAGAAACTGTAGCTCGTCGTCGACCTGAGTAGACCTAACCAAACCTTGGCTAATTTGTGCCGTTTTCTTTTGGCAGTGACAAGGGACCTTGGCCAGAACATGGCCAGAATGCGAGCAGCGCCAATTTCAACATTTAGTCAGTGTCAAGTCTTTTATTTTTGTCACTATGCCAGCTTCAGCTAAAGGACAGACCGTTTTGATTTATGCCACATTTGCTTTGCATATGCCAATGAAAAGCAAACGAGAGAATGGAGAAAAGCACAATTGAAATCGGCGGCATTGGATGGAATGTAGAATATGGAATATAGACATGGATATGGACAGGGACGTGGACGTGGACGTGGTCATGGGGTCACGTCACAAACTTATGACTATAAGCAGACAATCGCTATGATACACACCAACAGACAGACCGACAGACAGACCGACAGACAGACCGACAGACAGACCGACAGACAGAACGACAGACAGACAAACAGACCGACAGACAGACAGACAAACAGATGGACAGACAGAGCAGATAGACAAGCTGGCAACCATGACGCTGCTTTAAGCGCTTATTTATGGGCCTCTGTTTAGGCGAACGCCTAAAAATATCGAGCGAAACTTTAGTTTCTCATAATGGAAAAAGTGCGTAGACTCGTAAACAACAAACACATTATGTATAATAAACTCACTGTCAAAAGTCCAATACGAGTGTGTGAGGATGTGTGAATGAGTGTGCATACAGGAGCGGAGTCAATCAGAACGCATGAATATTTAATTTAAAATTTTGGAATATGTACAATATTACAATATACTTCGATAACCGAAGAACGGATAGTTACTTAATTTTGGTGTCCATTTTTGAACTCAGCTTTTACGCTTACTTGAAGTCAAATGTGACATCGCAGACGCTTTTTTGGATGGTTTACCAACTGGTTGTTGGTTCATAAACGACGGATCACTTTTTGAAACCAGGATGTTCAAATAAATTAGTATACCGACCAATAATAATAATCGTCTTCTTTTTGTCGTATGCTTTTCATAAGCCCAAAACCCATTTGTATATGCAGCAACTGCAGCTGTTGAAGTTTGCACCTTGCCCAACTGTTGACATCATCACGACATTTATGAGTGGTGCTTATTATAGTCATTATTATTATTGCTATTATCATAATTTATGTAGCGTTCATTGCAAACTTGGCAGAAACTGAAAACTTTCTGCCATCTGCTGCCAGATTATTATCAAAGTTACCAAGTTGTATGTCAGAAGAAGTATTCCAACTTTCAACAGCTTTTGCTAAATCACCAGCTTATTATTTTTTTTAATAAATGCATTCAGTTTTGTGCAAGAACTACGAAGTAACTGAACAGTTTGAAGTTTTAAAACTACTATTAAGTAAGTGCAAGTAAGAAATGTGCCTAACATCCAAAAGGTCACGGGGTAGACTCCACATATACATATATGATCTTGATCAGGACTTCAAGGCTGAACCAATATAACCATGTTCAATTGTCCGCCCTTAATTCAATACTACTATACTATAAGAGGTGGTATTTAGGATATCCTAAAGTTTGTTTTAGATTTTGGATACCTTCCTTTCTTCCCGCGCAAATCGTAAAAGGTCACTGCAGTCTGTAACGTAGCCCGTGGCATTCTCCATCAATGTTGTGAGTTGCATTACGATCGGATAAGAAACAGCAAAGATATGCAACAGTCAATTTGCCGAACTGTGTCAGTTACGTCTGACTGTAGCTTTTCATACGACTGATCTCCATCGTCCTTACTGTTTTTTTGGGGGAAATACTATAGGTTTGATTCCCTGAAACAAAATATAATAATGCCTTTGTTATCTTGTAATCCGCTCCTGTAGTGCGTATGGGTATGTAGATTGCTTGCCATTTTGTGTTTGAGCAAGTTGCTCGGCTTCAAAGTAAGTCGGACAGAGGGACAAATGGGACCAAGCCGGGCAGGAAAATAAACGGAAGGCGTCGACGTTGACGTCGCTGCAAGCGCTAAAATTTCGCGCTGGCAAAACTTGGCTGATTTCCTTTTTTATGACAATAACAACAGGCACAGCCAACAACAGCAACACCAGCAACAACAGCAACAACAGCAATGACAATGGTGACAACAGCAACAAAGAAACAATTGCCAGTGACGTCAAAGTGCTGCTCAAACTGTTAGATTGCCAGGGGAAACTGAAGGGTTCATTCCAGCGAAAATGATATGAAAACTTTTTGAATAAAGCAATCGCAAATAAATTAAAAAAAAAATCAAATAAAACTTGTGCTGTTAAAGTCAAGCTCAATACTTTTAAATTATGTGCAAATAGAAGGCATTCATCCGGCTGGCTAAGATAGTTTCCAATACAGTTCTCAAAGTCTCTTTTTAATAGAGAACCAATATTCATGGCCAAGTTGTTGAGCTGATGGCCAAAATACGTCAATCACGTCAATCACGTCAATCAATTGAATGAATGAAAACTAATCAATTGATGTATCCAGCATTACGCTCTAATTGATAAGTGTCTGTCCATTTGCCATGACTTGTTGGGATTTCATTATTTTGGCCATGATCGATTTATGTCTGACTGATGGGTGTGGTGTCTTCTTACATTGTGCTTGTGGGGCTCTGGAAGTTTATGGCTGTTTATGGCTCAAATTTTAGTGCGCCATCAAATTGTGATTTTGCTGATTTATTGAGCGTACAGAATGCTTTCTAACGACTTGCCATGCTACAAATTTGACGCCTGTTGCAGTCGGTTATTTGTATTTGCTGAACTGATTGCCAAGAACAAAATTCCACACAATGGCGCTACAAAAATATGTAAACATTTGTCAGACAACACTCTCAGAGGAGGCGTGAAGTGGTTGAAGAACTAGACCTTATGTGCTAGAAAATCACAAAGAGAAACCATCATAAATTCCCAACTTTAAATCGTAAATTTGAATATATACAATGGTAGAGTAGAGCAGATAAAACATTGAAGTATGACAACCAATACTAAATTCAAGGTTTTGCAAACTTCAAATAAATGATAATGATATTGAAAATATTAGTAAGTTTTTTATGGTTTTGTGTTATAATTTTATTTATTTTAATTTCTATATTTTCAAGTTTTTTTTTCATTAATCACTTCATACTAAGAGCTTTAAAGTTATTCATCTTATTTAAATATTCTTTATCTTTATTCATTTCATAATTGAATTGAATTTACAAACGCCACTTTTCTCACTGTGTATGTGTGCTTTGTGGTAACTGTAAATTACCTTTAGGGCCAAAAATGATGACGGATATACGTCACACCGAAAATATAATGAATGTTTAGCAGCGACGCAACAACACGTTGTTGGCAAACAAGAAAAATTAGTTTTCTACATGGGAAATCCTTTTAGCAATCCTTCCTTCACACTACAATCATGCTCGATTTAAGCACAGCCCTAGAAATACCCTATAAATGGCAATTACAGTTGGCAGATAGATTCAGTTATTGAATGTTTTATCGACCTACATTGGTCTTGGCTGGATTTACACTAAATTGACCTTTCGTGGAGACCTTGTGTCTGCTGGGTTTTATACAGCATATGTTAAACGGAGGCGAGTTTTTGCTTTTAAGATATTCATAGTTTCTGTGGAAAGCAGGAAATTTTCTGTTCAGAATTTATTCAGGTGATAGCTTCGTTCACAGTGACCTGAAGATACAAACAGATTTTACCAAGTTGGTGGGAAAGATAAAAAATGCATTCATCCAAATTAAATTGTTAATTGCACCTTATCAGCTACTTCAAGCAATTTGTGTGCTTTGTTCATTTAAAGTTTAATATATTCTATGCAGCTTGGTTATTCGACATAATATAGATCCTTACATATTTTATATATTTTTAGAACATTCTGCAGCATATATTTCTATTGTATATACAAATAAAATGTTTTATTATCGATCGCTGATCAATACCTAAAGGAGAGCATATAATCCCAAGTTTTACCAAGTCTTTGATTAATTATTTTATAAACAGTCGAGATGAGTTTTAGCTGTTGAGTTGTTTTAATGCTGCTCCAAAAAGTAGGCTATATTAGTTAAAGAGGAATCAAATGTGAAGGGAATAAGCTGCATCGATTATCCAGTTAATACGTATTGGGTTACCGCCACTTGACGGTTCGATAACATATTGTTAATTATTCAGAGACCCAAAAGATAGCTTTTGCCAAATGCAGAAATCGTTGCAAATCTCTCCTGATTAGTTACTCGTAATTTGAGGGCATTAGGACTCTTTTATACTCTTACCAGAGTTTGCTGCAGGGTATTAAAAAGCAAAGCAGAACCGCAAGAACGACAAGCGACAAATTTAAGCGTCATGATGTTGTCTGTTGTTGTTGGCCTTTCTGTGGCATGCTGCTTTTGCCTTTTGCCTTTTGCTTTCGCTGGACCAAGTGGAAAAGTTATGAGGCGCCGCGAGACCCAAAAAGCAGCCCCAACAATTTAATGCACCGAGACGCCAGAGTGAGTCAGGGAAGGCCATACGGTCGACAGCGTGTAAACTGGCGAAGGTCCTTAGACTGGAAAATTTATTTTCCCTACTCTTTTTTTCCTGTCGAGATTTACTATATACGCTTGTCATATTTTATGGCTCCGTTTTAAATTCCCATTTAGTTATATGACAGTTTTTGGCGTACAAATTGCGCGTTTCATGAAATATTCGAGGTGAAAATGATTTGTGCAACGCTTTTAATGCACTTAACTTTGATTTCCGAAAGAGGTGAAATTCTGGCGTAATTGGTTCAAAGAACACCCATTATTTAGCAAACCATTTAAGCATAAATCATTGCTAATATACATAGTATTAAGCGGTTTCATACCGCTTTTGATTACATTGTGATCACTTTATGTGCATATTGTCGCTTGATAGCTTCAGGTGTTTTGCCTGACCTCAATAGCTCAAAATCGTTTTTTTGCGGCCTGCTCTGCCGCCAATTTTCGACTAATTGTTGCAATTAAAGCCGCAGCCCAAAAATATGCTACAATTTATGCGAACGAAGGAGGCAGATAGCGACAAAAGCGACGACAGACTGAAAACTCATTAGGCCGTAATAATGATGGCCACAGGCAGCTGCGGAATATAAAAGCCAAATACGACCGCAACCACAGGCTGTAACACACACAATCATTCAGACAAACCTACACAATCATACACACATACCCACACAACCACACACCAGCTAGAGAGTCTCATACTATGAGAAGAATAGAAAATTGCAGAGATTGCATTTTGTGTGCATTGCACTTGATATACATCGATGAGATTCCATTTCCCCCCGAGTCAGAAATAGTCAGATTTTAAATACACAAAAAAATTAATAACATTAATCTGAAATATTTTAATTCAAAAATATCAAACATTAAATAAGCACCAAGATTATAATAATAGTTTTAAAACGTAGATTAATACTACATTAACTATATATATTTAAATAAATATAAATTAAAATATTTCAGATTTGAAAAAAAAACTAATAGCATTAATAGTCATATCTAAAAATGTTTTAATTTAAATATCAAACATTAAATAAGCACCAAGAACATAATAATAATTAAATAAATGGATTATTTTTTTATTTCGAAATAAATTTATGATAAGCTTTAACAGATTGCTGGAATCCGCAACACCAAGTCAAGGTTTTTAAAAATTTCTTTATGCTCTCTCTCGGAATTTATAAAAATTATTATTATTATTTATTATTGATTATATAGTTTGATAGTATAGTTATAGACTGTTTTTTTTCCGACATTTATGAATAGTTCATGTTATGATTAATATTATCATTGTTATTCTAATTTATTTGTTGACAGAAACTGAAAACTTTATGCCAACAGCTGACTGATTATTTTATAAGTTATCACTTTGTATGTTAAAATAAGTTTTGCACAACTTCTAGCAGATAGTTCTTTGTAGTTTTGTTAAATATCCAGCATATTATATGTCAGTAGATATTTCAAGATTTCCAAAACTAGATTTTAAAAGCAATTAAAATCTGTATAAAAGAAGTGTTTCAATGAAATCTGAAAAACAATGCAGGTTTTTCAAATGACTCATTTTCTCTTTTAAAATAAGTTAAAGTTAATTTACAGCTCTTTACATTTTTAATTCTTTGATTAACTCTAAGTTATAAACTCTGTTTCTATTCATATCATGACTACGGGGTATGCAAATATTCAAATTATTACAATAATAGTAAAAACATAGATTATGTTTGCTAAATATTTTGTGTTTGTTTTGGCCTTTCATAATATGCACTGGACTTTGATTAATTAGCTACGAAAATAGGAGAATAAACTCGTGTTTGAATTCTCCCTGCAGGATTTAATATCCAGTTTCATGTTGTGAGCAATTAAAACTTGTTATGCCTTCCAATTAGCCACGTGTGTATGTTATATATTGTTGAGAGCTTAATTCCCTTTAACAAATATTATCTTACCTAACATGCAAATGAATGTTACTATGGGATACTATGAATTGGCATGATTTCTGTAGAGTTAAGCATAAGTAAACATTCGCCGTGAATGCTTTAAATTATAAATAAATATATAAATAAATTTGCAGCGATGCTTATCGAGTAGCCCTGGCAATATGCATATTTGAATACAACTTATTTGCAATTTCCTCACTCGAATTCTAGGGCCTGTTTGCTGTTGTGTTGCTATTTCAGTTTGCCTGTGGCACTGACACAAATTGCATTTAATGTTAAAGTATCTGTCAGATACACACTGACAAATACCCAAGCACTCCAGCATCCACAGCGGTACATAATTGGCTTCCGGCTCTATTGTGCCTGGCAGTTATTAAAATTGCATTCTGCATGTAAAATATTTTGTTAAATTTATGCAAATAGACACGCTCGTAAATTGCAAAAGTAAATCAAATGCCAGTCAGGCGAGCGTGTTGTAACTGGGTTAACTGAAATGCAATTTTTGTTGCATTTCGCAGCTGCAACTGAACTGAAATCTGCCCCAAGTGGTGGCAGCTCAATGGGGCATGCCGCACTTATTGCCACTTCAATTGGTTTTCGCTTCATTCATTTGAGCTTGTGGGTGCGGCAATCGCAGCGCAATTAAAGCTAATGTCAAAACCCGCTCAATGGCAAACTTTTGACCAAAATCCCATGCTCCACACTTCTCATTGTTCTAACGAAATGTTTTAATCGTGGCACAGTGGTTAAAATAGTACTTTTCTGAACAAAACGTTGCTTTTAAACACGATACTATCATAGTGAAATTTACAGCATTGTTAAAAAATGTCATAGGCTACGCTCATATCAAATTGAAAGCATGTAGCTTTAATATTGTGGCCGCAGTGGCACATATGTATATACATTTAAAAAAATTGTCTGTTGCATATCTTCTTTGTTTCTTATCCTATCATAATGAAGTTTACAGCAATGGTGTAGAATGCCAAAGGCTACGTACATGCCAAATAACAATTTGTAGCTTTAATAGTGCGGCTGTTTTCGTGGAAAAAGTGTTCGAAAACTCAGAGGTTGGAGCGTTTTTTTGTTGTGGTAGCCAAAACAAAAACAAACTATTCAGTAATTCAAGAGGTATGCTTGGAGAGCCAGCACACGCGAGCGAGCAGAGAGGAGAACGGCTAAGCGCTGCCTAGGAGATGAAGCGGCTACCCGCTGCATTACTTGTAATGCAGGAGGTATGCTTGGAGAGCCAGCAAGAGCGAGCGAGCAGAGAGGAGAACGGCTAAGCGCTGCCTAGGAGATGAGGCGGCTACCCGCTGCATTACTTGTAATGCAGGAGGTATGCTTGGAGAGCCAGCACGAGCGAGCGCGCAGAGAGGAGAACGGCTAAGCGCTGCCTAGGAGGTGAGGCGGCTACCCGCTGCATTACTTGTAATGCAGGAGGTATGCTTGGAGAGCCAGCACACGCGAGCGAACAGAGAGGAGAACGGCTAAGTGCTGCCTAGGAGGTGAGGCGGCTACCCGCTGCATTACTTGTAATGCAGGAGGTATGCTTGGAGAGCCAGCACACGCGAGCGAACAGAGAGGAGAACGGCTAAGTGCTGCCTAGGAGGTGAGGCGGCTACCCGCTGCATTACTTGTAATGCAGGAGGTATGCTTGGAGAGCCAGCACACGCGAGCGAACAGAGAGGAGAACGGCTAAGTGCTGCCTAGGAGGTGAGGCGGCTACCCGCTGCATTACTTGTAATGCAGGAGGTATGCTTGGAGAGCCAGCACGAGCGAGCGAGCAGAGAGGAGCACGGCTAAGCGCTGCCTAGGAGGTGAGGCGGCTACCCGCTGCATTACTTGTAATGCAGGAGGTATGCTTTGAGAGCCAGCACACGCGAGCGAACAGAGAGGAGAACGGCTAAGTGCTGCCTAGGAGGTGAGGCGGCTACCCGCTGCATTACTTGTAATGCAGGAGGTATGCTTGGAGAGCCAGCACGAGCGAGCGAGCAGAGAGGAGCACGGCTAAGCGCTGCCTAGGAGGTGAGGCGGCTACCCGCTGCATTACTTGTAATGCAGGAGGTATGCTTGGAGAGCCAGCACGAGCGAGCGAGCAGAGAGGAGCACGGCTAAGCGCTGCCTAGGAGGTGAGGCGGCTACCCGCTGCATTACTTGTAATGCAGGAGGTATGCTTGGAGAGCCAGCACGAGCGAGCAAGCAGAGAGAAGAACGGCTAAGCGCTGCCTAGGAGGTGAGGCGGCTACCCGCTGCATTACTTGTAATGCAGGAGGTATGCTTTGAGAGCCAGCACACGCGAGCGAACAGAGAGGAGAACGGCTAAGTGCTGCCTAGGAGGTGAGGCGGCTACCCGCTGCATTACTTGTAATGCAGGAGGTATGCTTGGAGAGCCAGCACGAGCGAGCGAGCAGAGAGGAGCACGGCTAAGCGCTGCCTAGGAGGTGAGGCGGCTACCCGCTGCATTACTTGTAATGCAGGAGGTATGCTTGGAGAGCCAGCACGAGCGAGCGAGCAGAGAGGAGCACGGCTAAGCGCTGCCTAGGAGGTGAGGCGGCTACCCGCTGCATTACTTGTAATGCAGGAGGTATGCTTGGAGAGCCAGCACGAGCGAGCAAGCAGAGAGAAGAACGGCTAAGCGCTGCCTAGGAGGTGAGGCGGCTACCCGCTGCATTACTTGTAATGCAGGAGGTATGCTTGGAGAGCCAGCACGAGCGAGCGAGGAGACCGGCTAAGCGCTGCCTAGGAGCTTAAAGAGTGGTCGATCTAACCACAGCTGCTGATTGGTGAGTGGGGTTTCTTGGCTCTTTCTCTTTGTTTTTCTCGGATACTGCGCAACCTGCAAGCACTATAAATACTGCTGCTGCAGTGCTGCTGATCACAGTGTAGTATCCGTGGTCAAGTGGTTAGGACGTGTCAAGGGCGCTTAAGTGAAGTGGCGAGTGTGCTTAATATAATTAATATTTATTTATTATAATTTAAAATTAATTAGTTTGGGTTTCTGGAGTGTGACAATGGCAAGAGTTTGATGTGAGCGATATTAAGCTGCCGTTAAATCTGCCGCCTCCTAAAAGGTGAGCCGGCTACCCGATGCATTACTTGTAATGCAGGAGTTATGCTTGGAGAGCCAGCACGAGCAGAGAGGAGAACGGCTAAGCGCTGCCTAGGAGGTGAGCCGGCTGCCCGCTGCATTACTTGTAATGCAGGAGGTATGCTTGAAGAGCCAGCACACGCGAGCGAGCAGAGAGGAGAACGGCTAAGCGCTGCCTAGGAGATG
>JAWNNJ010000195.1:0-128791 GCA_035045125.1 Hypselothyrea guttata
AATTTTACAGGAGAAGGTTTTTTTTAGTTTATTTCAATATTGCTGGATGGATTTCATTGAAACTTGGAATACTGTCTATTTAAGCTGTTATGTATATAATATATTCGTTTTAAAATTTTATTTCAAGCCATTCTATGATTTTTGTCACTTACGTCCTTTTCGCGGGCACTCGCGAAGCCTGTTTAGCTCGAGCAGTTCCCGCGAAAAAGACGTAACCAACAAAATCTAATATTACAAGTGAAGGTTTTATGATTGTAAATTCGATTTGTTTATGAAACGTAAATACCAAAAAAAAGTTTCTAACAATATAGTATCTCAAAATAATAATAAATTCCTTTTTTTTTCAAAATAAAGCCTTTTTTTCTTGTTTTCAACTTTAATTATAATGTAAATTAAATTGTTTTATTAAACGTAAGTTATTTTCACAATGTTTTTATCAAAACGTATTTAAATATAATATATAAATTTTTTTTTTTCAAATTCAATACTTAATTCTTGCATTCAACTTTTTTATATAATTTATTTTATTTTTTTAATTATTAGTTTTAGTCTTTATTTTCGTCAGTTTCGGTTTGACTGTTTTTAAATTTTGAAGGCTTAATTAATGGTTTAGGAATACTGTTTTTTTGCCATTGGTAGATGTATTCAATACGCAGATCAGGTTTATCTAAAATTTTGGATGCCACGCCTCCTTTACGCCAAAAAATTGATAAAGTACTCATAACTTCGTATTTTTATACAGAAAATGTTTTATAAAAATCGTAATATTGAACATAGAACGTTGTTATGCAGAATAAATACTCTTTTCTATTAAATATAACTATCCTGAAAAGCGCATTGAAATCGGTTAATAAACGCAGGAGTTAATAAAGAAACATTATTGCAGGCTTCACTTTGCTCGCCTCTGGCAGCGCGTTTTCGTTTTCCTTTGAATTCTTGCTTAGTTGCGCTGTTTCGTATGTCACTTACGTCTTTTTCGCGGGCACAGCGCAGCTCGTGTGTTGGTTACGTCTTAATTGACAGGCTGATATCTCAGTAAATACGCAAGATAAAATTATGAAATTTTTTGTGTGGATGAGTTGGGTGACTATGAACATAATTGCATCAAAAACCGAAAATCGAAAAAAATGTTGGTTACGTCTTTTTCGCGGGAAGGGCTCGATATATTTATTTATAATCATTCTTGTGCGATTTTAACAGTATAATTTCTCATTTAAATGGCTTGGCAACAGCTTTATATATATTTTTATTCCGATTTTAAATATTTTTATTAGCTAGAAAAAATCCTGAAAGTGATTGTTTATTTTTTAAATTTCTGCTGTATTTTTTAGGTCTACACAAATACATACATATGTATATATTGATTTGTTACATACATATAGTACTATATATTCTGGATCTAAATTTAGTTTTGTGGCTCAGACTTCAATCAACAGGGGGCACTTTGCGCATGTGCTCTTCGCGCTGCTTTAATTCGAAGGGGGCGACATTTAAGAGCGCAGCTTAAGCGCCAAGTGGAGACGTTATGGAAATGAAACACTTAAAGCAAAGAGCGCACAGATTTAAGAGCGCCAAAGCGTAAACTGTGCGCTCTTTAATGGACTTTACGGTGTTTATGACGACAGCTTCTTTGACTAAAACTTAAGCCAATAAAATGCAATTTATAATGAATTTTGTTTTGTCTACCTGCTAAGCATATGTTTTTTTTGCATTTTACCTGCTTTTATGACATTAATTAATACAAATTATTTTATATATAGAACAATTAATTTTTATAAATTTTTATTTAATTTAAACATTATTAATCGAAATAAAAATTTATTATTTTAATCAGTAAACTGATTTATTTTGCAAAACTATGAGTTTTCTAGTGTATCTCTGGAAATCTGTCAAGTTTTGCAAGGTTTTGTGTTTTTTGGTTTATTTTTATATATTTTGCCAAAATACAAATTATACATTAGCTAACTATTTTTAAATTTTTTAAACGTTCGAACTAGTTTTCTCTTATATATTTTTAAATGGTATTTGAATAATTTCTATATTTATTCTCGATTTTAAGTTGGCTTTTTTAGATTTTGTAATCGATTAAAAAACGTTGGATTTTCTAGTCGAAAGATGGAAATTCATCAAGATTTGCAAATATATTTTATGCATTTTATTTATGTTGTCCTTAAAACGGTATCACTTATTTTTAGTTAATTTTTATTACGTTTTTTTTATTTCAAATAACTAAAATAAAATACAATCATTTGTTATCTATAAACTGTTGCCCAATCTACAACTATGCTCTCTGTCAAGTGCGCTTATTGTCGTCGCCATTTTTAAATTAAATTATAAACCAATTAAATTAATTTATACATTTTTTTATTATTAAAAAAATTCATTTGTTATCATTCAAAAGCTAAGAGCAATTTTTTAACAGTTTCTGAATCGTTGTTTGTTTTTTGTTCGCTCTCTTAAACTGCAACAGTTGCTCAGCTGCAGCGTGTGTGTGTGTGTGTGTGTGCGTGTGTTTGCATACAAAAGCAAACATAACGGCACTTGGCTGCAGTGCAGCTGTGGTTGTTGTTGCTTCGGCAGTTGGCGATTGGTGCAAGTGTACGCGCTCTCTCTCTCTTTATATACAAATCCAAGTCCACATAAAAACGAGCAGAAACCGGTTTGGCAGCGAGACGCTGCGATTGGCCCGCAGACGCAGTTCGCTCAGCAAGCACACACACACACGCACACACACATGCACACAGAGGCACGCGCGCTCTCTGCGCGACGCTCTCTTGACTGCGACGCAAGCCGCTACACACACACACACGCACACGCAGCGCAGCATTTGCTGTTGTTGCTTGCGCTCTCTCGCTCTCTTCGTACGTCGACTGCGCGCAGCGCCTAAAACCCACCCTCGTGTGGACGCAGGCTATAAAAGCGCAGCGTCGACTGCGTCTGGTTTCAGTTCTTCTCTTACGTTCAGTGCGACAGCAACGCAGCAGCAGCGCCAATACGTTCCACACAGCAGACACGTTCCATACAAGCGCCTTAACCGCTTCTTTAACCGTTTGCCGTTTGCAGTGCGCGATGTGCGTGTGAAAGAAAGCAAAAACTGTTGCAAGTTCAAAAACAAAATAAAAACCAAAACAAAGAAATTGAGAATTTCGAAAAAAACAAAAATAGAAATCTCAAAATGCACACTGTGGAAGCCATGTTGGGCCAGAAGAATTACAGCAAGTGTCCGCTGAAGAAGCGCCCGGTGCACTTCCAGTTCGAGTTCGAAACGGAACCGCAGGATTTGTGTTTGAAGAAGCAAGTGGAGCTTGTGTCCAAGGTGGAGGAGGAGCTGATCAATGTCAGCGATTGCTGCGAGGACGAGGGCGTCGATGTGGATCATACGGATGATGAGCAAATGGAGCAGGATATGGAGCTGGAGCTGGAGGAGGAGGATGAGGAGGAGGACGATGTGGATTGTGTGAACATTGAGGTGGATTGCAAACAGACACAGGCTGCAGCATTGGCTGCCGTCGCCGCCTCCGTTGTTGCACCCTCCCTTGCCTCGTCGCTCTCCGCCTCCCCAGCGCTGGTGGTGCCCACGCCCACTTATCCCAAGTATGCGCTGCAGCCCTGGAACTTTCACATGTCGCCGTACACCGCCGAATTCTATCGCACCATCAATCAGACGCAGCTCAAAGCCCCGCCCCCGCTGCCCTCGCTGCCCCCGCTGCTCTCCCCCAGCTCCCCCTCGGATTCACTGGGCTCCCTATCGCCCAGACGCGCCAATTCGGTGACGCCGCCCACACAGCAGAGCTTTCTGGGCTTTACAGGGTATAGCGGGTATGCTGCGCTGGCGTATGCGCAGCCGCCGCATGCCCCGCACGCGCCACACCCACCGCATCATGCGCCCATCTCGCCCGCATACTCGGACAGCTCGTATTACTCCATGGAGAGCAGCTGCTGCTCCGTGCCCGAGGATCTCTCGCTGAAGCACAAACAAGTTCCACAAGCCGCACAGCTGCCACAAGTGCCACACGTGCCACAACTGGACTCCAGCTCCAGCTGCATCTCCAGCAACAGTTCCAGTTCCAGCTGCAGCTCCAGCTCACGGCTCAACTGCTCCGCCATGGCGCCCAACGTGGGCTCCTCCTCCTCCTCCTCGCCCTCCAAGAAGGATAAGTCCACGCCCCCCCGCTACCAGTGCCCCGCCTGCCAAAAGTCCTACTCCACCTTCTCCGGCCTGACGAAGCATCAGCAGTTCCACTGTCCAGCCGCCGAGGGCAATCAGCTGAAGAAATCCTTCAGCTGCAAGGAGTGCGACAAGACCTACGTCTCGCTAGGGGCACTCAAGATGCACATACGCACGCACACCCTGCCCTGCAAGTGCAACATGTGCGGCAAGGCCTTCTCCCGCCCCTGGCTGCTGCAAGGTCACATCCGCACCCACACCGGAGAGAAGCCCTTCAGCTGCCAGCATTGTCATCGCGCCTTCGCCGACCGCTCCAATCTCCGAGCTCATCTCCAGACCCATTCGGATATCAAGAAGTATTCCTGCGGGAGCTGCTCCAAGACCTTCTCCCGCATGTCCCTGCTCACCAAGCATAATGAGGGCGGTTGTCCGGGGGGTAGCGGAAGCAGCTCCTCCTCCTCGTCCAGTTCCAGCTCCGTTTCTCCGAACTCCTCCTCGGAGCTGTCCTACGGAGCGTATTCGGAGCCGTAGGCTTCTCCGAATCTTCAGCATCTTCAGCCATGTTCCACCAAAAATTAGTTCCTAGCGAAAAGAGTAAGCAGCAACAGCATCCACACAACCAGTGAAAGAATCTATTAATTCTAATATCCAAAATTCTCGAAATATCTTATTCTCCTATTAATTCTGTTTTTAAGTTTTTTATAAATTTGAATTGCTATATTCAAGAAATCGGCATCATATTCTATTTAAAAATTGCTCTAAATCAAATTCGTAATTCTCCTAAATTTTATTTTCTAGTCAGCATATTTTCTACGCCAGAGAAAAGTAAAAAATATTTTCTGTTTTGTTTGAAAAATTCTCGATAAAGCAACTTGTCTCAATTCTAAGCCCAAATTTTAACTCTCAAGTATGCTTCAAAAATCCTATTAGAGATTAAAAATTAAAGAAATCTTAAGTTAGACAATTTTGAATCCTTTTAAGAAAAGTTACGAATCTTTTATAACATTTTGTTTGAAAAACTTTCTCAAGCGTGTCTCAATTCTCAGCCCAAAATCTAACTATCTAAAGTATTCTACGAACAAACTGTACATATATAGAGCTCTATATGTTTAATATATATATCCGTAAGACTCCAAGAGTAGCTGCAAACCCTGTATAAAGAATATATTCTGTCTAAGCCTAACGACAACTGTAATTAATGTATACAAATGAAAGATCGTCTTTATATATACACACATATTTTGTATCTCTTTTTACTAGTATTTTAGTACTATATATACAACTTATACACCTATATGCATAGTTATACATACTATATTTTTGATATCCATCTAAAGTAACTATTTTGCAATTAAGCGTACATTGAAAATGTTCTATTTACACCACACTTAGCTCGTAATTACAAAAGGCAACAAATCTATTTTGATACGAAACATGTTTTATAATTTTAAGTTATTTATTACAAAAAAAAAACATCATTAAAAAAAAAACTGAAGAAAATACATTTCATTCGCATAAAAAAACAAATCAAATGTGTATTTTGTAATTAAATTAAAATTAAGATTGGAAAATGGGGAAAAGGGTTTTTTCAATCCAAGGTTTAATCGATAAACTATTTTTAATCCCTTACATTTTACAGAACACCTATAATATATTTGGAACTATACCAACATTTGTTTTCTCTATAAATTAAACTTTTTCGATTTAATTCGAAATTAAAAAATGTTGGATTTTCTACAGCTTTCTTAACAGAATTTTTTGATTGGATCGCTTTCCTTCCTATCAATTTAAAACTATAAGATTTTTTTTCTGATATCCTAGGTTAAATTTTATCAAATTTTCTTAGTAGGGTCCCATCTATTATTTATTAATTATTATAGATTGAAATACCAAAATCCCATTTCGTACCATTTTCCTAAAAAAATGTTTTCGAAACTCCCCATAGTACTTATATTTCTTTAAAATAACCCAAAATACTATGGAAACAATTGTTAAAAGTTGTCGCTTCCTCAAAGGCTTTTTAATCAATATGCAAACATTGAAGAAATGTCTTTTATTTTTGGCTGATTTTAGGTCATGCTCCTCTTTCGTAAGTATTCAACGGTTTTTAAATAAATAAACAAATTCGAACGATCGACGAACGAAGCTCAGAGTCAATCAGCCAATCGCGACATTTTATTGCCTTTTTTTCAGTGTTGTGGTGAGGAAAGAAGAGGAGAGAAGAGGTTTGAAGAGAAGAGAGGAGAAGAGGAAACATGGAAAGCACTTTTTATATGCAACGCTGCTCATAAATTATATTTAAATTTCATTGCACGTACTCAAGCGTACAATGTGAGGAGGCAGAGTCAGAGGCGGAGAGGGAGGGGCGGGCACTCACAAAATGGCAGACACTAAATCAAATCAGGAAAAGAGACAACGAGAGAGAGAGAGAGAGAGAGAGAGAGAGAGAGAGAGAGAGAGAGAGAGAGAGGAAAAAGAAACCATCACAACACACATGGTTCAATGAGCTCCATCAACGTCTTATTAAACATAAACCTATTTTAATGAAAAAAGATCAGCTCGATATAGTGGGGTTTTTTTTT
Organism: Hypselothyrea guttata; assembly: GCA_035045125.1. Classification (NCBI taxonomy): domain Eukaryota; kingdom Metazoa; phylum Arthropoda; class Insecta; order Diptera; family Drosophilidae; genus Hypselothyrea; species Hypselothyrea guttata. The sequence goes on from JAWNNJ010000195.1 coordinate 6,751, forward strand.
TATTTTCATTCGATTTTCATATTTACTTTTGGCATAGGTGAAAAGCTGGCGGCGCAATCAGCCGGAAAACGAAATTAAATCGTTGGGATTAGGTCGAATTTTCAAATGCGCTGCTTTTGGATGTTTCATCATGAGATCTTGCTTTTTAAACTGTATATTACTTGTAATGATAATTATACTTTAATTAACTACTATTAAAAATTTAATTCAAGAGTTTATGTTTGTCTTAAATTATTAATATTATATTAATTTCCAATCGCTTGAAAAATAAAATTTATAAATTTCATTGGCATCACACCAAACAAATCCTGAAAAAAGCATATATTAAATTCGTTTTTAAATAATGTTATTTACATAATTAAAAGAATTCAATAAATAATAAATAAATAATAAAGAATTCAATAATAAATAATCCAGAAAAAATTATAATAAAATATAAATTTCTTTTTTAAATAATGTTACTTACATAATTAAATGAATGAATTAACTAATTCAATTTATTTTATAAAAATTATTTGTTTAATTGTAAATTAAAATTTAGTAAAATAGATACGAAATTTAAAATTTTAGGTAAATTAAAAAAAATTATTTGTTTAATGGTTAATTAACGTTTAGTAAAATTAATACAAAATTATAAGTAAATGTTTAATACAATCATTTATTTATTTCTAAATAAAAATTTAGTAAAATTAATACAAAATTTTAAGTAAAATTTTAATACAATTATTTGTTATTTCTAAATAAAAATTTACTAAAATTAATACATATTAAGTAATTCTTTAATACAATTATTTGTTTATTTGTAAATCAAAATTGAGTAAAATGAACACAAAATTTTTAGTACAAATGAAAATATTTTTAAAAAATTTAAATAATTTCTAGTAATATCCATATAATTTTATTTGCTTTATCGCTGCATAATCGATATACCCTGAATGGGAAAGGGCATGCGAATATGGGTGCGTTTGCTGCTCATTATCGAGATCAATTGATCGCCCAGGCACAGACCGAGGCTCAGAAGCAGAGCCAAAGCTAGGCCATATGTGATCTGTTTGGATCTGCAGCCTCGGCTGATGGCAAATGGCAAACAAACTACGACAATTGTTGCCAAATTAGATCATCAGGCAGCCAGACAGCCAGTCTTAGCCAAGTCAGGTCTGCATCTGCATTTCCAGCTGCGTCTTTTGGTAGCTCACGATGGAAACTCGGGAAACTCAGGAAACTCCAGAGACTCCAGAAACTGCAGAGACTGCAAACGATGTAAATATATGAAATTAATATGCACGCATTTCGTGGCTCGCCTCATAAACTGTTGGCTCTCTGCTCTTTCTTCTTCTGCAGCTCTTTCTACTCAGGTTACTCCAGAGAAAAAGTAGGGAACCAGGAGGGAGCAGGAGGGGGCCTTAGCCAGTCTGCCTGATCGTGCTGCAAACAATTTGCAAACGATTTCTAATAAGCGTCTTAAATTGTAACAAAATAGACGCGCATTTAGGGCCTTTTGTGGCTGCAACTTCAGCTTCAAACTCCAACTCCAAACTCCAAGCTGCAGATAAAAAAAGTTATAGCCAAAAAAACATGTCCAAACAAAACAGAGGGTATCGCAAAGGTGCCAGCCACAAAGACAGAAACCCTTTTTTATTTTTGCCCCAAGTTTGTTTGGCTTTTTTTTTGAGTTATTTGTTGCCGTTTTTTGTGTGCCAAATTTCGCGCTTTTGAGCCATGGATTTGGCCAATTGGCTGGTTTTTAACAGGACTTTAGGGGTAGATAAACGGAGAAAAATATTTAAATTTATTTGAATTGCATTTTAGAAAGCAGCAAAATGTTTTAATAAATAAACAAATTGTAATGTAATAAAATAAATAAAATAAATATTTTTTCAACAAAAATCTATCAATATTTATATTTTTATTTATATGTTAGAGCATTCATAGAGCATTTAAGATTTCTGGAATATAATAAAAATAATTAAAAATCTATCATAAATTTAAAGAGCATTAATAGAGCATTATAGATTTCTGGGATATAAAAAACATCCTAAAATATGTTTAACAAAAAATATAGATTTATTTTTGTATTGAGTGTACAAAATAATTTAATATGAATTTGATAAAAATTAATATAGTATTGAAATTACAGAAGCATATTTTCCTACATTAAAAAAATTATATAATATACAAATGATTTGTTTAAATTAATTTAATTATCAATTAAGTTGGGAATATTTTTGTCAAATTCATATTAAATTATTTTGTCACTCAATACAACAAATCATTTTTATATTATAAAATTTTTTTTAATGTAGGAAAAAAATTATTAATTTACATAATCGAATTAATATTCGAATATTTAATATTGTTTAAATCTCTTTTTTTTAAAGCTTATCCCCTACGCCACCCCTGCTCAAGTAATCTGTAAATTCATACCATAATGTTTTGATTCACGTAGTTTTTCCTTGGGTATTTCTGGCAGTTCTACTCTTTATCTTTCGCTGTTTATCCAAAATCTGGCACTATAGTCGTAGCCCCGACGATATAGCTGGAAGTCGCAGGTTTAGTCTGGAAGCGATCGCGCAAAAAAGCACACTTCGTCGTGACAAACAAAATGCTCACGTTTATCGCAGACAAAAGATCTCAATTTTTACGCTAAATTTCATTCGTTTTTGCTGCATATTATTTTTTTGAGGTTTTTTTTTTTGTTTTTTGTTATTTTCTTACTTTTTTCTGTCGCTCTTTGGCCAAGTTGCTCCCTCATTTGGGCTGGATCTGCTCTGGATCGATTGTTTTTTTTTTTTTGTATTTTATTTTATTTTTTGAGCCTTTTGTTTGGAAAGTTTTCAGTTTGCCTCGTTAAAAACAATTTGAAATTCACAAAAAAAGGTTTTTTCTTAGTCAATTGTTGTTGTTTAATCTTTGCATATTCATAAAGCTCGATCTGTTTACCATTTTGCGTTGTCGTTTGACTTTTTGGCTGCTTTATTATTATTATTATTATTATTAATTTTATTATGAACGTCGCGTCGTCAGGTTTATCACTGATAGGAGTCGAGGGATAAGGGGAAAGGGGCTGCAGTCGGAGTTAAAGTTTAAGCTGCAGCTGCAGTTGCAACACATCAAGAAAAGTGATATTTTTCACGGCGCCTTTTTTTTGGCTATTACCAAATTGCACTAGTTTTTTTCTATCCTTTTTTTAGGAGCTAAAAGCAGAAAAATAAAGAAATCAAAGCAGCGAGAAATATATAAAAAATAAATAAAGGAAATTTGATAAGCATTAAAAAGTGTTTTGCAAGTTTGGATTGCATAAAATCTAAGTTTATTTTAATGTGTAATATTTATTAATAATATTAATATTAACATTGGATTTTCTTTTATATTTAAATATTATTTAATTTTTATGAAATTGTAATTTTATTTAATATTTATTAAATATCTGTGTAACTCTTACTAATAATTACCAATAAATTTAATAACCAATAATTGTTTTTTATTAATAAATATTAATATATTTTAATAGCAAATATTGGTTAAATAAAATATATACTAGGCTTAATAAACACTTAAAAAAATAGAATAAATTTCTACTACCATTTTTCTCTGCCTTAAATAGCTTATTCTTGGCTGCAACTTGGCCAACTTGGCTTAGGCTAATCTGCTCATGTTTATCAGTCTGCAAGTGTGAAGAAAGAGAGAGAGGAGAGCAGCTGGAGAGAGGGGCGCAGGGGGAGTGGCAGAGCGGGGCCAAGTGCATTTCACACAAAACGTGCAAATAATAACACCATCTCTCTCTGCATCTCTCTCCATCTCTGCCTAATGATCTGCGCCATGGCCAAGACAATAAAACGCGTTAACTGCGTTAACTGTTTGCCTGCACAATTGTTGGCCGAGAGCCAAGCTTTGTTGTTTTGTTTGTCTGCCCACTACACTGAGACAAATTAAGCACTTTGTTCGGTATCTCACTAAATAAAAAGAGCATAAATATAAAATAAAATTAAATTAAATATATTAATGTCTTTAGTATAATTTTTGATTACATTTTATTTGAGTGTATTAAAGGTACTTTAGATTTGGGCAAGTTTTTATATTTCCATGGTTCCACTTTGATATTGAACCTAAAGCCACATTAAAATGTATTCTTAAAACTCTCTTTAAATTATTTATTTTAAGCAAATTCCGATTGTTCTCAGTCCCTCATAAGTTCAATAAATTTGTCAATGTCTAAAATAGTAGATTTTAAAATTTGTTTCATAAAAACACAATTTTAAACGTAGAATTTTCATTTTGCTAAATTTCGGAAAATTTTGTTCGTTTTTCTAATTCTAAAATATTTATTTTTAATATTTTTTTATTTAATTATTTTTATTAATAAAAATAATTTTTAACATATAAAATTACAAAGAATTTTTTAGTAGAATTTACATTTTTCCCATTTCAAGATTTTGTCATTCATTTTTCTAAGTCTAAAATATTTGTTTTGTATATTTTTATTATTATTTATTTTAACATATAAAATAAATAATAATTTAGTTTAAAAAGTTTAATTTTCATTTTCTCATTTCAAGATTTTATTTATTAAATATTTGTCTATAAAGTTTCTAATTGTTGTAACTTCATTTTAGAACGCCATTTTTGCGACTGTGTAGCGCGCCCCCCTCCCCCTGCTCACGTTTGGCCAATGCGAATATTGCACGCTACGCAGCCAAGCGACTAACTAATTGGCGAAACAGCAACAGCAACAACAACAAAAGCAACAACAATAACAATGCCTTAGCATTGGGTGAAATGCCAAAGCTAAGCAGCTTGCCTCTGTATTGGTGTATGTGTGTGTCTATGCCTATGTGTGTGTGTGAAGATGCTATCGCTGTTGTTGTTGTTGTTGTTGCTGTCGCTGCTGCTCACGCACTGCACCGCTCGCTCTGTCTCGCTTGCACGCAAATTACGCGCTCTCAGACGCTGCGCTCGCTCTGCCGCCTCTCTCTCTCACGCTGCTTTCGTTGCTGTTGCTGTTGTTGTTGTAAGCTCTGCCTGCGTCGCTGGCTGTCAAAGTGTGCGTGCCGTAGATCATCACCTGACATGCAGGCGACGCGTGTGTGTGAGCGCAATAGAAATAGTTGATTTGAGCGACGTCGCTGCTGCTGTCTCGCTCATGCAAATTAGCGAAAATTGTCAAAACAAAATGCAGGAAATAAATAAATGAGGGAAGAAAATGAAAAAAAAGAAAATTTTTGATGTCGTGCTGTTTGTTGTTGTTGTTGTTGTTTTTATTGTTGTTGTTGTTGTTGTTAGTATTTCGTGCGTTGCACATTTTCCGTTATCTATGAACAATAAGATTTGCTTGCAAGTGAGGTTATGTTTGTTTTTAGCCAGTTAAATCGCTTAGTTTCGACGCCATTTTACACTATAAACCAAATTTGGATTTTAATAACAATTTAAATAATTTAATTTAAAAATAATTAAAATAATTAAAAATAATTTAATTTAAATACAATTTATATAAGATATAATATTAAACAGGGATCGTAATTATTATAAGTTATAAAAAGTATGAAATAAAAGTTAATTATCGATTTTTATAAAAATAAATTAAATGAAAACTCTTTTCTTTCAATGTTTAAAACAAAAATTATATTTAAGATTTATAAAATAATTTAAAAATAAGTATTGAAAACACAAGTTTTATCTTTTTCCTAAATCGCCGTTAAAAAATAAATAAATAATTATTTCCACTCGTCGCCAATATTTTTTTGTGCCTTAATTTTTAAAGCTCATAGTTATTATTGTTTTTATGCTATTTATTTCTATGCTTTGTAATCTTTTCAGATGTTCTCTCTCACGCCTTAAATCCCCTCTACGATCCAACAATATGCGTTGTCTTCTCAGGCTTAAAAACCTAGGTGCACTGAACCCATAATATTAAAAAACCAAATAAAAAACGAAACATTCGAAATGGCATTCCTGTTGCTCCATTTCCTACAGCTCAAATTACAGGAGAATCAAAGCAAAGAACGATATATAAAGAGGCAGCAGGAAAAAAAGAACCTGTTCATCGACATGGATTTTGACCTCTCCTGGTGCTCCCTTCCTCCCTTCCTCGCTCCCTCCATCCATCGCTCTAACGCTCCCTCGCTAAAGCCAGCGTGCGCATGCATAAAACCAGCTGTAAATTGGAATCTACCTAAAATCCAGACTCCAATTCTCCATCCTCCTTTCTCCGATACTCCATCCTCTGATTCTCCATCCTCCGATTCTCCTTCCTTCAATTCTCCCAACTCAATTCAACGCTGACAAGAACAAATCAACATTCGACAACTTTTGTGGGGTCATGAGAAAATCTGTTTGCATCGGAAGTGAAACCGTTTTTCCCGTTTTTCCATTTTCCCATTTTCCCGCTTTCCCTCTGCGAGGGAGGATGCACAGGATATGCGCAGAGTCTTCTGGTTTATTTATAATTTAAACACCATTTGCCGTCCCTCATATTTATGTTAATTCTCGTTTTCATTTCCATTTTGGACAAATATAACAGGAGTTTTGATTAATGCAACACACCTTGGGGCTAGGCGACAGCTGTGAGAACCGCAAGCTAATATTTAGAATGCACTGGCAGAAAAAACGCCCTAGTTATTAGCTGAGAAGCGAATGGAATAATTTAATTAATAGATTCATTATAATTAAAATCTTGAAAACAGTTACTTGAATTATAACAAGTTTAAATCACTTTTAAACAATGCACTGTGAGAAAAAAAGGCATAGTTATTAGCTGTAGAGCAAAGAGAAAATTTTAATTAAATTAATTATTATCATTAATTTTTTGAAAAAAGTTACTTAAATTAAGTTTTTCAATTGATCATAATGTAATTTAGAGAACAATTTAATAAATTCCAATAAATTCTAAACAATGTTATTTACATAATCAAATTAAATTAAAATAATTAAAATTAAAATTAAATCAAAATAAATTTAATTTATTTTGTTAATCGTTTTTATACATTTAGCAATTTAGAGAATTACCTATAAAATGTACCACAAATATGTAATCAAAATTCTTGAACATTTGCCGCGAGCAGATTTCTCTCTGAGTTTTTATTTAATTTACCTTTTTTTCACATTTAACTGGAAGTCCACTTAAAATATTTGTTAGTCAAAAATAAAAGAGGCGAAATGTAAGCCGAAGAAAAATAACAATCGCTTCGTTTTGGACACATGGCACATGTCCAAGTCGAGGTCCAAATTGATGCCCTGGGGCATTGGAGTTGGCCATCCCGTTGAGCTTGGCCAAATGTGGCCAAAACGGTCTCATTTGCGAATGCTAAATTCAAATTGTTATGATCCGTAAATGTCAAAATTGTACGTGTTTGCAATTCAAATGTGAATATCAAGCAGTCGCCTTTCTGATTCTGATATTATGAATCATACACAGAGCGAAAAAATCAAGAATTCGATTATTAAAACTATGCGTTAAGAACAAAAATGCTAAAGTTGAGCATAATAATAACATGTTCTTTGAAATTCTAGATTAAAATTTAAACGAACTTAAAAATGAAATACATAATTTGAAATTTTAAATTTTCTTAACTGTATTTTCTGATTAGTATATTTCTATATAAAATTATGTTATTTAATTTATATTTAACCAAGTTTCAATTGTATATTCAACTTATAAATTTAAAAATATATTTATTTATTTTATTTTTAAATTATCTTAGATTTAAACTAGTTTAAATTTAGTAGTTGTAGAAATTCTAGATTCATGTTTAATAATTATTTTAAGAACTTAAAAAGGAAATAAAATATAATAAATTAAAATTATAATTTTCTACAGTGTAGTTTAATATCATTTTGTGTACAAATTGTAAAATAAGTTAAAATTAAAGGTAAAACATATTTTATTTTGCCTTGAAAATATTAATTTTTTATATATCTTAAAAATTGTTCAAGTATTCGATTCTTAAAACTGTAATTAGATTAATTTGAATTCAACTAGATTTTTCGGGCAGTGTTTGAGGCTGGGGCACTTGTTGTTCGGCTGGCACTCTTTCAAGGTCCCATTATCCAACTATCATAAATAACACCGAGAGCTAAGAGCCCATGGGGCTACTGCTCTTGCCGCTTCTTGGGTCCGTTATGGGGTTTTCTCTTTATGACTTTTGCTTCTGAACTTTCTTCGATCAAATGAAATGCTCCTTAAGCTTAATTGTCTCTTTTTTGCTGTTGTTTTTTGTTATTGTTTTTGTTTTTGTTTCTGCTTCAATTTTTTACTCATTTAGCAAAGCTGTTTGGGGCGTGGCTTCAAGTGGAGGCGGCATTGTGGTCATTTGCCCAAAGATATCCGTATTCAAATGCTTTGAAAATATCTCTGTATGTTGGCTATTTGTTACAGCTCTGCACAGTGGGACTGGTCAATAAATTCTATACATATTTTATATTTATAGGAAATATTTTTGATATGTTAAAAAATGTATATAAAATATTATTCAGTAAAAAATCAATAATTTTATAACAATTTATTTTATTTCTTAAAATTTGTGTTTAATTTAATTTGATAGATATTATTTTTATTATTCTTTTGTATTCGTTTATTTATAAAAAGTTATTTATTAGCTATTTTAAATCCATTTATTAAAATAAAATTTATTTATTGTGCATACTATTTATTTTAGATCATTAAAATTCGATTTTTGTTGACATTTTATTTAATTTCATATATTGTTGGTCTAATTTTTTTGCATTGCAAATATTTGTGTACCACTGTGCGCTGTGCAAATAGCTTCCAATATTTACACTGACACCGACTTCATTTCAATCCAGAACAATAATGACGGCGACTTGTGGCAATCAAAAACCAGAGGCAAAAGATTTCCAAAATGTTGTGTTATTTTTTGTTGTTTTTTGTTCGACTTGAAATTGGTTTCTCGATTGTTTATGCATTTTGTAGAAATTTCGAATAAAATGCCAGAAGAGTGAACGACAAATAGGCGGGCGGCGCATTCAAAATATGGATGGGGTTAGGGATGGGGATGGGGATATGGATGAAGCTGAATAGAATTCTGGTCCAAAAGCGGCACTCAATCATCATAAACAATAATAGAGACCATAACAAACGCCGCTCAAGTCAACCGAAAACTAAATCAATCTGATCTCCAGGAGAGATTCAAGCTAAGCAGGGGGATAGACAGATATTTTGGAGGCATACCACTAGAAAACTACGGCTTGGCTCTGCACCCGTTGGCCATTTGACGAAATTGTGTATCGGTGTCAGGCGGGTAACAAAAATTAGTCAAGACTGACAAGTTTGATGTGGGGTACTAAAGGCAAGAGAATACCCTACAAAAGGGCAGAAAATATCACAATCGATTACAGAAATCAATAGAATTTAAAGAGCTATTTACAAGTTACAAATCTTTCGACAGATATTCCGTCTTCAGTATCGATAGAGCCCATTAATATCTACAAACTCTGTGAATTATATCAAAATCAGTCTATGATGAATAGAGATATGATGCATCAAAGTTTTACACATTCTAATTTTTGTCAATTGGGCGACAATTTGCCAATCACAACAGTATTGATAGAGATAAAAATCTTATAATAATAATATAATGATAACCTAATGATAATATCTAATATTTTGTAGATTTTATCACAATCGATCTATGATGAAGAGAGATATGACGCTTCAAAGTTTTGCCTTTTTGAATGTTGCCAACTAGTCGCTGACTTTGTTTATAAATATTTTCTTTTTATTATTTAATAGGTCATATAGAACAATTTAATGATATCTTCAATACTAATGAAGGTTTGCATAGCTGCTCTTAGGTTCAATATACCCCATAGGTTAGGGTATTTAAGCGGCAAATGATTTGAATTGTCTCTTGAGATGCAGCAGCTGCTGGGCACGCATCGCTCAGAGTTCAGTGGATCGGGCACCCCCGCAAAGAAGCCAAGAAGCCAAGCAGCCAAGAGGCCAATAGGCCAAGTTAAAGCCGAGTTAAGGCCAAGAGAGCTGAAGGCAGAGCGTTGGCCAAGTTAGAGGCACAGCTGCCGCTTTCCAGTTGCATCTCCAGCCTCAACTCAACTCGTCTGGTTGTTATGGCCCCGTTGTCATAATCAAAAGCGTTATCTGGTAGCTAACAGCCGCATAATTTCAAGTGGCTCTCAGTGTCCCCTCCCCCCTCCCCACTCCCCTCTCTCTTTTACCATCTTCTTCTTTCTCCAAGTGGATTTGCGGTTGACTTGGAAATCAACACGTTGAGCCCCAACTTGAGCTTCAGCTTCAACTTCAACTGTTGTGTCTGGGCTGCCTTTTGGATGGATGGTAATTACGAATGTGTTTGCCTCAAATGAAGCAGCTCAAACATACCTATGATAATGACAATAAAGAAATTATAACAATAATAAACTAATGGTGGAAAAAACGCGAGACTTTCGCCTTTTGTGGCAGATCCGATTACCCGACAACTGCCAGGAGTGAAATGAAAAGAGATGGGCTATACACGTAGCTTTAAAAGCCCATTTCACCATTGAAAACGCTTCATATCAAGTTACTTCATGCGATTTGAATATATACTTACATATATGGTCCAAATCAGTGTGATATCCATACAAATATCCAGACAAATTTAGAAATTAACCTGACCGGAAAGCGCTAATTGTAACAATTTAAAATTATTATACAATTTTATTTTATTTGTAATTAATTTTTAAACCAAAACAATAAAGCTAATTTAATATATATTAATTTTAATTTACATTTAGATTCAAATCTTTCTAATCCAATTTTGTTTTTTAATGTATGTATAGTGACTAATGCAATAATTTATAAGTTTTATACTTGAAGTATTAGGATAACATATCTAAATAAATAAATGATTATAATTTATTATTATATATAATTAAAAAAAAAAGATTTTGATACATAGAATTAAATTGTTATAATTTATTTTGATACCGTCCAAAAACTTAAAATTAATGTTCGATGATTAATAAATAAATTTAAAAATTCACTAACAAATTTAATAAATTTTAAATTAGTAATTAAAATAATTAATACAAGTTCAACAGCATTTAAATTGGTTGTTTCATTGTTTGTGCTATAAATATTGCTAAAAATCTAATTGCTTTATTTATGCTAAATAACCCAAATATAAAATTTTTTATTGCCATTTTTAATAAATTTTGTACTCCCAGATTTTAATTTATGCTTCATTCAAATTTTCTTGCCTGTATTAAAATCGCTTTTAAATAAATAAATATTGGTTTGTTCGACTTAAACAAATAATTAAATACATAAAATAAATGTAATAATAAATAACGTAAATATAAAATTTTTTTATTGTCATTTTTAATACTTTTTTTCAGATATTATTTTATGCTTTATTTAAATTTTCTTTCTGTATTAAGACAATATTAAATAAATAAATATTGAATTGTTTGAATTAAACAAATAATTAAATATATAAAATAAATCTGATAATTTAAAGCTTCTTTCGACAAACCTGAATGCAATTCATTTTAATTTAATTAATTTAATTTCATATATAATTTTAGCAAAATCATATTAACTTAAATAACATTTCACACATCAAGTTGAGTCTGCGTATACCCGCTTGGCCCGAGGCCCTCTTTGAGGGGTATCAAATGACACGCGTGCAAAGGCGCAGCCTTTGTTGTTGTGTGGAAAATTTCACTTGGATCGGCATTTAAGGAAATGTCGACAAATGTCCATTTTGGTTTTGTTTCGTTTGGCTTTTTTTGCAGCGATATTTCCTTAAAAGATTTTTTTCTATTTGCAGCGCCGGCAAATGGAATTGTGGGTGAAAAGTTCAAATGTCAGGCGCAACTTTCAAACAAAAGGTAAAAGTTATACAAAAGAAGAGAAGCAAAAAAGAAAAAAAAGAAAAGAAAAGAAAAAACACAAAACCCAACAAATAAGAGCTGTAAAAAGAATTGCCAATGATTTTTTATGCAAATCATAAATCAGGCAATAGACATTGAGACATAGAAATGGAAAAATTGCAGACGAATTGAGCTGCAAAGAGATTGGAATGAGATGGCTCATTTGAATGATGGACAGGCAGAGAGACAGACTGAATATATATGTATGTATAGTATGATATATAGCTCTAAATTTTGCACACTTTCCAGTTATTCTGGTAATAATTAACACAATGCTTGAAGCTGTCGGTGGGGCTCTTAATTAATTTGAACATGGTTTAATTTCATTCACGCATAAAAGAAATCTTCGGGTGGCATAAACCACTTGAACAGTGCCATCTTTCAACTCTCTACACTTCACTTGAGACCTGTTTCCATCTCCCCGTTTCTCTCCCTCCATCTCCATCTGGGGATCTGCAGCCAAGCGGCAAGTGGGTTTCAATAGAAATTAGCAAATGTGTCGCATCATTAGCCACAAAAGCCATAGAGCAGGCTTTCTGCAGTTGCTTCCACAGCTTTGAAGACTCTCAAATGCTGCGGCATCTGCTCCAATCTCTCCAGCTTCCCTTCAAACGTTGTTAGCTATTTTATAGATCCTGTACTTCAAATATATAAATAGGGGTTTATTAAGTTATTTCCGCGATAACCGCGAAAAACCCTAAAAATTACAATTTTAATGCTACATATTTAAAATTTGGCTTGTATGTAGCTTATGATATTCTCCATCGACGCTGTGAATCACATTACGATCGGATACGAAACAGCGAAGATATTTAACAGACAATTTGCTCGATTTTCGGATAGTGGGGCGAGTGGTTTGTGCATACGATCATAGCTTTTCTTTAAACGCGAGAAAGTGGTGCATGGATTATTGCAACATAAAGATCAGGAACTCGTATTATCGGTAACGGCCTACTGATCTGCTCGGTGCTTACTGCTTTTTTATAGCTATTTCTCTTCCTCTTGTTGCGGTTTTTGGCGCCGGATTAGCTTGAGGATGCGGGCACATCAGCTTGTTGTGTTTATTTATCTATCTATTTATTTATTTGCGCTGCTTCTTCCCTTGTCGCTTTGCAGTGAAAAATTTCACCTGAAGTTTATTCGACTCTCGGTTATATAACTCTATTTGGGTTGGGTAGGTGTTAGCGGAACGTTGATCATTTCACGTTGATCGCCGATGATTTATTGAGTTATGACAGTGGGTTAAGTTGCGGCCAAAGTGTTTATTTTGCAGTACGAAAAGTGCCGAGTCGAAAACAAGTAGTTGACGGTGTTGAAATCCAAAATGAAGACGTATTTATGCCTAAAAGAAGGCAGAAATAGCGAAATGTATTCATGCTTTTATATAAATAAATGTGAAATAAATAAAATATTATTCTAGGAAATTAATACGTATTTATTTATGTCTCTATTTATATTTAAAACCAAGGAGAAATTGCGGAAATAATGTATATTTCTAGGAAATGTGTATTAAATATAAAAATACCATAAGTAGTTATAGTAAACATAAATGAGAAATATCAGAATTTTTTTAGATTAATTAATGAATATATCAGGATATTTTTATGCCTAGAAGAAAGACATTTATTTAAATAAATTTAATTAAACAAAATAAATAAATAAACAAATAAATAAATACATAGAGAAATAAATAAATAAATAATTAAATTTATAAATTAATTTAAAATAAATTAAACATTAAAATGAAGGTTTATTTGTTTGTCTAGATTAAAGATATAAGCAATATCATTATTTATTTATTTTTTTTTACACAAAAAATATAATGTTAATTTTATGTAATTTATAATTTGTTTTAATTAGCTTGAACTCAGCTGACTTTAAATTCATATATCAAGCCTTTTTATTTATATTTTAACTAAACGTGCTTTTATAAAAACTTCTCTCTTTGGTTATCGATAAAAAAATATACAAGATATATTATTATTATTATATATTCAATATTAACTATTTCTCTCTTTGATCCAAAGTTAAGTTAAGCTGCCTTTGAATGCAAATTATATTTTTTATAAATTGCACCGCGCATTTCCACGCTTTCCTAAGTGAACTATATGCAAGTCCTGCCAAGAGGTTTTCAGTTTTTCAGCAAAAGCACAAAAAAGACCTGCAGGGAGATGCTTTTTTGAAGTACCTTTCTAAGCACAAAGTGCCATAAATAAAGAAATCTTAGCGTCTCTTTCTCTCTGGCAATTTGGCAACAACTTTGGCTTTTGATCAAATATATTTTCACACTTGTCTCATATATCAAGCGGGCAATGGGGCACAAATTTGCACTACAAATGATTTCAACACCACAAAAGGCCGCCAAAAGCAACGGCAACAAACCGAACAGAGAATGCTGAGTTATGGGAAACACCGAGCGCATGTTCTACAAATTTTCCAAGCCCCCACAAGCAACAATAACAGCGGACTTGATGGACAGACAGACGGACAGACAGACAGACAGATGGACAGATGAAGCTAAACGCCAACGAACGAGATGCAGAATCAGAACAAATCTTCAAAACTGTACAGCAGGCATAAATCTCCTGACGCCTTTCCATACTTTTGGGGGCGAAACGGTTTAGAAAAATCACAACAAAAAAAACCATAAAAAAAGAAAACAACACAAAATGCTGCATAATTTGCTCGCAGAGAAAGAGAGAGCAAACTAGAGCCCAAATGGATTACAATAATAATTTTTCATATGCAGATTTTGCTACAGAAAGAAAAAAAAAACTTCAACTTCTACTGCAACAAGTTGCCAAAGCCATGAATAATATTTCATTTCGTTGAGCATTCGGCAATTCTGTCTAGCCTACGCCTGCAATGCGGAAACTGTTGAAGTTATAGACTGAAAGATACTCTGTAAATAATAGTTTTTATTAATTTACAATTAATTAGGTTAAAGCTATGCTTAGGCAATTTATTTATATATATCTATAAATTGTAATTATTTATGTGATTAAAAATATTATTTGTTTTGCACAAAATAAATTTTGTTATTTGGCAGTTTATTAGTAAATATTTTAATTTTTAATTAATGAATTAAAACGTAAAGCACACATAAAAAATAAATAAGTTGTACTAGGCAATAAACTTCAAATTTATTTATAAATATAATAATTATTTACATAGTTTTAATTACAATAATATTTATTTTATACAGAATTAATTAGGTATTTATTTAATAGTTTTTATTATTTTTTTGGTAACTTAAATTAAGCGATTTTTTTTAATGCAAAATAAACTATATAAATTCATATAAAATAACGGTTACAATTTAAATGCCAAATCAAAATTCTTCAATACATTTTTTAACAATCGTTAAGCTTGATTATTTCAACATGAAAATATTTTCTAAAATATATTTGCAGAATTAACTTTATTAGAAATCACTTGTTACAACACTTGTGTGATACTCTCTTTGCTGCCTTATTTTACGGGGTATCGAAAAAGGGTAGTCGAGTGGGCTGCTTCCTTTTGATGCGCACTTCTGTGGCAACTCAGCGACGCCAATATGTTGCAACAAATTTGCATTCGACTGCGACTTGAACTTCCACTTCACTCCAGGCAAACAAGCCTTCCCTCCAGCCCGATCCCCCTCTCCTCACCACCTCTCAGCGTTTTCGATATGAACTTGAACTGCAGAGTTGGCAAGCGTATATCATTGGCCATGGAAACGTTATCAACTTGAGGCTGCAAAGAATTATTATGCTCTCTGCTAAATATAATAAAAACAAACCGGGCATAGTTTGATGTTGTTATACCCTGTACCGATTGAAAATGGGTAAGAACAGGGTTAATAGGTTTGTGGGAAGGTATGTAATAGGCAGAAGAAGGCGTGGCAGTTAGCATAATGTATATTTATTCTTGATCGGGACGACGAATTCAGTTGATATCAGTCTGTCTGTCCATCGGTCTTTTAGTTTTGTCGATCTGGGAAACTATAAGAGCTTGATCAGTCATTTTTGGATTGTACTAAGGTAGGTGTATACAATACGCAGATCAAGTTTAGTTCAAATGTTGGATGCCACGCCCGCTCTACGCCTTATTCAATTTAAACACATTCAAAGTCGAATAACAAACGCAATCTTGTGTATAGAACGTTGTTATTTGGAATATATATTCTCTACTATTATATTTAACTAAACTGAAAAGCGCATTGAAATTGGTTGAGAAACACGGAAGATATTCATGAAACAATATTCCTGTTTTTGCCTTGCTTGCCCTCTGGCTGTGCGGCCATTGAAGCATGGCTTCTAATATTTTTAAAATAATTTTAACATTTTTAAAGTTATATTCAAAATATAGGCTATATGGTTTGCTACAGTCGAGCGCTTCCGACTGATCTGCCCATTGCTGGTTCCTCTTGCGGTTGGCCACAGGCCTAACTTCGACTTGCAACTCCAACTCCAACTCCGACTCCGACTCCAGCTCGAAGTCTCAACTTCAACTCCACTGCCACTTGATGGACTTTAGTCAAAGTCAAGTTGGAGTTCAAGTTCTGCCCCGACAGTTTCTGCATAATGCAAGTCAACGACGGCTCGACTCGTCGATCCTCATCATCATATTGCCAATAACGCATGGATTTGTGCAATAGATTTATTGAATTATTGCTCTGACCGTGGCAGGTACATGGTTCCACTCAATGCCCCCCCTCTTCCGCTTCCCATCCCCCCCATCGCAGAGGGAAAAAATGCTTTTGAGTGGGTGATAAATTCAAAGCGCTCGATCCATGGATCGCACACACATAGTCATTATACCAAACGGCCATAAAAGAAAGCTGCTGAAGTGCATCGAGTCTGAAGTCTGCAGTATGAAGTCTGCAGTCTGGGGCTAAACCCAGAGCGAGTCTCTCAGTCTTAGACTCCAAATAGACGTTGAGAGACAGACTTCAGAGCTGCCCTCCCTTCCCCGCCCTCTCTCCCCCCGCAGCCTGGACCATGATAAGTCCAATTAAAGTTGCCATTGCCATTGCAAGCGAAACTAGAAATACAAATCATTCCGCATAGAAAATTCACTTGGCTCAGGCCATCATTTAATTGCAAATTTTGAACTTCAACTATGAATATCAAATAAAATCAATTTAAATAAAAGATTTTGAGTTAAACTGCTGAGGAATAAAATCTGTCAAAAATTAATAATTAAATCATTCTTTTAATATTTATTTATTTATTTTATCTATTTATTTAAAATGTCGACTAAGACCATTCGGCTAAGAAACATTAAATTACAAATTAAAATTAAAAAATAATAAAATTAAAATAATTAAAATTTAAAAATTTAAAATTTAAGAATACAAGATAAGAAAAAAATATATATAATACCCTTGGCTAAGTATACTTATACCTTAATTAGCTTATCCTAATTATATTAAATTAAATTCCCATCAAAACAAAGGGAAATTTGATCAAATAAATCAATATAAATAAATATAGCAAAATATCAAATACAAAATTTACTTAGCTTAGGATATATAATAATTAATTTGGAAGGTTGATATGTGACCGATATAATTTTTTAATTTATTTTTATTTTTATACCCTGTTTCATTAAATTTTTCCTTTAAATTCCGATTAAAGCTGATCTTGTTATCATGTTTTCACATTTTATAGAATAAACATTAAATAATTTTAAATTTTTTTTGAATTTTATTTAAATATAGTATTTAACAGCTAAAGCAAAAATTAATTTAATATTTTATAAGTTTTTAATTGTGTTAATTATTTGCTTAACGCCAGAGCACAATATCAAAATGTGATCTTATCTTTCATGAGTTTTGGCGCCTTGTTATAAACAAATTCAAAAGGCACCGGCCAAAAATTAATGTTTTAATTAAAGCAACTATTAAAGTTTAATGTTTCAATTTTATGCAAAATAATGTTTACTTGGCTGAGACTACAACTTAATTGAAAGGTTTCAATTTAAACTAGACTGGGGATAAAGTTAAAAATTGATCTAATTAGAGGCAAAAAATTATACTACCAACTATAAAAGCCTGTTTTATGTTTCGCATTTTACAAATGTTATTAAAGTAGTTAAGCATTCTTAACCTGGTTTTTTATATGGCATAGATCATAAAGTAAACGTATAAATAAAAGCCTTAAACAAGCGCTAAAATTGTTTTTTTTTTTTGTATTTGGGGCCCATCATAAGCAAATAATCAAGCCATAAATCTTGGCTGCCAATGAGCGATTTACGTTTTCAGCTGGATATTTTGGACATGTTTTTTGAAAGTAAAAACCGCTATAAAAACAATAAATAAATAATAATAATAACAACAGAAATTGATAAAAATGTGCTGCAATTATTTGGCAATTTGTGGCACAGAAATTTCTATGATTAATTGTCTGTTAGACGGATGCATTTGCTCCAAATTCTCAACAGATATTTACATATATTTTATTTTTGTATTTATAGACAATATCAACCTGCTGCGATGGCGATGGAGATATGGAAAGAGATTGTGGGGAGGCAGGTAGATTCTCGCACCGTTAAGTGCACTTCAAACCCAAAAAAAATGAAGAAGAAAAAAAATGGCTTTGGGCGCACGGGCTCAAGTGTGATCTTGTTGTAGATCTTGCCCTGCAATTGCTTTGATTTCTCCTCACAATTACAAGCCCAACTGACAGTAGCCGGAGCCCCGATCTTCAACTTCATTAGAGAGATTTCGATATTGTTTGAATGCCACTGTGGGGAAAAAGAGCAGAGTAATATACATACACTCAGAAAAATGAAGCGAGAGTCGTTTTATAAAATAAAGCTCTTAAATTAAACACACATATTTCTAGAATTCATGCATAAATCAGGTTAAAATTTAATTAATTAGTTAATTAATCTCAAATCTTAAAAAAATTTTTATGTAAAAATCTAAACATATTAGAAACGGTATTTATATTACTTATTATAAAGAATTAATATAAAATTAAATAATACCATCAAATTTCTTTAATGTAACAATAAATATAAAATGAATAGGAAAATATATGATTAAAAATTGGTTTCTTAAATTGGGGAAAATTTTAAAAAATTATAAAAATTAGCTATCTAAAATTTATAAAAATTAAATGTATTAAATATTTTTTTATATTTTCTTAAGCTAATTCCTGATTTAAATGCGAAAAGCTCTAGGTTTTTCTTGCAGTGTGCATACACCGGTGCACATATAATTGGTAGTCACTGTAGTCACTTCACTTTCCAACTATGACATGGCAATAATAATTGCTTCGGCCAGTGGGGCACAGGCTGTGGCTAAAAGCATCGTTTCGGTAGCAGCTTCGAGCCAACATCGAGATCAGCTCCAAATTGCCTTCAGTGTGAGAATGTGGAGCATCTCTCTCTCTCTCTCTCTCTCTCTCTCTCTCCTCTCACTATCTCTTTCTCTTCCCATGAGTCATGCTGAGAGTTTGCGGTTCATCCAGTTGTCTCAATTAGCTTTATGGCTTTGTCGCCTCATTTACAGTTCGGGAAACGCTTTAAAGCCCATCAATTTGCGGCTCAATTAAGTTTTATTTTTGGCGCTCTTAAACAAAAGTGTGGCAAATGCATCAATTTAATCGCACTGTCAACCAACGGCAAATTTACATACACTGCAAAAAATACGGTTGCCACTTTAAAAAATTAAAATGCATTTAAATTAAAACAAGTAAAAAATAATAAATATAAAAAATATTAAACATTAATCAATTAAGTATACGAAGCGTTGCCAATTTAGCAAGTTTCAGAATTCTATTTATTTATTGTTTTATATAATCATAAATATTTTTTATTATATAAATTGATTGTATTTATACCCTGCATCAATAAAAAATTCATAAAAACAGGATAAACTTTGCTATTTATTTTTATGTTCATTTAAAGCTATTATGTATATATTTTAAATTGCAAATTTAGCCTTTTTGAATATGTGAAAAAATCACTAAATTCAGCACAATCTTAATTCATTGTGAACACCATGAACACAGCTGACCTAGTTCTTTTGAAGTAGTTCATTCTGTCATTGGTTGCATTCACCAGGTTACCGCTGCATGAATCGCTTACCCGATAACCGATGAAAGCAACCCTGACGCATCATGTAACCTGGTGAATGCGTTTGATACATTTTGAAACTTGCAACAGTCTTTTATGCAAAAAATCTTCAAATAATTTATTTTTAAAATGCAACAATTATTTTTAATATATTTGTTTACATTTGGAATTTAAATCAGCTGTTTTTATCGACTTTCGATGAATGCAGCGGAAAAAGCAGCGATGAATCAGAAAAATTTTATGATGCATGCGCTGCAATTTTATGCTGCATTCAGGGTTGCTTTCATCGGTTATCGGGTAAGCGATTCATGCAGCGGTAACCTGGTGAATGCAACCATTTTGTTCATTTTAATGATGTTTCGATAAATCTTTGTTTGCGTTTCGATGCGTTGTCAATTTGTTATCGTCAGCGTTTTGAATTTTTGAGGTTTCAGAATTCAATTTATGCTTTTAATATACATTTATTGAATTAGTATTGCCAATTGATTTTTGTTAGATATTTAAAAAATGTGTATTTAATTTAAAAATTGTATTGTAATTGTAAATAAGCCATTAAAATTTTAATTTAAATAGAAAATGAATTTACATGTTTATTTTAATCTATTTTAGATATTTTATATATTCAATTATATTTGGCAATTTTGTTTAATTACTATTTTCTTCATTAGACCCTTTACTTTAAAAAAGTAAAAAGGGTCTATTAGTTTAGTGCAAAGAGGAAATGTGTGTAACACCCAGAAGGAGGCGTGGCAGACCCCACAAAGTATATATATTCTTGATCAGGACGACAAGCCGAGTCGATATAGCCATGTCCGTCTGTCCGTCTGTCTGTCTGTCCGTCTGTCCGTCTGTCCGTCTGTCCGTCTGTCTGTCTGTATGAACACCTAGATCTCAGCAACTATAAGAGCTAGAGACACCATATTCGGGATTCAGGTTTTCCTATTCAGTAAACAGCACGAGTTTGTTTTAGATTTTGGATACCTCCCCCCCTTCCCCCGCAAACCGCAAAAAGCTGCTGTAGCCACAGTTTTAAAGCTATTGATTTGTAATTTGGTATTTAACTAGTTTATGACATTCTCTATGGACGCTGTGAATTTTGTTTCGATCGGATAAGAAACAGCGAACATATGCCACAGACAATTTGCCGTACTAGGCAGAGGGGGGGTGGTGTGCCTTGCATACGCGGGTAGCTTAGTGTGTGTTTGTATGTACATATACATATATTATATGTATATAAGTAAAGGGTCTCCTACGGTCGGTTACGTCCGACTGTAGCCTCCGTCCCACTGACCTGCCCCGTCCCTATATTTGCAGCTTAGTTTTAATATATAATGAGCTTATCATATTTATTTCCAAAATAGAATATTGATTTTATTTAGATAGCTTATTTGTTTTAATTTTTTTTTTAAAGATATTTTTTGTATATTTATTTTTAACTACAGTATTTTAGGCAGCAGAAATTGCAACTATTTGGCGGGGTCAGGTTGACAGGTACAAATGCGAATTGGCTGCTTTGAGCTCGGCTTCCTCAGCCACTGACATCACGTTTGATTCGTGCTGGATTCGGTTATGATATTTTAATAAGATCTGGCAGTTGGCATTTGTTTGGCTTTGGCTTTGGCTATTGGCAGTTAAACAGCAATAGTTAGTTGAGTTGCCTGGCTGCCATACACGAGCAGACTATATATAATAATAGTTGTTTGTCAGATACAACCACGAACAACAACAACAGCAACAACAGCAACAACAATCGAGTGAGATATTTAGATTAACAGGTTGTTTTCATTACAATTCGTGCTTTTTAACAAGCAAAACGTGCACTTTCTCCGCACGCAGAGCCAATAATTTCCAGTGTTAGGCTCTATGAGGCCCACCTACGTCCCCAAATCTCCTCCAGACTCCTTTCGGCCTCTCAGCCCCATTGCGAACAATAGCCCACATCCAGACCAAGACTGAAGACTCAGACTCCAAACCAAAACCAGACCCAAAACCCAAACCCAGGCATCGACATTAACATTGAGTTTACACGACTTTGGAGCGATCGCCTTGGTAGCTTCATATTTTTATTGTTGTTTGCGCATTGCGCATTGTAAAGAATATTGTTTTTTTATTTCGCATTCTTTTTATTTACCCTGGTGTTTTTTTGTGTGTTTTGGTTGCTGTTTGTCTTGCCTCGGGTCGTGCCTGCGTCCTTAAACTCTTGTTTGCTAGCAGCCAGAACGCATCTTTCTTGTGCATGTAGAATGTGTGAACAGGGTATGCGCGGCTTAGCAGTTCATATGTGACATTGTGAAAATCTTCTTCTGTAAGAATTTTTGAATATTTTTAGCTTTTGCTGTTTGCTCTAGAAGTTAAATATGCGATTAGTAAAGAAACTAAATTTAAATCAATAAATAAAATATTTGTAAAATTTTTTACAGTATTAAATAATTTTCTTTAATATTATTTTTTCATTTTCTTTTCATTTTATGTATGATTTAAAAATTAAATAACATGTTTTTATATATATTTAGAGAATTATTTATCACCTATGATTCGAAAGTTGATTGAAAAATTGCTTGTAATTCTGTTAAAATTGTCTTTAGAAATAAAAAAAAATTAATAATTGAATAAATGCAAATATTTAATAAATTAAATTACACTAGTCAAGCTCTGTCAATAGAATTCTAAACATTAATATGGAATGCTTTTAATTTAATTTATATTATGGATATTTTAATATTATATTTAAAATCTGTTATGTATGTTTGCATGTTTAATATTTTTCGCTAATTTCATTCTTAAATTTCATTATTTTAATTTCAATTCCAATTATATAATATGTAATTTAACTTTGATTATATTTTATTTAATTTCAATTATGAATAATTTTTATCCGTTGAATATTTTGCATTTATTTTTTTTCATTTTATATATACATATTTATATATAGTCTTTTTTTCAAACATTTTACAGGGTATCTGCGCTTTTTCCATGCCTTCGCAGCTTCCGTTTTGGGCATCCTTGGCTGCTTATGCAAATAATACGCTGCTGGGTCACGTTTATGGGTTGTACGTTGTAAAGTGTCAATTTCCCAGAGGTGCCAGCCCCCCCTCCCCCCTCCAGACATATAGATGCACAGAGAAAAAAAGCTATTAGAATGGGATATGGGATATGGGATATGGTAGGTAGAACGTGCAGCTTATGTCATAATCGTAGAGGAATCCTGGGTGTTAATGTGCTGAATCTGCGTTGTTTTTCCCACATTTTCACATCAGCCACAATTCGCGTCTTTTGGCCATGTTTATGGGCATTTGTTTGTTGTTTTTTGGCTACTGTAGCTGCACTTGCTGTCCCCTAGAACAATGGATAGTTTGCATGTAATCTCAGCTGCTCTCATGAGATTTCTGGCTGCGATCTGAGCAGGACATGAGCGAAAAAAGCGACAAAAAACAAATGCCACAACAAGCTGTCTGCTCATGTTGCAAGAACCCTACAATCACACTGAGAGAAAAGATCAAGTTGCAATTCAAAATTGATTTTTAATTTCATTTCTAATTTCTTAAAATGCCAAAGTTGAAAAATTCAAAAATTCGCAAAAATTCTACAATCAATTTCAAAATTATTTAAAATAATATGCAACTTAAATATTTTACTTTTATTGTATTGTGTATTTTTTTTATTATTTTTAATTAATTACGAATTTTTTATAAATTTCTAAAAGATTTAACTCTATATTTTTTTCGCAAGTAATCATATTTTTTTGACTTGTGTTTTATTTAATTTTATTAATTAATTCCTATTTTTGGGGATTCATTATTTTTTTTGGAATTTTATTTAAAATTTTTATTTATATATATTTTCTCTAGAATTTTTCGACTTACAGAATTTTCTGAAATTGCAGATTGACTTTAAAATGCAGTTAATTAAAATTTAATTTCAGTTCACAATTTTTCGCGCTGTGCACAATCACAAATCTGTTGGCGAACAGAGCTGCCAATGAGGTAGCTAAATGAGCCGGCTCGCAAAGTTAACAAATTGCGGCTTTATTACCAACATCTCACTTACAAAAAAGCCAACAACTGATAGATGTTCCCGACCAACAACAACGCCAACAACAACCACAATAAAGGAAAATAAAGTAAGCAAAAAAGAGATAAAAAAAAGAGAAGGAAAAAACCAAAAACTCAAACGAAAGTCGGAACCATTAGGAGGATAACTATCGCGTGAGAGATTCAAGTGTTTGAGAGCAAGCTTTTTGGCAGGGCCTCCGAAATGATCCTGCTGCTCTCCTCGCCCCTTCCCCCTCCGCCCCCCAGCAGTGTGGCCAGAGTAATGAGCTGACGCCGACGTTCCACCAAACGTCTCCTCGGCAGATCTCAGGCAGCGCGATTGCTGAGAGCTGCGCATGCGCAATAAACAAACACGCCATCTTACCGTTGCTCGACTTCGCCGGCCGACTTCCCCCACGCACAGTGGGCAGAATGCACCAAAAATCACAGCAAAAATTTAAAACTTCTACTACAGCTTGTAAATATATTTTAATAAAAAAATATATAAATATAAATATATAAAAAACAAAATGTATAAAATAAATATGCATAAATATAAATAAATAAAATAAATGGAGTTACAAAAATTAAATATTATTAAGAACCTAATTTTAATAATATAAAATCAATATTAATATGCAAATAAATGCAAAATAGTTATAATTGAAAAGCTCTTCGACTTTTTAATATTTATATAAGTTATTTAATTACATATTATTATCTATAGGAATTTTAAAATATATTTATATATAGACAAAAAATGGAACTCGCAACTTATAAAAAACTCTTTTCATTTGTGTTATTGCAATTTGTAGTTAGAAGAAAACCATATATTTATAATACAGTCAAGATTTTTTAGGAATGCTGATTTTTTAAACAATTTTGCCAAAAATAGAACAAATAAAATAATAAATTTAATTGAATAAAATTCTTGAATTGAATTCTCAATCAGTGTATGCCAGAATAGATATTGAGTCAAATAATATATATAAAAATAATATTTAAAATAGTTTTATTTTATAATAATAAATACTATATAATATTTTTTATATTTTGTTTAAATTTAAATTTAGCTCCAATTTTAAGCGTTGAAGCTGCTTGCTTCCTGTGAAATATGAGAAGAATAGAGATTTTCTGTGCCATTGTAAATCAGTATGAACTGGCGCTTATTGTTTTTGGCCAGGCTCTGAGCTCTTTTGGCCGTTTTGGCTCTTTTGGCTCTTGGTGTCAGCTGGTGGGAGTTGCGCTCTGCCAGAAATGAAATAATAATTATTATTAACTATTAGCGTTGGCTGGTAGCCGTGGCCAAGAAGCGCAGTTAGAGCAGCAGTGGAAACTGTGGATGCTAGAAGCGGCATCTCTTTTCAGCTGCATTTTTTTTCAGCTTTTTTCATTTTTTTCAGTTTTTTTCAGCTTTTATTTGATTGTTTATGACCTTAAGTTGTCGTGCCGCAGCCAAAAGGTCATCATTAGTCTGTGTGTCTTGGCTTTAGTTGGTCTGAATGGACTCTGGGAGGCGTTGCCTAATTTGTGGCTGCAGTTTAACTTCTGTTTTTATTTGGCGGCATTTTGGCATTTCTCCCTGTCTCTCTCTCATTCTCTTTCGCTCTTTCTCTGTCTCCTGGTTGAATCTGCCTTTTGATGCTTATGATGTTTTAATTTGTTGCACGTTGCAGTAAATTTGATTTTTTACGATTAGGCGATTAAACGATTTTTTACGGCAGTTTGCCATTTGGCAACAGGTACAATTTTGAGAAAGTTGGCTGGAAAAATATCGCTGGAATATCGATGTTATGCAGATGCTTGATTTTTTATATATAAATATTATTTTTGTCGAAAGAAATTTTTTAAAATTAAATAAAATTTGTATTTGAATCTGAATAAAAACTTTTCATTTAATAATATAAACAAACAAATTAAAAAATTTTTAAAACGTATTTAAATAATCTATATATTTTTTAAACTGAATTAAATTTTAAATAAACTATTTTAAAGTCTGGACAGAATTTGTATTCTTTATTTATTTTTTAATTTACCAATTTTTATACAGATTAAAAAGAATAAATATTTAAATTACTAAATTTGATTACTAATAAATATATTATCGAAAAGTGAGGGCCAAAATTTCAAACATTTGAATCTTAATCCAGCAATATGAAGACGACATAAATTTAAACTGAAATGCAAGGCATAAAAATATACAGAAAATCCAAGATGAATCTCTCAGCTTTCCCAATAATAATATTAAAGCCGACATAGTCTAATTTTTCATAAAACCAAAAAAAAAGCTTTGGTTTTTTGATGTTATACCGGCATAAATAAATCCCCTAGAAACTTCCTCATACACTCCACTGACCAGAGCAAAAACAAATAAAAAGGGAAACAAACAAACTATGCTATCTACAACACATGTCGCCGCCAATTAACAAAAACCCAAAACAACATTTAAAAAAATATTTACGAACCAAAATTTGAGACAAAAAAAAAAAACGAAAACCAAAAAAGGATTAAAACCGAAAGAAAAAAAAATGTTGAGAAAATGCTTTCAGGCTAATCCCAGCGACATGCGCAACGTTAGCGTCTCATGTTCTCCATAAGATTTGGCTATTGTTGTTGCTCTTGTTGTTGTTGTTGTTATTAGGATTATAGTTGTTGTTGTTGTTGTTGGTGGACACACACACTTGTTGTCGGTGCGGGCTCAAAGCGACATTTCCCACATCAAAAAGATTTCGTCACGCACAATATTTTTTGTTTCTATTTTTTTTTGTATTTTTCAATCTGCTGTGAGGGTTTCGTTTGAACAAAATTTGTTTCCCAAAGAGAAATAAAATGTATCTGAAATTATTAAGTCATGCAGAAGACAATTGGATCATTTGTTTAAAAGGTGTGTTTCTGGCATACGCAACAGGTTAACATTTTCTCCATCTCCATCTCGCTCTCATTTGACATGTTTTGTTGGAGTATTTGTCAACGGTACCGTTTTTTGTTTTTTCTTTTTTATATTTGGAATATTTCTGAACTTGTCCGAAATCAGCTTAAATATAATTAATGGCTGGCATTGGCCATTGACAAGTCCATTAAAAAAGCTTTTGCCGATTTGATTGACTTGGCTCAATGGGATAATACGCTTCACTTGGGCCTCAAATCAAAGGCGACTTGGCCATTTAACTAGAATAATTCTCAGTTTCTAGGAAATCATTACAGCAAATATTGGGCTAAGTTGAACACAATTTAATTTACAAGCTTTATGCATTTGAAATTTATAATTAATAAAAATTATTTAATTATGTTTCGAATACAAATGAGCTTGAAACATTAAAGCCTATAAAAACATGATTTCAAATAGTTTATTTAAAAAGAATGTATCAAATTTAAATAAATTTCCAAAAAATGTGTCAATTAATTCTTCAAATACAATTTTTAAATAATTTTAATTAAACATTTTTTATTTTTTTTTTTTAAACTATTTTTTTATATATAATAAATTTGTTAGTTTAATTTTATTCTGCTTCCTTTTTGGCCAATTGAAGCTTATTGAACATAGATGATTATGTGGGAAATTGTCGGTTGCTTCCGACTGCAGTCATGATTACAAATTTCTTTATAGTTTTCCTCAATAAGCTGAACAAAAAAACTTATTGCTTTCATTTGGTAATATCTTTATGCGCGATTTAATGTGCTTTGGGTTTTTGTGATTAAGACACGATTTGTGGATTATGATCCTGTCTAATACTCTTTACGGCTTTCCCCAAAATGAAGCTTTAAACCATATGAAAAGCCTGCGGCAAAATTCAGACGTTTTAACTGCGATTGCATTTGTTTTGCCTTTGCCTTTTTACAATTTGTTTTTTACTTTTGTTTTTGGGGTTTCTGACTTGTTCTTGTTGCTGTTGTTATGACTAATAAAATGTTAACATGCAAAACACTCGCAGACAAACACAAAAAAAATTGCAGGAAAAAATACGGAAAAAATGTCAAAAGCCAACAACATGTTTTTCTTTATTTTTATATATTTTTGATTCTGGCCCACACGTTGTTTTAGCCGTCTTTCTGTCCCTCTGTCCGTCTTTCTGTCAGGCTGTCACAAGCGGCAACTGCTGCTCTCTGCTGGTGCAAAAGATCAATGGTCAACTTGTGGCACTACACGGAGAGAAAAATTACGCTCTTCTATTGATATCGAAAAAATTCAATTTAAAAATGTAGAAGCTAAAGAGAAAATTCCTGAAATATAAATATGTTGATCTTTTTATTTATTTAAGATAAATATTTTCAAAACTACGAACTGAAATTTTAAATTGTGGCATCAGAACAATTATAATTATTTAAACCAAATAAAAAAATGTAATATTTAATAATATAAATGAAGAATTATTGTATTTTTTTAAATGAAAATAAATACTTAAAAAATAGTATTTTTGAATTAGCGACAAGTAAATCAAATTTTAAAATGAGAAAAAGTCAGTAATTTAGTTTTAAGAATCAGAGTCGAATGTTTGAATCTCCATGGGGAATATAAAATTTAAACTTGTTTATATATACAAAAAATGTTAACTGATTAAAAATATATAAGAAATATATACATATATAAGAATATTTTTCAAGCTTATTAAATGTTGGTTTTAAAAAAATCAGAATGTTCTCTAAGGCGAGGGTTTGAATATACGCGGGAAAAATGTAATAAAAATTAAAATTTGTCAAAATAGTTCTAAATAATAATAAAAATAAAAATAATTGAATTAATGGAAATTACCGACGAAAATTATAAATAATTTTTTATTTAATATTATTTTATTATGTTTAGTTTCATTTATAAGTACTTGTCTGCTCTACATAATATATCTTTCAGTGAGCTACCAATTAAACACTTGAATTTTTCTCTCTGTGTAGCCCCCTTCCTGCCTTGCCAACAAACCTCAACCGTTGCATGATTCATTTGCCAGTGTAAATTACGAGCTGTTCGCGTTTTTATTGTTGTTGTTTGTGCCAATTCTTTGATTTGCAGAACGCGTGCCTCTTATCAGCTGGTTTGGCCAACGGTTTTAAATGACAGGCAACAGGACAAAGGGAAATCCCCCCCTCCACCTGAAATTTGGTAACAAATTCCAGGTTAAAGCATAAAGCAAATAATGCGTTTGGCTTTCTCTTGGTCTCTCCCACTCCGCCTATCAATTAAACTCATTACAATAAAAGCAGTTTTCTCCCTCTAACTTCCAATTAAAACTCATTAAATCATTTACAATATTCATAAAATCACAGAAAAAAAGAAAAACGAAAATCCCGAAAAAATGGGAAAAATTATATGTATATGTAAAGAGCCGACCGACAACAGAACTTGCAATGAGCGGAAAAAATGTGTTTTTTATTTTCTACGCTTTTTGTTTTTTTCTTTTTTTTATATTTTTTTTTTCTTATTTTTTGTTCAACTGTAATGCATTTGTCATGAACCTGCCAGGCAATGGAGGCAACAACGGCGGCGACTCCAGACAGAAATGTGTTTAGAAAAAAGTCTTCAGACTGACCGCGACCTGCTCTCCATTGTGCACATGATGATGAGGCTGTGGATTGGGATGGGTAGGGGGAAGCGGCGGATGAAGGGGGCTGAGGTTCAAGCCTCGGCCCCATTGGCGGTCAGGCAACAACAACACGCTAATGGCCCACAACTACCACAACAATAACGTTAAGTAGGAAAATATGGGTGGGAAACGCCAGACTAGCAGATGCCCTGTAAAGTGTTTGAAAAGTTGGTCTCTTAGAAAAACATTTTAAAGGTATACCATAAAAAAATATAAACCAATTTTATATTTTCAAAAAAAAATTTTTTCATAAATATTTGACAGTATTGTTTAGTTTCCAGGATTATTCCTACTAAATGTTAATAGCATTAATTATAATTAATTTTAAATTTAAATTTATAGATGTATTTATGAGCAAAAGATGCTTATTAGTTATTACATTATTCATAGATTTATTTAAAATAAAAAGAAAAAAATAGTTATATACAAGCATAACATGAAATTAGATAAGACTTACTATTATTATTATTTTCAATTTATTAGATGCAGAATTCAAAAAGTGTATTTATAATTTGCGTTATTTATTTATTTATTTTTTATTTAATGCCAATTAAATGCATTTGAGAAAGAATTTAAAAATACAGTACATAGGTCAAATTCAGAAAGAATATATATAATTTATAATATAATTTGAAATAATAAGTAAATTTAATTCATATTGATTAAATTAAATGATAAATTCAAGTACCAAATCAAGTTTTGGTGTAATTCATGTAAGATAAGAATCATGAGGGTTTTATTTATTTACATATACTAGTTATGTTATAATTCCTAAACAATTTTGTCACAAAATGAATTATACTAAATAAAAAGAATTAAATTGAAACTGAGTTAAATAAACAAATTCAGTATTAAATCTAGTTTACGTTAATTACATTATGTTTAGAAATATGGCTTTAAATTTTAATTCAAAATTTTTAGAAATTCATAAGCTGTACTTTTGATAGATATGAATTGTAGAAACAATAATGCTGATGCAGGCAATTCTATTACCTGTTCTATTACCCAAGCCTGCACAAACTGCATAATACCCTGTCACATTTTCTACAGGGTATCGCAACAACAACATTAAAACTTACAGCGCACGCTGGCAACATTATAAAGAAATTGTAATAACAATAATGGCTCAATAATTTATTGATAAAGCCTCGACGTTGAAGCCCAGGCAGTTGATGTTGTTATTGTTGTTGTTGTTGCCAGAGGTCGATTTAAAACGCTAATGTGCCGGTATATTTGTATATATATATTTATATACATCTGTATGTGTGTGTGTGTGTGTGTGTGTATCAAACGGTATTTTGATTTTTTGGTAACTTCATTTCATGCGAGAGCGTCCAGCGCGTAGTGAGGCAAATCGCTAGACCCGAAAACAGAATCGTGACTCCCACATTTTAACCCTTGACCCCACCACGAGCGAATGAAGTTAACTGAATGACTTCCACCCACCTCTGCCCCCCTCGTCGCCCCTCCCTCCCCCTCTTGTAGATTTTATTGTACCTGCTTTCTTAACAGTTGAAAGGTTGAGTGCAAGAGCCCCTCGGATTGGCAGGGGGAGTTTAGGAATTCCAAAATCCACAATAATCATACAATTTATTACCTCTGCCAAAAGTCTCTCTCTCTCTCTCTTTCTCTCTCTTTTGCTCTCTTTGTTTCCCCTGATCTTTCTCTTTCATTTCTGTAACTCAAAATGTCAATAAATCATATGCGATTTTGTTTTATTTTCCTCCTTTTTTTTGGCAACTTTTGGTACCCTTATGTAAGCCTCTTGGCTTGGCACGAGTCGGTGCATTGTTATTGGGTCTCAGCCAGGATATGGAAATGGTCAATAAGCAAACGACACGACAAAGGGACGGACGGACGGACGGACAAACAGATAAGCAGGCAAGTGATTGTTGAAAGCAAAGTGCAAAATGTATAAAATTTAGGGAAATGTTTATAGCTTGCAAAGTTATGGGGAAACAGATTTTTAATAGATATTACAACTTAATATAAAAAAATTTAAATAAAATTTTTATTTTATATATATATTTGAATGCAAACTGCAAATGTATTTGTATTTTTAAAATGTGTATAGCTTAAAAAATTTTAGGAAATATTTTTTTTATATATTTTACAACTATAATTAAACAAAATACATTTAAGTTTTGTTTTTTATTTAATTATTTTAAAATCTCTGAAAAATAGTTGCTAGCATTCTTTTAATTGGAGTTTATCAATTAATTTTAAAAACACTTCTTAAAATATTTTAATAACATAGTTATTATAATTGCTGTTGTTATAGTATAACAAAAAATTTTAATTGTGAAAAGAATAAAAATGCTTTTAATCTTTGAAGTATTTAACTCAAAATTTATTAAAATATTAATGAATATTTATTATTCACCAAACCTGAACTGCAGCTAGCTTATTTCAAAATATGATAACAATGGATAAGTTGAAAACTAATAAAATAAATATTTAAATTAAAAATAAATTATAATAAATCACAATAAATATTATGTAATGTAAAGAAATAAATGCATTATAAAATAAATCAATCATAATAAATATTAAACAATAAATTTAAAATAATTTAAATGCTTTTAGTTTGAAGATTGCTTTTTATAATACACAATGAGCAAAAATGCTGCAAATATTTTTTTTTGCAGACATGTTCTTTTTTCAGAAAATTTCTTTGTATTTTTTTAATTAATATATTTTTTACAAAAGCAATTTTTTTTTATAAATTTCTTGCAGTGGAATTTCCTTGAGAAATTCCTTAAAACTCATCATCACTCATCGGCTACTTCAAAAGCAGCCCTTGCAGCGCTTGTCGTATAATGTTCCAGCGGAGGTGTAAATGAAAATCATATTTACGCACCTTTTGGCAAACATGAAAACCTACAAAAAAGAAGTGGAGAAGGAGAAGGAGAAGAGGCAGAAAGAGAGGCAAAAAAGCCAGTCACTTGTGGTGGACACTTGCCGCAGGTTATGATCAGGGAGCAACAACTTCAACTACAACGCCAACAATTAAACCGTATTTTGAGTCTCGTCACGGGTCCCGCTGCGAGTTGTAGTACTTTTTTTTCAGTGTTTTTTTTTTTTTGGTTGGTTGTACGACATTTGGCATGTTCTAATTTACAAGCGAGCGGTGAAAAAACGGAAAGGAACCCCAAAATGTAAGCCAATCACGTCATGGCTGGGGGTACAGGGCGCGTTACGTGCTTGTAAATTCAAATTTTTATTTTTTATTGGGTTGATTTTGTTTTTTTTTTTTTTGGGGCATGCGAAACATTATTGCTATCACTGTTGCTCTGCCTGTTGCTTGCGCCTGCGTTTTGTGGTTCATTGAGCCGATTTTTGCCTGCTGCATAAATTAATGAAATGTGGCAAGGAGTTTGTACCAACGGGGCACGGTGGGGAGGTGCATGGGGTAGAGACCACACACAATGTTCAACATGGTTTATTAATTCAATTTGTGCCTAAATTAACGTGTAAGTGCTTAAATATTGAGTTACATCAACTGTTTTTTATGGTCGCTTCTTCTGCATTCTTCTCCTTCTTTTTTGACAATCGGTTTCCGCAATATTTTTGTGGATTTTGGGGCGAATGAGAAAAGAAAAAAGCGAGTATTATTATTGGGAATATAAATAAATAATTAAACACTAAATAATTAAATATAAATTTAAATTTACAAACTTTTGAATATGAAACAAGTTTCTGTAAAATGCTTCAATTTTTATATAAAGCAGATCTGCATAAATTTTTTATCTATTATTATTGGAAATATAAATAAAGTTTTTGTAGGATGCTTAATTGTTTATAAAAATTGGCCATTTAGATATCGCTTTGGAAAAATTAAGTTAGGATGCCAACAAATTTTTAAAAATTAAAAAAATTTCAATGCAATACAATGTAAAATATCTGCAGGTTAAGAAAATAATTTAATATTTATTTTTTTTTAAATATTTTTAATATTAAAACAAATTTATTCATCCATCCATCATAAAAAATATCGGCAGGTAACTAAAATGTTAATTAAGATTATAAGTTTAAATATTTATGAATATTAAAAATAATCCCCTATTTCCATCTATTATGTAAAATGTCAGCAGGCTTTATCGTTGGTAAATTGAATTTATTTTTAGCGGGAATATCAATCAAAACATTGGCAGGTCATTTGCTTTCATCGTTAAGCCACCGGCTGGCAGCATTGTGTATTCACCTTATCAACGATATGGAAATGCCATGACGACCAGACTATCTAAACTATCTATACTATATTGGCACATCTGTCGTTGAAATGCCAGAATGCCAGAGTTGCCACTAAGCCGGCTCACTTAGGTCGGCATAAGCCTTTTGGTCTAATTGCCGCAGGAAATCGATAAGCGCTAAAATGCCTCTCAGCATTAATTTGTGGCGCCTGCCGAAAAATTAGACAAAATCAAAAATAAATAAATGCAACTGATTCACATTTTGGTCATGCAATCGACATCAATTTTGTACAAATTGAACTATGTTCCAAGTAATCTTAATCGAGCACTTTACGCATTCAGAATGTGCAAATTCATGCAGCAAACACATTCATAAATCGCACTAAACTTGTCTGTTGTCTAAGATTTTTGGTTTTTGATTTTATTTTTAGCGCTTTGAGAGTTTGAAAGAACAACAAGCATTTTGTCTAGACTGTCATGTTCGATTTGGCCTTAACTTATAAATTTTGTTTTGGCCAGTTTTGGGCAGGAATTTTAAATATATTATATATCCTATATTTCTTATAATAAATATCATTTAACTATATGTATTTATAAATTTATATATTAAACGAATTTTTTAATTAAAGATCCTTCTCAATTATACACAGATATTGGTTCTAGAACCTAAATTTTTTTTTATAAATATTAAATATTATTAAAGAAAATTTTTAATGTGGTATTTGTTTTAAAATATTTTTCAATACGTTCCATACATTCAAATTAAAAATCGTTTGAGTTTTGGCATAATTTTACTATTTAAATCGTTTAATTAAATTAATTCTTAATATTTTAAACAACAAATTTAAAATTTTTTAATAGTTCAAAATTTTTTCAAATTTAAAAATATAAATTTTTTGAGGTTTCAATTGCATTTTATTTTCGCACTCTAATCATTGTTAAAATTCCACACCGTTTGAAAATTGCTTAAAGTTTGCCAAAGGTTTGTGCATTCAAAGTATTTTGTTTTTATTTTTATTTTAAATTATTTTGAAGTTTATTTGCGGTTTTTTTATTTGGTTTTATAAAATTTTTGTTTTTTTTTTTGCTGCAATTAAAAGCTGTAAATTAATTTCTGCACAGCAAACATAATTAGCGATAAGTCTGAGTTAAGGTTTGCCCCAAAAAATGCTGTTAATTGTGCCATTAGTTGGTATCGCCAAGAGTCACGAATTAATCCATTAGTTTTAGCGCCATGTTAATGATATGCTATCTGAGCAAAAGGCGGCAACCCTGACATCTGCCAAGCCCACCCAAAAACACAGCAGTACCAAAAAAAAAGGCGACACTCACTTAGCATTTGATGCATTGAATGCTCAAAATAAAATAATGCAAGAAACACCAAAAAAAAAAGAATCAAATAAAACAGAAATAGAAACAGAAACAGAGAATAAAAAACTGAATAAAAACAGCAACTACAATACAATAAAATAATAAAAAAACGAACCGGGTCAGCCAATCGGCAAAAACATTAACAACTAATTAAATTATATAAAACAGCCATTAATTAAGCGGCAAGTTAGGTTCTATAGAGCCTTACTAAGCCATAGACTTGCCTTTCACTTTGGCTTTGGATGAGGGAGAACTGAAGAGTAGAGGAGGGAGGGAAATCGAACGGAACGATTGCAAATAATGACAAGAACTTTACGCTAAACTTTTGCACTTTGACACAGCGTGGCTGACCCACCAGGTGCACCACAGCAGCAGTTGCTGCACCACAGCAACCACTGCACCCACAATTGGCACGCTTTGGGCCCAGTTGTAAATATTTAATAACTACATTAATAACGGCAGCAATGACAATGACAACAATTGCGACAACAACAGCAACAGCTACAAACCAGAGAGGGCGTGGTAGATTAGTCGGACGTAGCCGACAGCAGCAGAGCCTGTATTTTGTGTTTTAATAATACATACAAATTATCTGTGGCATATCTTCGTTGTTTCTTATGCGATTGTAATGGAATTTGCAACATCGATGGAGAATAAAAAAAGATAATTAAGTGTTAAACAACAAAATTGTAGCTGAGATATCAAAAATCTGAAAGAAACTTTATAAGCGTACAGCATAAGAGATCCTACATATCCAAATTTATGTCTCTAGCTTTTACAGTTTACAAGATCTAGGTCTTCAGACAGTCATGGCTATATCGACTCATCTTGTCGTCCTTATCAATAATATATATACTCTGTGAGGCTTGCCACGCCTTCCTATACCTTTAACTTGAATTTTCACAAAATTATTATCCCTGTTTCTACCCATTTCATGGGTGCAGGTTCTAAAAACAATAATAATAATAATACCACGCGCTGCGATTGCAATTTGCCAAAGTAATAAAAAAAAAACTACCGTTTGTTAAGGCACGTTTTGGCCACGTTTGCCAATGGTATGAACCGAATGAATGTCATTAATTTGACAACAGCAACCGTTAAATCAGCAATTCAATCACCAACAATAACAACTGATGCCAACAACTGACAACTAGAGTATGTGGAATATACATATACACTCATACGCCAAGGTGTACGGATATCAAACAAACAATGTACCAAATTGTCAGGCTGGTCTATTCGAATATCAATTAAATATTAAATATTCAACTAAAATTTGTAGAGCTGACTTTGGGCATCATTTTATATAAATAAATTTATAGAATTAAAAAAAATATTTTATTTAAGTGAAAAATCTATGTAAATACATATTTGATTTAATTTGAAGTACTCAGTGACAACCTAATTAGAAAATATTAATTTTAATTTTAATAAATTAAAACAATAAATAATTCAGAATATTTTTCTTGATTATTTTTTATGATTTTCTCATTAAAAAATTTCAAACGAATTTTATTTGAATTTCAGTTTAACTTTTATTTTACAAATCTTTAATTAGGTGTTACATAATTGACGGCCAATTCGGTATGCCTGATGCCAACACCAGCAATTGACAAGAGGCGACAAAAGAAACGGTTCTCGATTCTCGGTTTCATTTGTATTTTATTTTGGTTTTTATTTTGGTCAAGACGGCGTGAGTCTTAAATTACCAACCTTGCCACAATTTTCAAAGCGCATTCGCATTCGAATTTGTTTGCTGTAATTGGGGAAACGAGCGACGGTTGCTGTTGCCACCGCACCCAACAGCAACAGCAACAGCAACAGTTGCTGCCGGTAATGTTGCTGCTGTTGCTGCTGTTGCTGCTGCACCACCCAAGCATACATCTTGTGCGCCTTTTTGCCTTTCAACTTGGCTTTTACAGGTGTCTCTCTCCTGTTTGTCTTTGAGCCGGAGTTGAAGTCGCAGTTGAAGTCTCAGTCTGAGTTGCTGCCGTGTCAATGACAGTTCAATGTGCTCGCGATTTGTTGCTGCTGCTGTTTGTTGCTGTTGCTGCTGCTGTTGTTGCTGTTGTTGCTCGGCTGGCAACAGTTGTCGCACATGCAAATCGTGACTCTTGGCCAACCGAAGTCCATCAGCCAAGTTGCCAAACAAACTTGCCAGTCAGTCCGTCAGTCAGGCAGTCCAATCGAGTCACAGTTGCGTCGCAGCAGGGTTTACACGATTTTTTATTGATCTGAGAAATTGGAGAAACATCAAATAATATAGAATTTTAGATTAAAACACATATAAGCCAGTCAGTCAGTCCGTCAGGACAAAAAGTTTTTGATAAATTAATTTAATAATAATTAATAATAATTATCAGATCAAAAAACCTATGCAAAGATTTTTTTTTTATTTTTATTATTCATAACGTTTTAAACATCATGAACTATGAAAGAATTTTCAGCGCATTATTATTTAATTGTTTATAAAACTTGGAGTATTATAGAATTTAATATAATATTTAATATTGATTCAAATTGCTGTAATTGTATTTAATAATGATTAACTATGAAAGAATCTTAAGCGAATTATATAATAATATTTCATTATATATAAAATTTAGAGTATTATAGAATTCAATAATAATTTTAATTAATAATAATGAACTATGGAAAAAACTTATAGTTATTATTTTATAATATTTTATTATACTTAAAACTTAGAGTTTTATAGAATTTAATATATTAATTTACATTGCTAATTTTAATTACAGTTGTAATACATTAAATAATTTAATAGATTATTCTATCACTTCTAAATTTTCAATTTTAAATTTTGTCAAACATACTCTGGCATTTGACGTATAATTATAGTAACTTCCCCTATCAATTTTCTCTATTATTTGTGTATAATGTAATATCACGATCTCTTGGCAACGTGTAAACATTAGCAGGCTCGCCACTTGTGCGCTGGGCTCTGTAATTTTTCTTGATTTTTTGTTGTTGTTGCAGTTGAAATGCGAGTGATTTGCTTAAGACATTTTGATTGATTATTTTATTTTATTTTTGTTATTTTATTTTGTATTTTGCCGTTTTTGTTGTGACGACAAAACGGTCGCTGGCATGCCTCTTGCCACATTCCCTTGCCACTTGTCTTGCCGTTTGCCTGCAACGCTTCTTCCTCAATAATTTTGCAGCTTTTGGCCACCCAAAAAAGCATTCAGCGTTGGACTTAACTTGGCTTGTATATTTTGGCCATGTCATGCGCATAAAAGTCGCTCGCTTTTTATTAATTATTCTGACCCAGAAATTGTTTTATATTTGTGTGTTAAGTGCACTGGGAGAAACAATTAATTAATGCAAAATTCTGCAAGTATTTAAATTAACATTAACAAAATAAAATATTTAAATTAAATAAACTTATTAATTAATTTTAGACTGAGCAAAATACAGAGTTTACAATGAATATTCGGCAGGTTCTTTGACAAAAAATTGCAACTTAGTGTTTTAAATATTTAAATAAATTAATTTAAGATTTCACTTAATAATTTTTAATCAAAAATATTATATTTTTTTTTTCAGCGTATTGGAGATTGAACAATTATTAGCTTAAAATATTTAAATAACTTAAATATTCGATAATAAATGATTCCTTAATATACATAATTACTATACTGGAAGGTTTAAAAATTGAAAAGAAATTTGTTTAAAATTTTTAAATAAATTTAAGAAAATTAAAAATAGAGTTTTAAAAATATATTTACATAAATTAAATTTTTTGATGATTTTTTGCAGTGTAGTTACTCCACTGAATGGCATCTGAATCCGTTGGGGATCGGCGCGCGTTTGTTGTCAGTTAAATTTACCACCTGTGATGAATAACGTTACATTTTGTTGTTGATTTGTTGTTGTTGTTGTTGTTGGTGTTGTTGGTCTTTGTTGTTGTTACTTGTATCATGATTTATCGAATTTATTAAGTACCAGCGGAATCTGAATCTGGCTTCAGAATGATTTGTTTTTGCTGCTTGGCCCCTTGCCATGCCCACATAAAGTTGATTACTCAGGTGTCTGATCTGCGTCCCTCTCTATCGCTCATGCTCTTTGTTTTTGTTTTGTTTTGTTTTGTTTTTATTTCTTTTTCATTTTCTTCCATTCTGTTTCTTTTATTTGTGTATGGGGGCCATGTACCGTTAATTAATTTGCAAGCCGTAATTTTGGTATAACTTGAATTCGTTTTTTCTAGTGCAGAGTGCACCTCAGGGGGGAAGTTAGGGGATTTTTATTTTAAAATTTTTAATTTCTGCTTGGCTTATGGGGGCGCTGGAATTCACGATAAGTGCAAAGCTGTTTGATTGCAGCAAGTAATTAGCAGGTGTGTTTAATCCAAAGCGCATAATGAGCCATGAGTCTAACATAAATCTGAACAAATGATGATGTTGAAAGATTCATAAATAATGGGTGAATGCAAGGTAATAATCAGAGTAGTCAATTTTTTTATTCAAATAAAGTTTTACAACAGAATGCAAAAAAGGTTAAATAAAATTGTGATTTTACTTGTCAAAAATATATTAAAATAAAAATAGTAAAGTAAAATTATAAATTATAAATAGAAATTAAATTAAAGAATTAAATTAAATTCAATTAAAAGTAAATGATAATGATAATCTGGAGATGAAATGAAATAAATTAAAATTAATTAAATGAAATTAATTGTATTATTATTTCAGTTTTATCGAATAACATGTTTTACACAAACAAAACAGTTAAATGAGCTTTCAATTTAATTAGTTTAATTTTAATAATTAAAGAATAAATGTATTTAATTTATTTATTTATATCATGCCTTAAAGAATTTTTAAAAAATTTCTTCTGTACGTGGATAATATGTGAACTGAACGCCAACTGAATTTTTTTTAGCGTTTTCCGCTATTTATTTGATTTTTTGGGAATACGCGTACGCGTTGCACTTGGCGTGCTTCTAATTGTGGCACGTGATGAGGGCGGGGCATGTGGCATTAGCGAGGAGGCCATCGGAACTCTTCTTTCCGATGTATCGAAATTGGTAGTCCTTTGCTTCTGGCGTCTTCGGTGTATCTCCAAGGGGGGATTTCCCAACTCCAATGGATCACTTGACTTGGATGGTTCGCGATTATTGGGAGTTGGAACTTCGGGTAGGGTCAGTGTCTCACGTCGCATGAGGGGCGATGGAGCTATGGGGTTTACGCCATGGGAGCTGATGCTACGACTGAGGGCCTCCATCTGCTGCTGGGCCTCCCGATTTGTGTCGTTCATAAGGTTCGTGAGGCGTTCCCGATTCTCACGCCCCTCCAGCAGTTGGTTCCTCTGATTGTCGCGCATCTGCTCAAAGTCCTGCCAGAAGTTTTGACTGATACGCCGGGTGCTACGTTGAAGATCCCGGCGTATCGCCTGCACAGCCTCCAAATCACGAGGTAATTGAATTTTTTGCGACATGCTAAACGAATTTGGAAAAATCGTGCTGTAAGAATAATTTGTTTCTCTATTTAGATTTATGTCTGTACAATAGTAAAAAGTTATATGACGTCTGTATGCCTGGCAATTTGATCGATGCGTGGAGAGTTTTTCTAATTGAGGCAACTTTCTTCTTAATTGCGCCGAGAAAAATGAGGCCCGTATCGAAATGGCATGAAAAGCACAACAACAACAACAACAACAACACATGTCAGGCATCAGCCAAGAAATTATTTGTAAGCGAGCGCAAACAAAACTCAAGCTCAGAAATCAAAGAACATATTTGTTCAGTCAATCAATCATGCGATAGAAGCTTCGGGCCCGATGCTGTTTTGGCCCAATTGGACCGAAACAATGGAACTGCAGACGATTGTCTTGCCTGATATCATCGCATACACAGCGCGAAAAATTGCATTCAAATTATTCAAATCAACTCAATTAAAGAACTTGCAATCTCAACAGTAAGTTCAAAAAAAGGCCATATTATTATTTATTTATTTAGAATATGTATTACCAATAAAACTTCGTTTTATAAGCATGAATGTCAGGTTTAACTTCAATGAAATAAATTGTTAACGAAAATGTATTTAAATTGATAAAACTTTTTTTATATTCTAAGATCTAGCATTTTGAAATTAGATGG
This sequence comes from Hypselothyrea guttata, assembly GCA_035045125.1. Taxonomy (NCBI): domain Eukaryota; kingdom Metazoa; phylum Arthropoda; class Insecta; order Diptera; family Drosophilidae; genus Hypselothyrea; species Hypselothyrea guttata. The sequence continues at coordinate 47,987 of JAWNNJ010000195.1, forward strand.
TAGCAAAAAAAATTTGAAATTAAAAGTAAAATATTTTTAAAGTAAGAAAAAAAGTTCTGGTTTAAGAATAAGTTTTTAATGTCTAAACTATGCAGAAAAATAGAATATATTAAACTTATTTTGTATTTTAGCAATTTTCTAATTATTAAAAAAAATACTAAAAAAATTATACCTAAAATGTATTTATTATTATTTTTTATACTTTAAGTTAGCATAAGTTTTAAGCTGGAATATTAGCCAATTTACTGAAAGTCCTGTCAGCTCAAGCATTTTCGCTCTTTATGAAATATCAAAAATAGTTTCATGGAATTCTTGCTGGTTTTCTCACTGTGTACTGTTAAGGTCTTTACTCTACTCCATTTAGCTGAAATGAAAACAAAATTGCCAGCAGCGCCGCCTCCTTTTTGATATTGTTTGGCTTTGCCAATGGATTTGCCAGGCATCCCGCTGTGCACTTGTCGATGCCAAAAGTTCAACGATTGCCTCCGACTGCTTTAAATGCAGCTACCTAAAGCCAATTCCCCCAGTTGCCAGTTGCCAGTTGCCAATTCCCCAAGTCCCGACTCACAATTTATCCTTTATGGCTTTTGTTTCTGCAGAAGTGAAAACAAAAAGTTCGGCAACGCTGCAGTCGAATGCCATCGATAGTATAGTATACATAGTATAGTAAAGTATATTTAAAAAATAATAAATAGGAAAATCAATTAAACATTAAACAAATTATAAATAAAAATTAAATATTTAATAACAAAATGTATTGTATATCATTAAGAGTATATATGTTGAATAGTGGCATTTATCTCTAGCCATGCGGTTTTCATTGATTTGAGCATAAAATGGGCGTATCATCTGAAATTTGGAATAAATTTTATTTGCGTATGGAATACAACAATCTACATTTCAAATTTGATATCTCTCGCTTTTGTAGTTGCTGAGATCGATGAGTTTCTTATGGCGAACAGACAGATCGATAGATCTATAGATCGATTCAGAGCAACATTCTGTTAGAAAATATATACAAAAATATTTACATAAATATATACAATATATACTTGGGGGAACATGTCACGCCTTTTTCTGCCCTCAAATAGATTTGCAAAAATGTATCATACCCTGTTTTTACGCATTTCATCGGTATACCCTGTAGAAACAAAACAAAGATTGTCATCAGAGCAAAAGACTTTTGTTTCTGTCTGTCTCTGGCTCTTTTGCATAAGATCAGCGGGCACTTGATAGTATAAATAGTCAATGTATATAGTATATATATATGCATATTTCTCGATATGACTGATCGCTCTAATTGGGTGAAAGTGCTTAGAAAGTGTGACAGTGGTCGAAATGAGCGCAGAGCACTCTCTCATCATTATTATGATATCCCCACTGTCAAATCAATCTATAACCATGGCCTTTACCTGTACCTCTATATGTACATACGTATGTATAAACACATATATCTGGAGATATTCGTCTATAACAATACATCACCCGCATATATAGGCATCGTCGGCAATCAGCTCTCTGGCAAAATGTTTCTCTGTCCCGCTGTCCCACTGTCCATCGGTCCATCGGTCCATCTGTGAGATATTCCCAGGCCAGGCAAGAAAACTAGAACTCAAAATCATACATCACAAGCAATTACCGGCTAAAATGCGCCAGAGTAAGCTGCAACAACAACGAGAACAACAGCGACTAAGGCAACAACTAACCTTGGCCGCTAGTCTGGCTAAAGAGTCTAAAAAACGGAGTGAAAAACATAAAAAATATATATAGAAGAGTGGGCTGCTGTTATTATTGTTGCCACTCATACACTTTGCGCGCTTTTGGGGCATATAGATACAGTTGCGTTTAGAATTCGACTTAAAACCATTTAAAATACAATTTAGAAAATTTAATGCAAATTATTTTATTTTGTGTGAAGATCAAAGATTGAAAAATAAATAAAATATCCAGATAAATTGAATATTTAAAGTGATATAATAAAAATACAAAACAAAATAGCAAAAAAATATAATAATTTAAAATATTTATAAGAAATTATCGAAATATTGGAAACAAATACTTGATGAATTTTTACTTAACCGAACTGTATAATAAATAAATTACAAATTAATATACTAATCAAAATAAATTAAATGACCTGAATTAGGTGAATAATTTAATTACTATAAAAATTTTAAATAAAGTAAATGTAAATATTATTATTTACCAAAACATTTTAAATTTATTTAAATTAATATAAATTTCTCTGCAACTTTTTCATCTATAGTATAAATCAAAAAACATTTTAAATTTAGTTGAATTATAAGTATAAGTTAGAAATGTCTATGCAACATTTAAAATTTGTCCATAATTATGTAAATTTGTTCTGTTATTGCGCTACATTTATATAAATTATTTAAATAAATACATTTTTTTGTGCACTTTTTGAAGTGTCTAGAAAACATTTGAAATGTATTGAAATTTTTATAAATTTCTCTGCAACATTTGAGGCAGTTAAAAGGGTATTTGAAATTCGGTTATTTCTCAGCCTTGTTGTGCTGCTTGTTGGCTGTTAATGTTGTTGTCGTTGTTGCTGTTGTTGCTGTTGTTGTTGTTGTGGTGCTGGGATGTTGTGTATGCCGCGCATGCATCATCATACCATCATCCCATTATCACATACCACAAGCCAAAGTCAAAGCCAGAGTCGGAGGAATGGGCAAGAGGAGGGGCAGAGGAGGAGGCAAAGGCATTGCCAAAGTGAAGGCAAAGTAAGGTAAGGTAAGGTAAGGCAAGGTTGCCAGGTGATGGTGTTGGTGGTGCTGGTGGTTGTTGTTGTCGTTGTTGTTGCAGCTCCTCCTGCGCTTTGGCTTGACCGACTGCGGCACTTGAATGCTCGGCATGAAATAAATCGCGTGTTTATTGTGCCAACGGCGATCGCTTCAATGTTGCACATGAAAATTGAACGCAATAGAATGCCACTAATCGATCGATGCCGCGGCTATAGACGAAACTCCCTGCCACTCCACAGACTCCCCAATCGCCTCTCACTTCCTCCCCTCTCTCTCTACCATGCCAGTGCACAAAGAGAAAAATATCAACAATTTCGTTCATCTTCGTTACAGTTCAGCAGGCAGAATTTACATCAAGTTTGTTAAAAATCTAGTTTCAATTTAATGCGTATTAATTACAAAAAAATTCAAATATATAAATTTTTTCTGTGTAATTTTTTCATTTACCTAATTATTTATTAGTTTTTATTTTTAGTAATTTTAAATTATTTTATAGGTCTGTTTCATTATTTAAATAATTTTATAATTACAATTTAACTCTTTCAAAAAGGTTTCAATTTAAATTTTTTGACTTTTTTTGGTCTGAACTTTATTTAAAATATACAGTTATATTTCCAGCATTTTTTGTCACAATGGCAACTTCCTAGATTAATTTTTTATGAACTTAATTTTAAGACATAATTTTTCGCACTGTGTATAAGCCTCTCTCTCAGTGTGCCGGCAGCAACAAAATGAAATGTTTCAAGTTCAAATGCAAGGTGCGGAGCTGACAGACAGAGCAAGAGAGAAAGAGAGCGAGAAACAGAGAAAGAGAGAGAAAATGAGAGATAGAAACAAAGAGAGATAGATTGGGAGAGGAAGAGGGGAGCAGGAGGTGTGCCCGTCTGATTGAAGCTTCGCTGGCGCAAAGCAATCTCAAAATAATCTAAACGATTTGGCGAAAATCACGTTCGCCATCGCCATCGCCGTCGTTTCCTTGGCATTGGCATCCACCTGTTACGCTGAGCTCATTTTTAATGCCCACCAAAAGCCGCCCCCCGTGCCCCTCAGTGTTGCATCTCCCCTGCGCACCACACTTGTCGGCGGCGTCTGCATTGAGAGCAAATTGCAAAAGCCAAATTCAACGAATGCCGGCGCACAGTTTGGCATTAATAATGAAGCGCAATCAAGCGACGGCCGCCGGCCTTTGGAAGATGGCAACAGCAGACGGCATCGCTTGACTGACGGACTAAATGCATACACTGCAAGAAAAAACTTAACATCAAGCGGAATTTATTTGTGCGCAAATTCAACATTTTTATTTTTATTAATGCAAGCTGAATTAATACATTCAATAACATCGTAACAATAAATTTTCTATACAAATATTTGTTATAGAATTTAATTTTTTCTATACTAATATATTGTGTATAAACTGTAAGAAAAATCGTACATCAAACTCAAATTGAAATTAAATATTGTGCACAATATTTAATTAAGTCTCTTCAACTCCATAAATTCTAAAAATATATTTTAGAAATTATTATTTATTTATTTTCACTTAATGCTATTTTTAAGTATATATTATAGTATACAAGTTGAAACTTATTTAAATCTTTTATTTTTCAATTCTCACTTAGTTTATATTGGGAATTTATTAAAACTAAATACTATATTTAATCTAAAATAATTTTCAATCGAAATTTTATTAAAACTTATAATTTTTATTGCGTGTTCACTAGATTCATGGAAATATATTTTGTAATATATGGATTGTAAATTAGAATTTATTACGTACTTGATATAAATTCTGCCTTTTCAACTTTACCAAGTTCAATATTCATAGTTTTAAGAACAGAAATTTTGTTATTTTTCTTTATTTAAATGTAGTGTAATTTTTTTAACAGTGTAGGCAGTTGAGGGGGTGAATTGTTACATGGCAATGGCATTGGCATTGCACAGATTAAACACTTTTTACTCCAGCACAATGCATAATTTCTAGCTGCTGGGCTCGTTATGCTGTTGTTGCAATTGTTGTTGTAAGTGTTGTTGCTGTTGCTGTGGTTGTTGCTTTGGTATTATTCTAAACGGCTTTTAGACAAAAGCCATTGCCTGCTGATCTGGTGCCCGCTGCTCACGCTGCCAATCAATCAATCACGGCCGGAGATCTGCAGCAGAGTCGCCCAGTCATCTGAGCATCTGCCGACCACGACCGTAGAGCAAAGTCTGCTCTCTGGTCAAGTGTAATGGTTTTGTCATGATGCAGCATTTAAGCTGCCGCCGCTGATTGATGCGGCGTTTGTTCCACAAGAAAGTGCCAGTTAGGAATTTCACACCAGCATCAGCATCAGACTCAGTCTCAGCATCGGCACCACCACAACCACCTCAACCACCGCCAATACCGCCACCACTGACACCACCACACAGCATTGATTATGGAAATTTTTGGTTGAGCCACTTGTCAGTCAGTTCACAGTCAGTTAAGTTCAGTTTTCTTTTTCTTTTTTTTTCACATACCATTATCGAGTTCGTTGCCTAAGTCTTTTGTAATTGAAAATTAATTTTCAATTTAAATTATTCGAATTTTTTCGGAAATTCTTTTCGAATTGTGTAAGAAATTATGTACTTAGAATGAGAGTGGAGTTTAGGTTTGTTTATCGCTACTTAGAGGAAGATAGCCATTTTTGCTAAACTTTTACATTAAAAAAACAGGGTATAATATAATAATAAAATAAATAAAATTTAATTTTATTCAATTTATTTTGTTAAATATTTTAGTTTTATTGCTCTTATGCTTCTTATGATATTTTAGAAATATCATTCATTATCATAGAAATTTATTCTTTTGTCGATTTTTTTATAGGAAGCATGTGAATTTTTCTATGTTACATTATATTCTATATATTCTACTTTTTATTTATTTATTTAATTAATTTATTTATTTATTTATTTTATTTCAAAGCGCATTCTTAATGCTAGCTTTTCTTTTTACATTTTTGTTGTGTGCTTTTTCGAATGATATTTTTTGTTTGGCCACAATTTGCATGCGGCTCTCCAACAGGTTTTTTTTGAACCGAAATCCAAATCGAAATCGGAATCGAAATGAAAATAAAAATCGTTGTTGCTCATGCCACCTGCAGGGCGGCATATCGAATCAGCGAAATCAAAAGTAAATTAATTGACGACAATTGTGTGGCAAGTGGCCAAATTGTGTGGCAACATCAAAATCAGCCACAACAATTGTGCACAAAACGGCACTAACGGCATAACGGCCAAACGTCAATTGTCTAATCAACAAATTTAGTCAATAAATTGTAATTAATTAACGTTTTGGTCACTGCCAGTTGTGGCTCAGCGCAGTTCAAAATTCGAATTCGAATTCAAATACAAATTCAAATGTGTAGCAAATGTGTGGCAAATGCAACAACAACAACAGCTACAAAAGCAACTAGCAAATATTCGTGAATTGCGACTAATTTTTAGTGCAACGAGCCAGCAGCAAAAAAAAAATGTAAAAAATATTGCTAACAGCTAATCAGGCGCATATACGCCCCAAGAAAGAGGTGTGGCTGGCAGGTGGTCCAGCTCATACTGTGTTAATGTTGTTGTTATTGTTATTATTATTGTTGCTGCCGCCGTTGCTGCTGCTGCTGCTGTGGTTGATAACATCGTTGCAATGTGTTTATTGTCAAAAAAAATTGACTTGCTATCCACGAAACAACCTTTTTGCGATTCCATTGCAATCAAAAGACTTGCAGCAAGTTCGTTTTTGAAAGTTTCACAAATGCGAAATTTAGAATGGGAAATGTTCGTATCTTGGTGTTACATTTGCAGAATATTTTCAATAATTTTTTTTTAAATTTGTATTAATGAAATAACATGTTGTATGGCTTTTGTAATTAGCTGCGATTCCACTGCAATCAAAAGACTTAGACAACGAACTTGGTAAACCAATGCACGTTTGAAAAGTTTAACAAATTCAAAAATTTAATCGCAAATATTTATACCATGTTGTTAAAATAACAAACTATTTTTTAACATTTTGTTTTTTTTTTGTGTTTTTTTTTATGTAATAAAATGTGAATTAGCTACAATTCCATTGCAATTAATGAACTTTTAGCAATTTATAATGGAAAACATTTATCAGCTTGTGTTTAGTTTACAGAATACTTTAAATTAAATATATTGATTATTTTTTATGTAATAAATTTCAATACAATTTCATTGCAACAAAAGACTTAAACAACAAACTTGGCCAAACTGAGTATGTATGCGAAAGTTTATCAAATAAGAAAATAGAATTGAACATTTTTATTTGTACTGAAATTACAGAATAAATTTATTATTATTATTGTTTTTAATTTTTAAATTATATATAATATTTTAAAGATATTTAAGTTTTTATTTGCTTTTTTTTCCGCAATAATAAATTTAATTATTTAAAATATATTTCTGTTCAATAAGCTTTAATTTCACTACAATTAAAAGACTTGGACAACAAACTTGCGAAATTTAAAATGAGAAATGTTTATATGAGTTTTAATACTACAGAAATTTTTTTTTTATTATTTCTTTAATTAATATATTTACAGAACACTTTTAATAATTTTTTTTTTTGCCAATATTTTAATGTGGTAATATTTCATATTTCCCTTTTAATTGGCTGCTTATTGTTTGGGCAAAGGAGCGCATCGACTCAGGCATTTCCGTGGAATAAAGCCATCGACTCATCGCAAACAGCTGTTGCCTTGGCTTGTATCACAGTCTGCAATTAGCTGTAAAGAACTTTTAATTAATAATGCTTAATGCTTAATGCTCAATGATATATCTGTGTCTGTGTCTGTGTGCACTGACATCGATACTCAACTCTTGTTAGATCAAAGGCAGCTCAAAAACCGCAGCCGCAAATCTGGCAGTTAATCAAATTAATTGCTTAGAAAATCAACATGTTGATTTTTGATCTCCTCTCCCTCTCCACTGTCTATCTCTCTCTGCCAAACAACAATATATAACGAATTATGGCAATAGTTATGAATGAGCACTATTATTATGCATATTCAAGGCTTGCCCACCCCCAACAAAAATCGACTAAATGCAGCAGTTTTTGTTTGTGTATTTTGTTGCTTTTGGATTTTGATTTTGATTTTGGGATATGGATTTTGTGGTAGTTGCTGCTGCGTGTTTATATTCTTGGAAGCGCATTATTTAACCGCAGCTTCAGCGCTGAACTAAAAACGAAAATTGGCCAAAAAACGAGGCACATAAATCACCAAAAGAAACACAAACACAGATACAGATACAAACACAAACACAGATACACTTTGGGGTAGAATCATTGACAGCGCGCCGGAAGATTTCATTGTTTCCCCCAATGGAGCCCAAATGGCAGCGGCGACTTCTCGGTATTTTATTAAGCCACACAAATCAAAAAGCAAAGGTATTTCAGCCAAATACGAACAACAAGAGTTCCCAAAAAATTACGAAAAAAAATCAAATGAATTGGCTGCCAACAGGAAAGCTCAACTAGGATATGCTCTATATGTAATGCCAAGTTTTGGAATTAGCAGCTGAGAAATTATCATAGAAATCTAATTTAATCTTATCTAGAATTTATTTCTAAAAATTCTATATAATTATTGGCATAAAATTGAATTTTATATATACCAAGTATTTAAATTCAATATAATTAAATCAAAGGTAATGCATGAGGAATTTTTCCAGTAAATATTTAATAAATATATATATATTTCCAACAAATTATTTGCTGCTTCAATCACTGATATACCCTATACTAATATACCCTGCAGCTGGTATAAATAAGAATAAAATCAAATATATATAAAGCAGCCTTTTTTTTTTGGTTGGCAAGCGGTAACTTGACTCATGAATTTGGATGCTTAATTCTACTTAAACTCCGTCTGGCCTTTTTGTGCGCTTTTAAATGCCTTTCATGCTGTTGCAGGGGCAGAGACAAGGAGCAGGGGGCAGCTGAAATGCGAGGGAAGCGACGATGCTGCTGTTGCTGCCGCGATTAGCTGGGCAAACAAGTGTTAAAAGTTGTGGCAGCCACTGCTGGAGATTTGGCTGGTGGTGCAGATGGTGGTGCTGGTGGTGCAGGGGGGAAGCATTGGCGGTGGGTGCACTGATTGCGATGCGAGCCGCTCCTCTAAGTGAGTTAAAGCAAACATTTTTCTTTATTTCTGTATTATTTTTATGTATTGTATTTTTTTTTCGCTCCTTCTCGATTTGCCGCATTTGTTTTATCACCATTTTTGGGGAGCTTCTTTTTTGCTTATTTGCTTTTCCGCTGTAGTATTATTTTTTATTTTATTTTTTGTTTCTATTTTATTTGTCGCATTGTGTAAGCGCTGAGCAGTTTTGCTTTGTTTTAAAAGACGTTTGTTTTGTTCATTTGGTTACGACAACAAATGTTGCATAAGCTTGTCACGTGGCAAGATAATGTAATATAATATAATATAATATAATTTAATGTAGTTTAAAATAACAAAATTAAATTAAACAATATAATATAAAATTATTTTCAGTTAATAGAGAAATTATTAATTTCAAATAATATTATACATTTTATTAGAATTTTCATTACTAATCTATAGGTAATTGAACAAATAAATATTTAAAATGTTATAAAAAATATTTATATTAGAATAGATATGAAGAGCATAGCACAAAGCACATAATTTGAGGGGAGTATCACACAAACTTAAAAAAATAAAAACAAATTCTTCAAAATAAATTGTATGAAATTTATAAATGTATTCTGAAAGAAATAACTGTTTGGGTAAAGCTGAAAAATCTTAAAAATAAATTAAAAATCGAGTTTTGCACATTTTCTTTTATTTATTTACAGATTTTAATCGAAGTATAAATTCTTAAGAATAAACAAAAAATTATTTGTATTTTGTATTTTAATTGATAGATACATTTTAGAAACATTTTGAAAATTTTATAAACATATAAAAAATTTAGCTGCATGCTTACTGTGCCAAAGGTTACCAACTCTCGTGCCCAAGTTGATTTTGTGTAAGGATTATATAACCTTTCACGAATATGTTATAGTTGTCGGGTTCTAGGGACAAGATGCCAGGGGAGTTGACAAAGTTTTCCACCTGGTTAGAGATTTGCATATCGGCAATCAAAGCCTCAGACTCTTTCATGTCATTTGCAAGCAGACTAATCCGGTGGACAGGCGAACCCCACCCCAAAGAGGCACAAACCACACACACATATAAACATATATACACACAAATATATAGTGTATATATGTGTACACCCTTTGGTGATTGTGTGAGTTTGCGTTGTGGTCTGACTGCCCAGTTTGTCTCTAATTTAATTTGCATTTTAACAACTTTTTGCGTGTGGCTTTGGCTTTGGCTTTGCCTCGGACAGCGGGTCCAACAAAAGGCGTGACTGCAACATGCGCCAAGTGCGTGAAACGCCAAAAATAACAACAACAAACTGAGCACAACCTGCCAGGGTTTTGGCCAGTGTTTTGGCCAGGCTTTTGGCCAGCATTTGGCCAAGTGGAGGCAACTTTAGCTGCGGGCGCACCACGAAAACCGCGCACAAATTAAATTAGTTTGAATAAACAGCGCGAAAGAGCTAACCAAAAACTAAAAAAAAAAAATAAGAAAAATACGAATAAAATAAAAATAAAATAAGCAGGCAAAAGAACAAGACAAGAAAGGGTAGCCAAGCAAGGCTGCAGTCGAGTGAGCTCAGCAAATTGTGCAAATATTTAAAATCAATATAAAAACAGGATAAGATAACATAAATGGATTAAAATTAAAATAATAAATTTAATATAAAATATAGCAATTCTTTAAAATTAAAATTTAATTAAATACCTAAAAATTAATATATTAAATTATACATATTAAGAAAAAACTAATTGTATTTGAAAAATTAAGAATTAGCTTATTTGTTTCAAGCTTTAATTTACGATTTGTTGATGTTTAATAATAAATGATTAAATCTTTCATACACATAAATGAAATCTTTATGGGTTTTTACAGGGTATACGCAAATAGCCGTACATAATAAATGAACAGGCAACGCGGGCACAGCCTCTAAATGGCAATGCAACAGCCACAAAATAATAAGAAGAAACGAGCCCCAAATCAAAGCTAAAGCGAAACGAGAGAAGCTTCAGGCCATAAGACGAAAACTGAGGACGATCGGAGAGCATGGAGACTGGAGACCGGAGACTGAAGAGAGTGAAGAGACGGAAGAGACTGGAGACTGGAGAGCTGAGGCTGCGTGGGCGCATGCCTGGGCAGGTGATTTTAATCGCATGCCAGGAATCTGGCATAAACAGGTGAACCTCGACGAAGGTTGCAGCAGGTAACAGCAACCAAATTAAATCAGAGGTTGCTGCGAAATGAGTCTGAGCGAAACGGAGACTGAGCCTTAGCCAGGATGAACAAAACTCACAAAAAAAAAAAAAAAATAGTAAGGACGGAGCCGATCAGTCGGATGCGCTCAAACGTAGAATACCCAGTAAACTATGCTTTAAATATATTTTAAAAATGTAAGCGAGGCAAATACCGCAATATTGTTTCGTTATTATCTTTTGTGTTTTTTGACCGATTTGAATGCGCTTTTCAGGATAGTTAAATATTATTCTGGAAAGTATATATATTAAATAAAAATCTTCTTACGCTGGCTGTTTGGCTTCGAATCGAATTTTATTAATTAGTGCGCAAAGGGGGTATGTTACCCAAAATTTAAAATAAACTTGATCTCTGTATGGCATACACCTGCTCACATACCAAAAATATCCGCTCTTGCATTTATAGCTTTCGAGATCTCAGCGTTCATTTAGACAGACGTACATGGCTACCCTGTCTTGAGCCTTTTTTAGCGGGTACAGGGTATAAAAATACGAAACGTAACGAAAAATTGTAAATCACGAATTTTTGCTGCAAGATATGCAAAAGCGGCGCACATTTTGTAGCAAATTGAATTTTCAGCAGAAACCTAAAATGGTTAAAGGCAGCAAGGGCTGGGAGAGGGGAGGGGGGTGGCAGGGGCAGGGGCAGGGGATAGGGGCTAGCAGTGGTTGTTGTTGTTATTGCTGTACGCCTTGTTAAAGGCGAAAAAATAAGAATCAGCGCGCTTTCGCATAAATTTCCACAAAGAGCATTCGCAAAACTGCGACAGGTTGCAAAGGCAACAGCAGCAGCAGCCCAGTTCTCAGTTCTCAATTTTCAGTTCTCAGTGCTCAGTGCTCAGTTCTCAGCTCTTAGTTCCTGACTAACCAATCTGCATATACAAGCCATAAAGCAATTTCCATTGCTGGAGCAAAAAAAAAATACAAAAAATACGAGCACAATTCCAGCGACAACAACAACCATCAAAATAGCTAGAAAAAGGCCAAAACAAGTCGCTTTTAGCCGAACATTTTTTACACTAGCTGTTGAAAGATTTTGTATAATATAAATAACATTTATTAGTTCATTAAGAGCTGCAAAAAAACTCAAATCTCAAAAGATCTAAATTTATTTAATGCCTACAAAAAAATAAAAAATACAATACAAAAGTGTAAATAAAAATTGAAATGTAATTTAAGTTTAAAATAATCATCATCATAATAATAATAATAATAATATATAACATAGTCAGTTAATGGATTATATTTTTTAAGCTAACAAAAAACTCATAATTAAAATAGATTTTTTTATAAATTATTTTCAGATTTCTGAAAACTTATGCTTGAATATTAATTTTAGAATTATAACGACTTTAAAGGATCATTTTCTATGATGATCTTACTGCATATTTATCTTAGAATGGATAGGATTTTATAGAACTCTTCTCAATGATTTTTTCAAGACAAATTCCCCAATATTTATCTAAGTATTCTTAGGATTTTAAAAGACTATTTTCTGTTTTTTTCTTACAACTATAAGATGTTATCGAAATAGACATTTCTGTTGATGTCTGATTTAAGATTTCAACTTAAAGCTGGGATTTTATAGTAAAATTCAACAGTTTATCCCATGCATTATCTGCATTAAAAAACAGCTAAAGATCTATGGAAGCATAAGGTCAGTGTGGGCTGTCCAGAAGGTAAGCCATCATGCTTTATGGAGTCGGACACACCCTGCTTAATGCGTTACACATTTCGTGATGACCCACAGCCATATGCAGGGTATGAAAAGCGGAGGCATAAAAAACCTGCCCTTGCCGCATGGGGCAGACACAAGCTGCAATTGCAGGTACTGCAACCTTGATCCTTGTCAAGTGCACAGCCTCCAGCCGCCAACAACTTTAATAAGTTCGCAGCTTGGCTGAGATTTAGCTGCGAGTGTTCTGATTCTGATTCGGATTCTGATTCGGATTCAGATTCTACGCCCTGCAAATGGAAATGGAAATCACAACTGCAGGTCTAGAAGTAGAAGCCACGCCATGCGTATTTTATTTACTTGAATTTTATGCAAATTTTTATTTTATTTGTTAAGCAAAAAATGCGCAAGCAGCACAAACAACGACATATTCATTTCGTTGTTGTATGCAAAAAATAAAAAAAAAAAATAAAAAAGCTTGGAAAATTGTTATGGCTGTTGTCGTGAGGCCAGAAGACTCTTCTGTCTGTCTCGTCTGTCTGTCTTCTGGTTGTTACCATTTATAGCTGGCGGATTTTTTCGTTGCCAAATTAGTGAATTTACATGTTGAACAATGATCAATGTTTTGTTAACAAATGTTTGTCTTAACAACAGCAGCAACAGCAACAGCAACAAAGGCAACACTTACAGCAGCAACAACAAAACAATGTGTACATATTTCTCCTGGCCACGATGAGCATTTTTTTTAACAAGTGTGTAAAGCTGTAGGTGTGAATGGAGAAAGATGCGAATTCTAACAGTAGTCAGAGGCAGAAAAAGTTGCATTTGGAGAAGTTTTCTACAAGCAAAGACTAGACAGAAGGAACTCCTAACTAAAACTTTAAAATAAACTATCTAAATTTTTTTTATTATATATTTTTAATCAGCCTGAAGGTTTGAGTTGCGCTGGCTCACAACATTGTAATGTAGTAATTTAATTCCTAATTACAATCAAATAAATAAATTAAAAATAAATGTTTTTTTTTCATTTCAATTTAAATAATTTTAAAAAATTCTATAAATCCGCAGAGCATTAAATTAAGTAATATTGATTTGATTAATTTTTCTACATTTTAAATAAGTTATACAATTTTTTAAAATTGTATTAAATTGAAAAAGAAAATATTCTTAACACTTTTAATTGACTGTTTTAGGAGAATAATCATATTATGGCAATTTAATAATGGAAGAGCTGTACCAATTAAACATAGTTTTGGATAATCCATAAACTTCCCATATACCATTTATGACCTTATGCTAGCGTCAGCTGGCATTCCCAGGTATTTCCCTGGCGGGGGAGTACGGGATGATCATTTATGATAGATGGACCTGGTGCATAACAAATTAATAATAGCCGAGGCATGCCAAATTAGAGGCCCACACTCCTGGCCAGCCTCAAAAGTAGCAATGTGTCTAATACAATTGTCTGTGGGTTATTGTTATGGGAGGGGAAGGGAAGGGAGGCATGCAACGGCAACTGCCTCAAGTAGCACGCAAATATTGAAGCCATCAACGCCAGTTGCAACGCCTGTCAGCTCTATCTGCTCAGCCGTGGTCAAAGTTTACCATCAAGTTGCTAAAATAGCAAATAATGAAGCTGACAGGAGAGCAGAGAAGATACAAGGGGAAAGGGGGAGGACAACCAGGGATGATCTGGCTGCTAAGCTGTAGTTGAAGCTGCTGCTGTTCTTGCAACAAGGGGCGGCAATTAAAACGGGGCGCAATTTCAAACCCCTGCCCCCTATACAGCACTCTCTCTGGTGCCTTTGTTGTTCCAGTCATGGCAGGGACATCAGCAACACTTTTCCCTGGCATCGTGGGAAAGCAGGAGAAGACCTGAAGTGCCCTGCCCCTTGGCGGTTTTGGGCAATGTGTCAGAGTAAAAGATACATTTGTTGCCTGTGGCGGACACCGAGCGTCTGTTGGCCATCAATTTGAACCGTTTGAGCATGTGGGGGGCGGACAGGGAGGACCTGGCGTGCTGCGCTTTAATTTCTCAGTGCATACACAGAGAGAAAATCTAGAGAATTTTATTCGAACTTTGGTAAATGGGAAAATGCTAAAGCTGAGAAGATAGCGTTTATAACAAGTTTGCATAAATTTTAGTTTCAACTAAAACTTTACTATACAAATGTATAAATATAGTCCTATATATTATAGGGTTAATGGTAAATTAATAACCCTATATATTATAGGGTTAATGGTAAGTTAATAATGAAACATTGTTTCTATTCCAAAATTCTAAAAAAAAGATTATTGTTTCCGTCTATTATTTTAAAATATAAATTAAAGGTTGTTAAATTTATTATTGTTTTTGAAATCACTAACTTAAGTCAATTTTAGAACCCAATTTTTCTCACTGTGTATGCGGCTGGTTCTGGTACTTATTATCAACCAGCGACGCGGGCCACACTTGAGTTTTTACAATCGAATTTCGGTGGTTCATCAATGAAAGGACCAAGGACCAGGGAGCAAGAACCCTGGCCTGAGGGCTGCGGGTGTGGGAATTGTTTGCTGTGAAGCTGAGCATATGCTTTTCCTTTTTCCGTTTTCCTTTTTCTTTATTCTTTTTTTCTCTTTTTGCTTTTAATGGCCGTGATGCCGTGTGCACTATCAATTTTGTCTGCCCAATGGCATCTTCAATTTTTATGCATATTTGCAGTGCGTCTGCCACGTGCCTCCCCCTGCCCACCTTAGAGCACTTTGTGCCGCCTCGTCTGGTGCGTGCTGTACCTGTCACAATCACACTTTGCGGCATGCTGCAGCATTGCAAATAATATAAATTAATATTTGTAGCATCCCCTCACATCAGTTATATTTGAGGTTTTGTCTGTTTACGAGATTTCAGTTTGAGGCTGATGCTGATTCTGATTCTGATCCGATTGTCCGCACTGAATGCCTAGATTTGGGTTTGCTTCTTGTTGCCTCTCGGGGGAGCAAGAATATTACAGACTACACTGAGAACATGAGACTAAAGTGTGACAAAGGGATTAAATTATATGAGTAGTTGGTTGACAAAGGCAGAAAAACTGAATAGACTTGAAAAGAGAGAGTAGGATTATGAGGTTGATGAAGAGTTTAATATATTTTCATCTAATAAAAGAATAGACAAAGGACGAGAAAAGCCAAGTCAAGCTAGAAGACTTGAAAAGAAACATTTCTAATAGATTTTTCATACAAAGCAGGGAATTTTTGTATTTATTATTCAATTTAGTAAAGTTAGATAATAAAAGTTGAATATTGTATGTCTAAATTCTGACAATCTATTAACTTTTGCCCCACGTTGGGCGCCATTTTAAATCAAATGTATCTTTAGATTCAATTTAAAATTCTTTTGCTCTTACCCTTGCTTAAAAGTGTGCTTTTTAAGAACGGAACTCTTTAATGTGATCAAAGCTTATAGAACTTATTTTAAATATAAATTAAAATTTAAATATTTTAAATAACTTTTTTTACTTTTTGTTGATTTGTATATAATTCATAAATTCCAATAAAAATTATTCAATGATTTTCCATAGCAACCCTAAATTTGAAATCACAATTTCCACTTACAAAATGTTTCGCTTAGTGTAGCATTTTTGGCAAATACATTTGCGAAATCCTTTCTCCCCTCGTGAGCGATGACAAGAGCAAATGCTGCTCATTTCCGCTGCGTCTTAAAGACACGTGTCGAACGTCGGCCTGTCGATGGGGCAACTAATAAAACTGCAGCGTGCAGATTTGTCAGAGATTTGAGATTTTAGCCAAGTCGTGGACAGGGATGATGGCCACTTAAAAGCTGGCCAAGCCACGGCAGGAGTCGGGGCCAAAAAGGCGAGCCTGATGAGCCGCATTAGTGCAAATTGTTGTGGGTGTCAACCTCAGACTGAGGGCTACCATAGCGAATGAGTCAGAAAAGCGCACTTGATGGAGGAGAGGAACAAAGAGAGATTGAGGAGAAAGGTGTCTAAGTTATAGACCCAAGTGTCGGGCTGTCTGGCAGTCGCATAAACAAAGGCATTAGACAGCAGTTGAAGCGACGCAAAGTTGATTGCTGTCAGCCATAAAGTTCTGCACGTTCCCTACACAGCGAGAAAAGCGACGTTTTAAAACTAATTTAACAATTTGTTAAATTAATGAATAATTCTAGTAATAATATCACGTATATGAAAATAGCATTAATTATTATTTCAGAATTATAAACAATTATCTGGAATTACGAAATAACAAAAAAAGTTTTACTAAACTAAGCTGTATGAAATATTTAAAACTTATTATTTTCCATTGGTTCAAATAAACTTGAATAAGGAATTGCTAAAATTACTAAATTTCAGATATTTAGTGTAAAATTATCGGAAAAATTCGGCAGGTCGGATAGTACTACTTTGAATGTTGCTAAACATTCTCTTCTGCGATCTTTGAATGCAAAAATATTTCAAAATGAAAAATTAAAATGTAACTCAAGAGAATTTCAATATTGTCTCTTTCAAATATTTTTTTAATTTTTATTCTTTAATTTTTCTTTAGGTGCATTTGTTGGCTGCTGCATCCGCATCCTGGCTGGCGCCACAGCCTTTTCTTTGGCGGCTTCGTCTTGGCCACTTCGTTAGACGCGCAGGCGTTGATGGACATCTTGTCGCGACCAGTTGACCAGCCAAAAGTATCATATATATAGGTGTATATATCTATATATGTATATATACAGACACACAGACATAGACAAAGATATAGCCAGTTCGTCAGTCAGTCAGCGGCATGTGTAAAGAAACTGTCTTCGCAACTGGCGTCAAATGGTGCTTAGCGGCACCCACTCTGGACCACATCTCCGTCTTCCCTCTCCTTCTCCATTCCTCTCTCTCTCTCTCCCTTTCTCTCCTCTCCCTCTCTCTAAGTTGATCTCTGGGCTCATTTGCATGGAAATGTGCGCGGGTGTTGGCCCAGACCCAGGCCAGACCCAAATGGCGAACAGGAAAAGCTATTGTCTTTCTTGGCCTGGCTAACAAAATATATGCAAAAGCTTAAATTTATGAGAAATTAAAGTAAATTTATTGCCTGGCATTTTGTGGCAGGAAAAAGCAAAAAAAAAACACTTTCCTGCGCTCTGTGTCCCTTTTGCTGATTGTTTGTGATCGATGCATCAATATGAGCATGTTTTCTAGATAACTTTCTCTCAGTTTCGTTTGAGATTTGCATGCAAGAAATAAATATTTATAAACTGAAATTCTTTATTACTTTTCTGCACTATTTTTCGTGTGAAAATCACAGTATTTTTAGAAGGATATTTGTAAAATACATATCGACGTTTTTTCGTTTTTAAAACAAAATATTTCAAGGCTGAAATTCCTACAAAAATTTATAAAAATTACTTTCTACTAAGTAAATCTGAAACTTCAATAACATACTAAATAAATCTTAAACTTAATTTATATGAAATTAAATTCTTAAAAATTTCAAATAATTCTTAAAATTGAAATAAATAAACTTAATATATATGAAATAAAATTCTAAAAAATTTTCTTAAATATTTTATTATATGCATTGAAAGCAAATATCATTATATCTAGATAAACTGAAATTTTATATAACTTTCTCTCATAAAAGTCTTAAAATTTGCCCAGACTAATTAAATATTTATGAACTGAAATTGAATTCTTAAAATGATTTACGCCTTTTCCGCATTGAAAACTTTCTCTGTTGGGCGAAAATCTGAACAAGTTCACTTGAACCCTAACTCATGCAAATGTCAAATCGCATGAGGCACTTAAAATGCCAAAGACTCAATGAAATTAGGTAATAAGCCGGCCATATAGATAGCCATTTGCTGTTCCTGCACTCCAAGTGCAGCTCACTTTTCATTTTCAAATGGCCAGAGCAAGTGTTGCAGTTGCAGTTGCAGTTGTGCCAGTTGCAGTTGCAGTTGCAAGCCGGGGCAGTTATAATTTATAAGACTGCCACAGCCTCAGTCCAGACGACCATAAAAGTCCTGCACTTCGACTGGCGGCGGCCTGCAGGCGGCTCTGTCAGTCCGACTGTCAATTGACTGCAACACTTCGAAGGCAACAACAAATACATAAAAAATAAAAAATTACCAAGCAAAAAATAAATACAAAACGCAAGCGCAAACAAAGCCACAAAGCGGACATGCAGACACACTAAAATGAATTGAAACTAATATGCCAAAGTGACTGGAGCAATGCCTTTAAGAGGCTCAGCACAAAAATCTATAACATGCACACAAAAAGGACACATACAGTGAGAAAAATTCAAGAGTTTTCTCTTTCAAGCAGGATTAAAAAAAAACTTATCAAAGGCCTAAAATTAAATAATCTAATTTTAATTCTAAATAATTTGTAGTAAATGAATTTGGTTAATAAATTTAGATTTTATAGCCAAAAAATTAAAATTAAAATATTCCTTAGTCTACAGTTTATTTGTTTATTATTATTTATTAATTAATTAAAATAATAACAATATCTTTTCTTAAAATTTTCATGATCAGATATAGATTGAATTTAATCATTTTATATTTAGTTCTATGAATTTCGTTTAAAATTAAAAAATTTCTGTGAGTTAAAGTTATGTTCATACACCCGAAAGAATTTAAATTAAGTCTTATCAAAACCACATCATTCCCGTTTCAAGTTGATTTATCACCGACTATTAATTATTATATATTTATGTATTTAATTATTATACATATATCTAGTTTTATGAATTTCGCTAAAAATTAAACATTTTTTCTAAGTAAAAGTTTTCATTCTACACCTGAAAGAATTCAAATCAAGTCTTATCAAAACCACATCATTCCCGTTTCAAGTTGATTTATCACCAACTGTTTAATAAATCATTTAAGCCAATACCATTTTAATTATGCGGCGAGCTAAACAAAGGTGTCACGTATGCCAAACAGGCATAAATTAATTGAAAATCAATTAGCAACGAGTTTCGCTACCTGTGCAACTTGCCCCAATCATGAGTGCCATTAAATGCATGCAGCTATTGAATTATTGTCAACTGCCAATTGGCAAATGGTTGGCAATTGGCCACCAAGCCATGGCGACATTTATGGCCGAATGTGATTATTAATAATGCAGCTAAAACGACAGTCGCTAAGGCAACAGTCGAGTGCAGTCGACGCGACTGGAAAACTGCCGAAAAATCTATATTAATGGAATAAATAAATAAATAAAATTAATGCAAAGTTAATAATTAATAATTTCAAATAAAACGACGAAAAAGATACAAAATAAATCAGGAAAAAAATGCAAAAAATATCGGTTTTTTCTTAAAACTTTGAATGTGAATAACTTCGTCAAAACTTTCATTATTTTCAATCGGTGTGATTTTTTTTATCAATCATTCGTTATCAAGAAATACTAGTGATAACCCAAACAAAATTATTCAAACCTGCCAAATTTCGATTGCAATAAACTAAAGCTTGTTTGAAAATTAAAATAAAATAATATATTTATCTAATATTATTTTAAAATTTATTTGTTGTATAATATCTAAAAATATTTATTGACAGAAATAAATCTATCTCTGCACACTCGACTGGTGTTTGCCCACAACTTTTGTTCACGCTGTTTGCAACAATTTAAAGAAATATTTCTTACGAGCACAGGGCATAAATAGTTCAAGAAATAGCTACATTTATATCTGAGCCGCAGGTGAAACTGTATCTGTATCTGTATCTGTAAGCACTTGGGTGTATCTAAGACACTATTTATGACTGCGCCAACAAATTTAAAATCAAATTCAAATTTAAAGTGCATTACGCTGTATGAGGCTAATAAAAATTTTATGCCAACTTTGAATTTTCGGCATATGCACGAATTTATTAATTAGCAACAGCTAAAGATAAAATACAAAAAAAATAGAGAAATACTGGAAACGCTTGTTTAAAAGTCATGTCTATATAATTTTAGTCACAGTGTGAGGTGTTAATTGCACAGTGGGCAGCATGAGTGTCTGTATGTATCTATATATATACGTCTGTCTATATGTATGTATATATGTCTGGTTTGGCTTTTCGGCTGCATATCGATTGAAAGTGTGAAATTGCTAAGCAATTGTGATTGTTGCTCTGTATCTGTAACTGTTTTTATTTTTCGGCACTTTTCTGCAGAATTTGCAATTGGCAAATTGCATCAGGTGCGCAGTGGGAGGGGCAGGGGAGGCGGGGGAAGGGGAGTTTATGATTTGTGTGTGTGTTGATTAGCTGTGGGTGTGGTCCAATGATTGCCACGTTAACATAAAAACCGTTACAGATTACCAGGCAGTTAAATGAGGTTGTTAGTTACCGTCGCGGCTACACTTAGAAAAATGAGGAATAAACCTTTTCAGCTCTTGAATTATGCTTGAATTCGCTTAGAATTTATGTAAAAATAGTTGCAGATAAAGTAATTAATATACAGAGAGAAAAATTAATATCATAAATTAGACTTGAATTCAAATCTTCAAGGAAAAATGCATTTATTTAGAACTTGATTAAAATTAAATTATTTTAAATAATAAAATTATAACAATAACAAATTGCACTCAATAAATTTTTTATTTTCATTATTCATTTTAATTAATAATGTTTAATTATTAAATTATTTATTTCAACGATTATTTTTCACGAACTAGATCCAAGTTTTACCTGCTCAAATTTAGCATTTAACTTATTGGGATATCAATTTTATCAAATTTTTATTAATTTTGATTTCATTACCAAAATTATGAATTTTTCTCTCAGTGTAGCTATAGCAGTTGCACTACATCGATAGGGCATATTAACTGCAAGCGTCTAATTGCAATTAACGTGGTATTTTTTGTAATTTATACAGCTTTTGCCTTTCGCCAGTTTGATCAAAAAAACTCATTAAATGGTTTTTATTTAGCCAAGTTCAGGCGCTGCTCTTAGCCTGGTCAAATGCAAATGCCTTTAATGCCCATATTCTTAGAGACATTCATTAAAATGCCGCACATTTTGCCGCATTACAATTTTCAAATTAATTCATTTTAATAAATCCAGCGAAATTCCCATTTGTAATGCAGTTCATGGACTCTTCCGCATTGCCGCAAAAACGAAACTAAATATTTCAGAAACTACAAAATAAATGCAGACATGCATTGCATCCATATTCGTTACGGCCTGGCGAAATTCGGTTACAGATTTATGTAAATTTGGAGCATGACATACACGGCTAAGGCACGGGACAAGAAGCTCCCAGCTCCTGCCTTTGGAGGTCAAAGTGAATCACGCTCTGCTATATGACCATTAGTAGATTTTTATACCCTGCACTCATTGAAAATTGGTAGAAAAAGGGTATAATAGCTTTGTGTAAAGGCTTGTAATTGATGGAAGTAATTTTGGGAAATATATTCTTGATCGAAAGGCAGTGTTGAGGGAATCTAGCCTAGTCTTTCCATCTACTTTTAAAAACACCTTAGCAACTACAAAAGTTAGAGACATTAAATTTGGCATGTAGATAGATGCATATCATACGGAGATAGAGTTTATTTTAAATTTGACATGGCACTCCTACTTCGCCCACAAATAGATAAACACCGAAAAACATGCAGAATTTTTAAAGTAAAATATATATTCTCAATCATTACATATATTTTTTGCATCAAAAACGGTTTATGAATTATAAAGTTATTAATGAATTTGCAAAATTTACTTTGGAATAAATAAAAAAAGTAAGAAGCAGCATTGCTTCAATGCTTCCTTTACCGTATGACATTTTTTAACTTATGGGATTCTAATGAAATATTTTTTATTTATTGTTTTTATGTATTTATTCTATTTGATTTCCGATTTGAAAACCAAACTGCCGGGTATGCTACTGTCGGTTGCATTCGACTGTTGCCTTCCCGAATTGTTTTTATTTTCTTTGGTTTTGGGAACGTGCAGCGGCATGCGAAATTAATTTCCTATATAGAGCTGGAGCCGGGTATAAAGCAAATCTCGCAACTATGCACCTGGCTGCCAATTAGCGTAAATATTACAGATTCCCTACCTAAAAAAAGGAGGAAAAATATCAAATACAGAATATACACTCCCACTGCCAAGCTATCCAGATTCTTGCCGCGCTTTGTCTGGCAATAAAAATTGCCATTTTCATAATTGCCAAAGCAGATGGTGCCAGAAATGTCGCCTAATTGGCTGCTTACGGCGTTGCCAGAGTGCAAAAAAAAAACTAAAAAGAATAAATAATAAAATATAAACCCCAGCGATAAGACTAGACTCACAGGCTGGGAGTCTCTGTCTGGTCCTTTTCTAACGGCAGAACAATAGAACGATTCCAAAAGTCTTTTTGGTCAGGTTAACTTCCTTGCCTGCCATATCTGCTCTCTCTTTCGCTCCCACTCTCTGCTCTCTCTCACTCTCTCTCGTTCCCTCTCTCTGGCTCTTATGCGCTTTCTTAATATTTTGCACTGCGTTCGCTTTGGCTGGTAGCTGAGCTCCTATATCATTTATCAGATGTAAGTTTCATGGTTGTTTTGGCTTTGACTATAGCATTGCCATTGGTTTTTCAATACCCTGGAGATATGACAGATCCAGTGGGGTATGTAGTCGCCAAACTTACCTCAATAGAAGAGTTTGCTTTAAGTCATAAGAGCTTATATACTGTAATAATAGTATAAAAAAAAAACAGGGCATAAAATATAAATGGAATATTTTTCTTAAGCATTTATTATTATATGAAAATGCAAAATTCAAGTGAAATATATTATATTTTTTTAGTTCTTCAATCATTTTTAGTTAATATTTTTTATTATTTATGGTATTAATTTTGTAGTATAAATTTCAGTTATAAAATGTATATACAAATATATTTCCGAATATTTCTGCATTTTCTGTAAGCAGTGTAATTTAGTTGTTGAATAAAGTAAATAATATAAATATTTAGTTTATTAGAATAAAATAAATTATATATAAAATTGATCTCATTTATTCATTATTAAATTTAAAATGCCCAATTAAAATATTAAATTGTTTTTTTTTTTGCAATTAATTTTAACAATTAATATAGATAAATTATAATTTAATATCAATGAAGCAAAAAATGAAAAGAAAATAAAGTGAAATTAAAATAGATAATTCTGCCAAAAGGAACCCAATGAGGTAAAAATTAACTAGGGTATCTTGAAGTTGCTCCTCTTGCATCCAACTGCCGACTGTTGTTAAGCTTCTCTTTTATTATTATTATTATTGCGACTGTTGTTGCTGTTGTTTGCACTGTGTTAACATGATCTTTTATTGCGGCTACTTGCAGAGAGTTGAGCCCGGTATGTGAGCAGAGCCAGTAAGGGTACTCCCGCAGCAGTTGAGTTTATTTACCGCTAATAATGGTCATTTGAGTCGATAGTTTTGGCCGGACGATGTCGTGTCAGTGATAAGAGCGCAGCTCTCTGTGAACCCAAGAGGCAAGCGAAATGCACTTTGATTTCATGCGCTTGAAATCCAAATAAAGCTAAAACTGCAAACTAAAATCAAACGAATTTCAAAAGAATTTGTAAAACGCGATTTTTGAATTTGTTCGGCAATTTGCCGCTTAATTGACAAAACATACGCTGACTCTGAGCAACGACCAGCGGCGTTTTTATGTAGTTGTAATGCGGCAACAACAACAACATCTGTGGCAAACAGCGTACTAATAAAATCATATATACGAGTATGCAACAAACCGAGGCAGACAAGCAGACAAGCAGACAAGACCCAAATGAGTCACCAGCTGGCTAAATCTGTTGCCCCAGACAGCTGCGCCAGACCAAACGCTCCAGTTTGTCAGCTGAGCTGCCCCAAGAGGGCGAGGGGCAGCCAGGGGGAGGGGGTGCAACGCTGTCTGCTGCTACGGGGCGTGTTGTGCCTCCACACATATATATATTTATTTACATATATCAAATGCGCATAGAGTTTTTTCCTTCCGACAAACATGCGCGCTCTGAGGCAACATGCAAAGTGTGCCATACAAATAATATAACAAAAAATTAAAATAATATATTTTATGTATGTGTAAAATTCAGTTAAATAACAAATATAAATAGAGTTTTAGTCATATATTTATTTCAATTTCTACTATTAATTTATTTCGACTTGAAACAATCTGGTCGGCATTGGGTTCATTGACTTTAATGGATGTTGCAACAAGTTTATAAAAAATACTTTAAAAATATAAACAATTGTTTTCAATAATATTATCCATTAAGTTTTTAACTAAAGCTTGCTATAAACTAATAATTCATTTATAATTTATTTAAGTATTTTATCAACTTGAAGCTGTATATAATTGTCTTTAATTGATGTTGCATGATTGAAATAAAAATATATTTTTAAAATGCCAACTTATATTATTTATGGTGTTCTAAATTACAGCTTTTATATAAATTTATATATTTTTATTCGTTTACCCATTTTCTTATTATTATTTTTTACAAAAACTTTTTAACACTCTGGACTTCATTTGGTGAATGGAAATTTAAATGGATTTAATATATTAACAGTAACTAACAATATTTATAAAGTTATAAAGTTAATACGACAATTAAATAAATTTGAAAACATTTTAATTATCTTTTTAATGTTTTAAATTATTTGCATTACTTTTGCCATTTTTGTTCACGCATGGATCATTTGCTTCATGTGAACTTGTTTTTAGAAAACTTCTGCAAAGTTCGTAATAAATTAAAACAAAATTCTATCACTACAAAAACAATGTATAATATTTACCCCATGTCCACGTACAAATGGCAAATATTTTGTTGGTATTTTAATTTAAAGTCTTCCTTCACCGTATTTTCTGAAGTGAGGCAACCAGATTTACAATTACAGCAATCAGCATCGCATTGGCCAACGCCACAACAGGGATTCGGTGTTATCAATTTGGGGCAAAGTGCCACCTTGCAATGCTCGACTTTAAAATGGTATTTTCGGGCTCCAGTGGGAAAATTCTTGCAATCTCCCTCATTTCTATTGGGTAGAAAGAAGTTTAATTTAGTAGGTGGACAGCAAGTGGAATTTGCAGTTGTGGAATCTGCCAGAGGCGATTTTACATAAAATAATAATAGTTGTAATTGTATGAATAGCAACCACATGATATGAAAATACGGCTTTAACTAGATGTAGAGCTAAAGCAAAAGTTTTATTTAACAGAACAAATTTGATAATATAATTACGTTCAGTTTAGTGAAGCGAATCGATAATATTGTTAAATATCTTAATAATAAGATAATAATATTATACGCCTCAGTCAACAACTTTCTTCGACCATTGGAATAATATAAAAAATAATATATAAAATTTAATGTATATAAAAATATTTTCTGATAAAAACTAAACGCAAATAATATTGAAAATAAAGTTGTTCTAATAGATAAATTTCTTGTACTTATTTTATTTATTTATTTGTTGTTACTTATTCGAATCGACAGAAAAAATAAATATACATAAAAATTTAAGCGTGCATTTGTCTAAATAAGTTACATTCATTAACTATTTAATAATATTAAAAATATTATAATATAATATTTACATTAATTAAAAATTTTAATAAAGTTCTTATCGATTTTATTTAGCTTTCAGTTGACATGTCACAGACAATTGAAATAAATAAAATTATAGTGCATAAAAGTCATGTCAAGCCCCTTGTAAACTAGCACTTGATGCAGATAAAGCCGCTAAATTGTCGAGCGGTAATTCCATGTATATATCATGTATATATCTGCTATAATGCCTTGCATTCCGTCCGCAGCTATCGGGCCGATCTAACACACATTCTCGCATATTATATCGGGCAGACATTAGGCTAATGCACCGCCAGCATCGCATTTTTCACTGCCCCCGAATGTCCCTTTGTGTGGGTCGGGCTAACTATTAAAGCTCTGCTCCCCCCGTGCCCCCTCTCCACTCTACAGACTACGCTCCTGCTGCCCCACATTAGACGTGGAAGCAGTAAAAATTGCGCCTATTAATTTATGACATAATAATTCTCAAAGCGCAAACAAAAGCCGCTCGTAAAAAGTAAAGCCTGCCCAGACAATGGACCACATTATGCACTTACCTGAGAGCAGTTGGATAGGTGGAGTGGGGAGAGGGGAGAGGGAAGGGGCAACGATTGCAATTGCAAATCAGCGACAAAAGTTGAAAGACCAACAAGACTGACAAAAATTCGGAAAGGCTGCAGTCGAACGCAACCGACAGTAACATAACACGCAGCTTAGTTTTTTAAACGTATTATATTAAATATAAATAAAAATTGTAATAAATAAAAAATGAATATTAAATAAAAAAATAATAAAGAAATATTTTACATTTTTGAAGCTGCAGCAATGCTTCTTCTTAATTTTTTTTCCAAGGCACGATATTGTTTCTTTAATAACTTCTGTGTTTATAATTATATTTTAATTGGCTTTTCGGAATTCATATTTATAATAACAGAAAGCTGATATTCTGCATATAAAAGTTCTAGGTTTAAAATTGAGCAAGTAATACGGTTTTGATGGATTTGTGGGCGAAGTAGGCGTGGCATTTAAAATTTGAATCAAATGTATGTAGCTAAATATGGTATTAATCAATCAACATTCAAAACTTGGGACAACTAGCTCTCAAAGTTATAGATAAATATAATTTGTAGCAGCTTTTACAAACACTTTTGCGTGTTAAAAAGTTATCATACCCTGTTTTAGCCAATTCATGTGTGCAGGGTATCAAAAAGGGGGCGCCAGGCAGTTGGCCAAGTGTCCAATGCAGCTGTCAGAGATTGCCACCGTCGCCTGTCGTGTGGCAAATATAATATAAAAATGTGACTCTGGGCCAGGCTAAATTATTTAATATCACATTATCTGGCATCATAATTATGCACTGTGCGCCACAGTGACTCACACACATAGAGGGAGACGGAGATAGAGAGAGAGAGAGGGAGAGAGAAGTATGAAAAATCACTTGCAATTTGGTTTATCAATTTGTGAAAATTATAAAAAATATGCATACGTTGAATATTTTGGCGAAATCATTTGTAACCTGGCAACTGTCGCCCACGCTCAGATTGCGATTGCGCCGATGTGGCAACCCTGCCGCTGAGTCGCACCCGCATCGCGTGGGCTCCAGAAGTTGTTGCTGCTGCTACAATAGGCGCCAACAAATAAAATAAATCTGTAAGCTGTTTATGCAAGTATTTATAAGTTCGCTCTTTTGCTGAAACTATAGCTCTGATTCTGGCTACTCTAACATGCTCTGTTTTAGTTGCTATCTCTATCACCATCTCTCTTGCGGTACACTGAGAGAATACATCGAGAATTATGTGGCTAAAACCATGCATTTCGAATTTGATTTATCACTCCGAAAATGCTAAAGTTGGGCAAACAAAGTTCTTATTTTAATTTAATGCGAACTTGAAAATAAAATTAAATTCAAAGAAAAAAAATATAATTTTGAACTAATATAAAATTTAAAAAAATAATAATACGTTAGCATTATTTATTAATTATTTCAAATTTAATTCTATTTAAGCAAGCTTCAATTTTCTAATCATGGATTTAAATACAAGACTCTTTTTCTTTTTTCTCTTTTTTCTTTGACTTTTTATTTATTTTTTTTAAATTTATATATTAGTCTTTTTATTCTATGCTGTTATAGACACTTGTTATGTAAGCTAGGGTATCTTGTCGTCGTTGCCGCTGCCGCTTGTTGGCAGCCATTCGATACACTTGACGCCGTTCGCCGAAATTAAATACAAATATTCGCATTTGTATAGAAAATGCGTCGTGAGGCAAGTTTAGTATTTCTTTGCAGGCTACCAGTGTCTCCTCCACTCCTACTCCCACTCTCTCTCTCCCTCTCTCTTTCTCCTGCTCTCTCTCTCTTTCTCTTAACAACTTGTGGCCACGGCAGCACAACAAATATTCGTGATTCCTGATAAGCATCGTCTCGCGTTGTAGCTACGAAAAAACTCTCTGCCTTCACTACTGAGGCAGGCCGCTAAAATGCGGAAAGCTAATCAAAAACGCGTTGCGACTACGACAAAAACAAAAAATAAAATAAAATAAAATAAAATAAAAAGCAAACAAACAAATCGAAGCGAAAAACGTTAAGTTCCAAGAGCCAAGTTCAATTGCCAAACAAATTCGCGTGAATGAGCCAAAAGCAAACAACAACAACAACTATCTGCCTCTGGTATTTGCAGCTCGTACTTGCCACACAGAGGGAAAATAAGGTTCTAAAATTCAATTCAATTTCCTACAATTAATATATTACAATTAGAAATATATATATAAAATGTTTTTAAAATTTACATTCAAGAAAATTCAATTTTATATTTATATTATATTTTATTTTAAATTTCAAAACAGAATTTTCGACAATTCTGTTATACGTTCTGTTCTTTTATCTTTAGCATATGCATGCTTGCTGATTTTTTCTCTCAGTGCAGGCAAATTTTCGGAAAAACATTAACCGTTTTGTTCGTTTCGTTGCTGTTGCTTTGTACTTGTTTGTTTGTTTGTCTGTAATTCTGTCGCTTTGGCCCACTGTCCGTGTGACTTATGTGCGACATTAGCGCGACGTTCTTTGCTTAATTACGTAAAGTTTTCGGGGCCTCCGTCTGAGTGAATGCCACTGCATCTCCCTACTCCCCCTACCTCCCTCTCTCCCTCTCTCACCACTCTTCACCCTCTCTTTTGCAGATTCTCTCGATTCGTTTCGTTCAGCACTGTGTGTACGACAAGTTCGTGTCTTAAGTCTTTCGTTTTGCGCCTTGTTGCATCGCTTGTCGCAGTTTTCTGTTGTTTTTACTTGTTCTTTCCTGCAATGTTGTTGCTGTTGTTATGTACTTGTGCTTGCAACAGGTTGTAAGTCGAAATTAAAGAATTTGTTAGGTTGATTTGTTTAGCGTCTTGTCCCAACAAAAGTTTCAAGTGCAAGCAGCAGAAATGGTATTCAGGCAAACATAGAAATGCAATAAAATACTACAAATATCTATTGAAATAACCAATAAAAAATTTATAGAATATAAAAAATAAATAAATAATTATTCGTTTTTGTCAATTAATTAAAATTAAATCAATAATAATAAAATAAATACAAGATAAATACCTTTTAAATGTTAGTTAATAAATAAACCGCCAAATTTAATTATTATTATTTTAATTTATAATTTTATTTTATTTATCATTTATTTTAATCTACTTAACAATTTACTTTAATTAAATCAAACCCAAGCTGCCAAATTTTAAATAAATAAAATGCCAAATTTCTTTTATATTTTGCGCATTATTTTATTTTTTAATAAATTTTGTATTAAACAACCTGGCAAATTTTGTACCCCGCTGTTCGAAAAACAATCTCAACTTAAGAGCATATCATACCTTTCCAATTTCAAACTCGCACTTGATAAAGTGAGATCTTTATAATACCTTACACCTTTCTCGAGCCTTCAATGAGCTCATATGCATGTTACAAATCTATTTTTTCCACTCTGCTCCACTTTTATTCTATATATACCTGGCGAACAATATTTGCTAATTGTGCTATTTGAACGCTTTATTAATCATACGCCATGTGAGCTCCAAAAAGGCAGCGCAAGGTGCAAAAAAAAAGCACAGCCAAAAAGACAAAAAAAATTAACTGAAGCAAAAACATGAATAATTTTTTCTCACGCTCCATTAAAACATCATTAATCTGTGCCCCAAAATGTAGCAAGTAGAAGCAGCAGCATCTGCTGGCTGCGGCATTACAAGAAAGTCGTCGATGGCGTTTTATTATTTATTTCTTATTTTTCTGAACTAATTTTCAATATTCTCGCAGGGCGCGGGCACTTCAAAAGACACCAAAAACACCGACAGCAACAACACTTGTTGCCGTTGTAAAGTTGTTGAACTCGTGTTTAAGGCTGCATGAAATTCAATGTAGTTGTTTACGAGTTATTGACAAATTATTGACAGACTCCGAGGCTAGAGATGGCAAAATGTTGTAAAAATATCGATATTATTCAAGAGATGCTTTACTTTGAAAATATTGGTGGTTTTCTGGTGGCCATTTGGAAGCTATGAATACTGAAAAATTTGTCTGAATTAAAGACTTTTATTTTGTAACACACAAATTTAATTATAAATTATAACCAAATATTAAAATTAAATATAATTAAATCAAGTGTAATCTAAGTCTTATTTAATTTAAGATTTTTGTGGCTCTAAACTATATTCTCTTGTACTTGAGGAATTAGGAAATTTTCAAGTAATAATTTTACAGATGGAATCGATACTATTGATAACACTAAATATCGATATTATGCCAGTACTAACAGAGGCGGAAAATAGCTGCAAAAAAAACGAAGAAAAAAGCTAATTAAAAACTGTTTAAATGTTACAACAAAACAGCAAGACAAAAGCTTGATGAATTAACACAAAATTCGATTCATATTTTCGTTTCATATGCGTATTCATTGTTGCCAATTTTTCATGTTAGTCTGTAGGTCTGTAAGTCTGTAAATCTGTAAGTCTGGTAGCTGTGCGATCATTTATTGTTACTTACAACATAATCTAAATGAGGCAAGGCAGGCATATGCTGTGCCCCATTATTCATATAGGCAGAAGAAAAGGCCGTGAAATGATCAGAAATGAGCCAAGCGCTATGACTTAATAGGCCCTGGCTCTAACTGTGCCTTATATTGTTGTCGATGTTGCCGATGTTGCTGATGTTGTTGTTGGATGTTGCTGCTGCTGCTGCTGCTGTTTGTTGGCCACCCAAGTCCGTGTTGGCCTGCAACTTGGACTGTGAAGTCAATAAAGGCACCGTTGGTGGTCAACTCAAAATGTTGCCAACACTGCGGATTGTGGCAAGACTTCAGACTAGACTTGAGTCTAGAGACTGCCCCACAGTTGCCGACTGCGCTGCCTCTGCCTCTGCTGCTGCACACTGCGCTTGGCAAGACAAGATCATTAAGGTGGCATATAACATGGCACTAAAGGCATACACGGACGGACAAACACTTGCCGACGCGGCTCAAAAGTACCTGTTTCGCATGTGTGCTGATGTAAGCACAGTGGACACTGCCTAACATAAACACGCAATTCAAATAAATATATTTTTTTAATTTTTACTAACACTATATCTATATATCATATATGGAAATATATAAAATTATATGTACGCAATTGCATTTAAAATTCAATTCAAATCAGCTGCATTTAATTTAATTTATTTATTATTTATATTTATTTGATTTTATATTTTACATTATCTTTCACTTTTCAAATTTTTCAATTTCATACTCAATTTAAATATTTATTTGTAATTTTCTGTGTCGACTATTGATTATTAGAATAAATTAAAATAAATGTGATAAATAACTTAAAATTTTATTAGGCTTGGTTTTAAAGTGAACTTTGAAACCTAAAGCACCTCACTGACAATACTAAAGCCAACTTTGCTATTTAGCGAATCTCCACTGTAGTTTGCTAGTTAACGCCATGGCAGCTTTTGCAGTTAGAGCCGCTGACACTTTTGATTGAATTCCCAGCAGCGTGCGTGGAGACCGTTGAGATCTAAGCCTGCAAACTGCAAACTGCGAGCATTGAGCGCCATCGATGGTAATCAACGCGTTGCGATCGATCAGCAAAAGCTGAGACTGAACGCCACACAGCAGCCACACTAGTCGAATCAATCCATCAAACGTATCAATCATGATGACAGGCACAGACCACCGATCACCGATCACAGAGCGGAGAGTGGAGAGCGGAGAGTAGAGAGCAGAGAGCAAGCTAAGCTCCTTAAGAGCAGGTCCAGCTTGTACACAGTGAAAAAATAGGCTTCTAAGATTAATTATTATATAAAATTTGCAAGCTAGACGAAAAATTTATGTTAAATGGAAAAAGTATTGAAGCTCAGGTGAGGAGCTCAGGCAATTGCCTCATAAATCTGTGAAATCTTTAAAAAAGAATTAACAGCTTATTCTTAAAATCAGAATTAAAATTATGATGTCAAGATTCAATATTTATGAGCCCATCTGTGGTCTAACTTGATATGCAGCTTACTAAATTAATTAAAACTTGTTTAAGTGTCGTATTATTTTAAATAAATGAAAGAAAAAGATGTATTTTAGTATACTTAATTATTATTCAGTTAAAATTTATATAAATTTCATTAATTAAAAAAATATATTCAAAAATATGAAAAGTGAATAAAATTTAATTTGTATTATATTTAATTGCGTTTGTAAACTTAAAAATAGAATACTTACGAGATTGTTCTGTCTGCTGAGCTTTAGAAAAGTTGTAAGTGCATGGAATTCTAGATATTTTCTTGCTGTGTAGCTGCTGCTACAGGTAGCAGCTATTCCTAACATGCTGCCTCACTTGTGAAGTCTCCACGCGCGTTGCGCCCATTAAATTTGAATAATCTTAGCTCTGTTTATTTTATTTTTTTTTTAGCTTTTTTTGCTTTTTATCTGCGTTGCAACTGTCGCATGCAGCTGGACACGGTCTGGGGCTTGGACTCTGGGGTTTGGGGGTCTCCAATCTTCAGTCTGCAGTCTGCAGTCCGCAGTCTTCAGTCTGCAGTCTTCGGTCCACAGTCTTCAGTTGCGTGCCAAGTTAACTGGGATGCTAGCTGCGGGCCTGGCCATCAACAACAGCAACTGATTTGAAATTCTAAAGTGATTTTGATTACTTGAGGTGTTGATGTTTTGACTTGTACGTTGATTAGATAGTTGAAGGCTTGTTAGATGCATGTCAGCCTCTGCTCTGCCAGCGACTCTGATGTCTATCAGTCTGCCTGATGCCTCCTGATGTTGATTATAATTTAATTATAAGCAATCTGTAACAAGTTAATGGCTCACACTTGCACCACATCATTTGGGCCGTGGCAGGTGTGAAATGGCTTCATTAGCCTCAGACGCCTCCTGGCCTCTTGGCAAATTCACCAAATGCTGATGATGATGATGATGATGATGATGATAATCAGGTAGCCCGGCATGACTAATAATAGTCATGGTCCTGTCACACACTCAGAAGTCTCCTCTCTCCTCTCTCCTGCCCAGTGGCAGCCACGTTTCCAAACTCAATTGCGGCTTAAACCAGATGAAAGTGGCCTTAACTGCTTAGAGGCAAATGGGTTTTATGTGTATTTAGCGTGGTTTTGCAAATGATAAGTAAACTCAGTATTCCATGTGGCTGAAGTCCCGAAGGCTTAAAAACTGAAGCAAAATTTACAATTTCTTATACTATTTTGTTGAATTTATTTATGTCATAGATCAATATAAATTTTACTCATAAATGCTGTATAAATAAGTAAAATAAATTTTCTGAAAAGTATAATATATCTTTTTGTTTTGTTGTTTTATTTTAAATAAATTTTCTAAAAGGTTCAATAAGTAACTGATATACATTTTATAAACTAAATAAAATTAATATAAATAAAACAAATAAAATATATTAAATAAATAAATCACTTCCTCAAGATATTTTTTTAAATTTTCCAACACACTTCATTTGCCAACTTTCGCCACGCTAATAGCCAAAAATTCCATTAACCAAAATCTATAAAGTAGTTTTAATTTTGGCTTTTTGGTTGCACGTGCCTAATATCAGAGTAGTTTCCACTTTAGGTCTTTTAGGGTCTTCCTAACGCGCCATCCTATAAACATCAACTTTACAGTCCGTACTAACTTGGCTTGACCCTTTGGGCCCTCAATTAGTCAAAGTTGATGGCTTTGCAGCTGTGATTTATGTCTTGGGCCTCAAGTTCAGAGGCCTGCCGCTACATTAATCCATCAATTAGGGCTTCGCTGCTCATAAAGCAAATCAATTGCCACGGCTTATCAGCTGATAAGACGAGACCACCTTGCAGCAGATTAAATCCAAATCAAGCCAAATACTCTGATAAATATATAGCTATATAATTTTATTGGTATTTATGTCAGGGTCAGTTGAGCTCGATTTGAAATCTTTTTTGGCTGATATTTGTTTACTTTCAAGCGAGTTCTTGAGCTCTTTCGTATTGTGGGGCACTCCACTTAAATTATTCTAATGTCTGTTTCTCTAGGCGTTTGTTTATTTGCCTCTGGCAATCGTCATTTCGTCAATTTGTCAGCTCTTTTTATTGGACATTGGCACAGAACGGAAGAGTCAACCGTTGGGATTTCATGTGTGGGCCGTCGACAGTTCCCTAAGTACAACATCGACTATTTTGTTTAGATTATTTCGAGTGTTTGCATTTCGTAATTGGAACGTCAAAATGTCAAGTGACGCTTAAAAGGGTTCCAATTTGTGGACGAGGCATTCTCAAGCTTTACCATATTCGAATGTTTATAATTATGCATATATTACTTCTGGTATAATTGAAATGTTTTTAAATTTAGATGCAGTTGATAGAGATAAGACCAGAAGAGAAGTCTACGGAATTGAAAAAGCTCTTTTACGATATTCCATACTACTTCCTTCTACCAATTACATTTAATTCGGTTTATAATTAAGAGAGATATGAAGTATCAAAGTTTTGTTGATTTGTGAGAAAGAGAGATAGAGTCATATTTATATAATATAATATATACTATATAATTTATTTTATATATATTTTATTGAATATTTCGAATACATTTTATCTCTGTTTTAGTCTTTTAAAAATTATTTAAAATTGATTCCTGTCCATAAAATAATTTTTATTCAATATTTCGATTATATTTTATCCCTGTTTTATTCTATTTAAAGTAATTCCAAATTAATCCTATTCCTGCCAATAAAATTATGGAACGCTTACCCTTTGGAAAACACTCTTGATTTAAGTACATCTGATGGAAATTTCCATATGCTTAGAAATTCAATGCGGTTCACCTGTACCAGCATAAAAATAATGTACCTGCCGCAGGCTGCGTCTACTTATAATAATAATATTATTATTACCAACATTAAGGGGCAACGTGTCGAGTCGAGCTGAAGTGGATGAGGTGGACGGGGGCAAGAGGCGGGTCGATGGAATCAACGAGAGGAGATCAAGAACCGACTCTGAGGCACGTTCGCAACGGATGATCGGAAGACCTTAATGTGAACCTGCACCATGGAGTCGTCTCGCGTCCAGATGCAGCTTGGGGTTCAGGTTCAGCTTTGACCACAACAAAAGCCACGACAACAGGTACTTGCAACTGCAACTGCAACTGCGCCTCTAGGCCATGGATGCGAGAACGAACCAATAATCCACGCACAGACACAATGCCCTCGGTTGCGGTCGCGTTCAGCATTTCTATGGAACCTAAGCAACAACATTGTGCTCGCAGTCTGTGCCACACAGCACAGTGGGCACTGTAGCGCAAATTTTGATCAAAACAAATAATTATACAAATTTATATAACAAATTTATTTTTATTAACATTTGTATAATATTTTGTTATTTTATGATAAAATAATTCAAATTAAAAATATCAAAATTTGGAATATTACTTAATGGTACAATTTTTTATGTAAATATTATATATTATTAAATTATTTAAATGACAATTATTAAATTATTATAATTACTTTCAGATGTAGAAAATTGCTTCAATGATTTAATTACTTTTATTTGAAATACTAAAATATATAAGAATTTATTGAATAAATTATTTAAATATATATATGTAATTTGTGTTTCATAATAAATTACAAATCTTTCATAATTTTCAATGTTTTTTAATTAATAAATAATACTTAGAAAGACGATTATAAAATTGTTTATTCAATAAACTACTTAAATCAACTAAAACATCTTTAGTAATTTAGAAAGTAATCTTTGATGTTGTGTCTCCATTTTCATTGAAAATGAAATTCAGTAAAATATGAAATACATTTTTCAACTGCTTATTGGAGGAGTTGCACCACTGTGCCTTCGTTCCAAGGGCGCATGGGCAATTCTCGCGAAATGGAATTATAAAAGAATGCCTCGACCCGGGCGCGTTTTAACGAGTTGAACAAAATCGAAAACTCGCTCGTAGGAGAGGCCTCTACACATAAACACAAACACACACACACACACAAGCACACACACACACACACATACACACACACAGACAATGAGTGGAAAATAAATAAAAATAATAAATAAAAAGTTTAAGTCGAAGCCGCAGTCGAAGAACAAAAGCGTGAGGGTGATGTCGGAGACCTAGAGAGCAGCATCCACAATGAGAGTTCACAAATGAATGCGTAGACTGAAGTGGGTGCCCCTTCCGAGTCTGAGTCCGAGTCCGAAAGGCAGAAGAAGCAGAGGGAGAGGCAGAGAAAAATGAAGTAAAAAATTAACCGAATTGCGACCGCAAACCCGCAGCAACAAGTGTATAAGTGGCAAGGACAGAGGGGCAGGGGCAGGGGCAGGGGCAGGGGCAGATTGAGGGGCAGACTCAGACGGAGACTCAGACTGAGGCACGATCATTGATCGCGGCAATCGGCAGCATGATGTAGCAGGGGGGGAGAGGGAAACCCAATGAAGGGAGAAGGGACCGGGGCATGGGCAGGGTTGAGGAAACGTGTGGAGATCGATGGATCGATGGGCTGTTGTTGGGCCGAGGCTTTATGGTGGCAATTGTATTTGGCCAGTGATCCGATCCTATGTCGGCTCAATTGTTGTTGTAGCTGCGGTTCTCGTTGTTGTTGTTGCTGTTGTCCGCTGCCCGTACATTTATGCAATTCATTGCTGCATGGTGTGAGGGAGGCGAGTAGCATGAGGGGCGAGAGACGGCACAAGACATGATCATCTTCAACACCTTTGGACAGGTTACAAAACAAAAGTGGCAACATTATTGAAGCTCGTACCTCAGCGGCTACACTCAAAAAACATTTCACACTTTGGCCAGAATTTTATTAAATTTTAATAATCATGTTACAAAATAGAATAGCATTTTTAAATTAATTTAAAGACCAGATTTTTAATTTACAAAATAAAAACAGAATTTAATAAAAATAATTTAAATAAAAAATGCCAAAAATGGTCGAACAAATATAAATTTTTTGAAAATTATTGAAGGTACTACATAAATAAAAATATTAATATTATTAAAAAATATTAATATTAATACTCTATATAATTAAAAACACTAATCTGAAAACAAATATTTTTTTTTACAAAATTATTACAAGTTAAAATGTAAATAAATATTAAATACATAATACAATAACAACACAAAAATATTTATTTATTACAAATCAAAAAAATATTTTCTTTATTACAAATAATTTTTTAAGAATGGAAAGAAATATTCTATAAAAGTAAAATTGAAAATTATAAAATACATTATGGAATATAGTTTTAAAATTAATTAAAACAAATCATTCAGTTATTAAAATAATTTTATTTTTTTTTATTTTATTTTGTTGTCAATTGTCTACCAGATAGATAATTCTTTGAGTGTACTACCCCCACTCGTGCTCTTTCTGATCCCCCCTGCCCTATTGTTATCGGTCATCCTGCTGCCGTGTCGATATGCGTACGTGGCTTAGTCTCTGAGCCGCAGATTACGTAGAGCTTCAACTGCCTGGTATGGGCCCTGGTTCGGTAGTTAGTGCTTGATGTATGTAATTCGTGTTGCGCCCGCATCGGCTACCTGAGGCAATACGTGGACTCATCTTGACCAGGTCCGTGGCATGCAGTTGGGGCAAGGAGTATTTCATAATGCAATGCAATCTTTATGGGTTCATCGCAAGAGGTGATCGAAAAGAAGTCAAAGCTAAATGTGCAACCTGTTGGGCTAGGTTATAGCAGAGAAAGCTACAGCATTGTGAGAATGCCTGCCAGCCAGCGCAAAGTAACAAAAAATCTTAATAATGTGAGTTGAATGGGAAAATATTTTTAGCAGAGGCTGGCAATACTTAAAGCTATGCACAGAGAGAAACAAAATCAAGAACACTATGATATCTCACTAAGATGGACAGACACAACAAGTTCTTAAGACTTCAAGATTTAAGTTTATGCAAACTTAAGAATATAATCAAATAATTTGCAACATTTAATTTTCTTTATTGTAGTTTTTACTATAATTATTTTTTAAATATTTTCAATCAATGAGTATTTTTGTAATATTATACATTCTAATATATTTAACATTCTCCCACAAATTTTATCTTATTATCCAACAAGTTGGCGTCGCATAAAAATTTATTCTTTTAAGAATAATTTTCATTCTCATTTTAGTAAAAAATAACTGATATTTTTCTAAAATTTGACTTACTTGTTTTTTATTCGAAAACAAAAGATTTTAATTTATTTTTTAAACATATATATTTTTTTAAACTCATTTTAAAATATTTAATTTCAATTCTCACCCAAAACCATCTTATTTTTCAACTATTCAACTATCCTAATTTAAACTACTTGTTTCTAGTTCCTGAATACTGAAATTTTAAATTTATGTTATTCTATAATTTTTTGTTAATATTGCTTTTTCTTAATTTGATTTTATTAGAACTTTTTAAGAGACGTAATAATTTTTCGCGCAGTGTAGCACTTGTTTCTCTAAAAGTAACTATTAAAGCACACGATATTATCAATGGCAAACCATATCAAATCCTCTACATACAAGCAGCCTTAGCTTTATTCCAGCTTAAAGCTGAAACGATAAAAACAAAGCTCACAACCTTCGGCATATCTTGGGTTTAGGCCGAAACTGAAGCCAACTCTCTGGCCATAAGGAAGAAATTAAATTTTGTTTCTGGCTGTTGCCTGTTGCCTGGTATTTTAATGATAATTTCCTGCACACGAATTTATGGTATTTTAATTAAAAGTGCCTAAAAGAATATGATTTCTGTTGCCTGAAATACGAGTTTTAGCCACGTAAGTTAGCCAAGTTAATGCCTTCCTGTTGCGCTTGAACTTTGTGCACTGTCAATGGCATAATCCCTGCCCATAATCTCCACAGTCCCCAGTCGCACATAAACGTCAATTTGGCCAATTATGGAACGCACCAAAAGAAACTGGAACTTCGATGCCGAAGACAAGTGCATTAAACTTTCGATTTCTTGCCATTGCCATTGCCATTGGCATTGCCGTTGCCAATTCCTGTGCCTTTGCCTTTGCTGTTGCCTTAGCCACTTGTTTGAGCCTTGATTAATGCGCCCGCTCCCGCTGCTTTTGGGCCTCGGCTATAAGCCAGCT
Organism: Hypselothyrea guttata; assembly: GCA_035045125.1. Taxonomy (NCBI): domain Eukaryota; kingdom Metazoa; phylum Arthropoda; class Insecta; order Diptera; family Drosophilidae; genus Hypselothyrea; species Hypselothyrea guttata. Next base: position 87,937 of record JAWNNJ010000195.1, read on the forward strand.
CGTGCCCTGCCCTGCCCTGCCCAGCCCCTCCCCTTCCACAGTCCCCCAGTCTCTCAGTCTGGGCTATTAATTCTATATCCAGTTTCTGTTGCTCTTGGCCATAAAAGGCAACGTTTGTCGCCCCGACGCGACGGCTCAACAGGTTGCTGTTAATGAACGCCCTCGCAGACTTCAAGCTGCAGGCAGTAGAAGTACACTGCGCAAAAAATCGTTGTGAAATTAATTTTTAAAAATTTCCAAAATTAACGAAAAGTTTTACTAGTAAGAATTTAAATGCCAAAATAAGCATACAAATTTTTGTATCTTGCAAATCTAGAAATGGAAAAATCCAGATATTTTGTAAAATAAACCTGAAAACCCTTCTTTTTAAAATAAAATTTGATATGGCGCCATTTAGTATTTAAGGTACCATCTAACTTCAAAGATTATTCACATAGAAATCGAGGTTTCGAATTTTCTCAGAATAATATTATATTTAAGTCGTATATAAACCACACAGCTATCGCTACGCGCTCGCTCGTTCATTTTATAATCTAAATATTTTATTTTAACGAACTTGTTGAAAGTACCGTCTTCTTAACTTTAACAGCTCGAGATGAGTTGTTTTAAGAGCAAACTCCTTGATTTTTTCTTTCAGTGTAGTAGTAGGAGTTGAGTCGGAGTTGAAGTTGCATCTTGTTGTAGGAGTTTCGGCAGTTGCAGGCGCAGGAGTCGAGGCAGGAAGTTCTCGTCGGCGTTGCCCAAGCAAATGTTTAGCAATTACTTTATGCGTTCGGTAGGGTGTTTGCTTTTTATTTTCGTTTATTTATTTCTTATTTTCCTGTGATTACAAGTTCCTTTTGAAGCTGTAAACCGCACCTAGAGACTCCATACGCGATGCCCCAACGTGTGCGGTAAAATGCACGAATGCGTTCAATATAATGAAATTCATTTGTTCAACGTGTCCCTCTGTCTGTCTGGGTTTTGTCCCTTTGCCTAGTCTGTGTCTGGAGTGGGAGTTACTTGGATCGAGTGGAGGGGGAAGAGGGAAAGAGGGGAAGAGGGAACTGTGCTGGCTCTGAGCAGAGGCTAACCTTGAATTTTATGTTTCAACCGGCATATATACAGCATCTCAACCTGAAACGAGAATTGTAACGCTCAGTTTTTAATACCCTATAGAACATAAAGAGAGGGCATATTATGCTCAGATTTATTTTAAATTTATAACTATATTTTCTTTTTGATTTTATTTTAAAAAGTATAAACCGAAATTGATATATTTTTATTATATTTATTTAAAATAAATGCATACATTTTAATTTGGAACAAGTTAAGTAATTTGTTCTTACGAATTTTATTTTATTTGGTTTACATTTCTTAGACATTTCAAATTTTTACAGGGTATATTTAATACGTTAGTTTTTATTTAAGCCTCAGCTACGCTTTGTTTCGTTGTTGCTTTTGTTAGTTGACTCCTCCGCTGCTTGTCGCTACATGAAACTTGTTACACCGCAAAAATTCGTAAAAAACCTGCAAAAAGTAACAAAAACTAAAAATACAGAATGAAAATAAAATTAAAAATAAAAATAAAAATTATCAACAGTTGGCGCTGGCTCTGAGCTTGGACTCCACTTGACTTAACTTGGCTCGAATCTCGATTTCTACCAGGCTGATTCATAGGCAGAAGAAGAAGGCAGAGCGTGTTGATTAAAGGTTTGATATGAGCAGACAGAGGGACAGCCGCGAAATCGTTGTTGTTATTATTAATAAATATAAATTTCAGTTTAAACAGTTGTTAAATAATCGTTTTTTGTGCGTTGTCTCAAGTGGGAAGAGTCAACAAAAATATGGGAAATAACATTGGATGAGTTGAAAAAGGGCAGAGAGAAAAAGATAAATTGAGCTTAAGTTAAGGTTAAATTTAAATTGGAATTCCTAGCATTTCCCCAAAAATAATATTTGTAAGAGAATAAACTTTATATATTTATTTCAAAGAAAGTTTATAACTATCCTAATAGATTTTTGGCAGTAAAGTTGCCAATTGTTATTAAAAGTTAAATTAAAACTATATTCAATATTTCAAAAAAAAATAGTAGCTTGGAAACTGAAATGATATATAGCTAAAATTTACTAAAACTGTTTTCCTTAAATATTTAGAATTTTGTCAGTTAAGCAGACAATTTATAGATCACTTATCTCTAACTGAAAATAAATAAGAACCATATTAAATTATTTCCTAGGAAATTAAAACTCCTGTTTTGAAACCTACATTTTTGGCAGGGAAGTATCCAATAGATATATTATACATATATCGCTTACACTTAGAAGTAAGTATTTCTGGAGGCCCATAAGGAGAACTATCTTGGGAAGCCTTCAATGAATGACAGTCAACAATCAGCAGAGAGCCAAAGACGCCACTTCCCATGTGCCCGATGATGTTCTATGTGATAAATCAAACTTCAAACAGAGCGCCAAAATGCAACGAAAAGTCGCAGTGAAGTAGGAGGGAAGAGAGAGGTAGAACTTTCACCCATAAATGGTGGATGTTGACCATAAAACTCCTGCCGCTTGCCGCTTGCCACTTGCCTCTTGCCTCTTGCCTCTTGGCTCTTAACTGAAGTTGAAGTTGACGCAATGCCTCCTAATGATAACATTAAAATTGTGTTAAGAAATTAGCTAAGCGCAGCAGTCGCAACTGCGAGTCGTAAATCATGTGAAACAAGCTAGAAGTTGAAGGAACCCAAGCTGCAAGCTGCAACAACAAGCTGCAACAACAAGTTGCAACAGCCACTTGCAACCAGCAGCATTTTCACATTACGCGATAGCGAAATGTGCACGTCAATTAAGATACGCCAAGGTATGCCGGACAGGTGAATCAGCAGGTGGGAGAGGGGCATGCAGGGGATGCGGGGAGGGCAGTTGTCTCTACAGTGGCTGGGACACTTTTGTCAACTGAAGTTTAACAGTTGCAACGCCTGTCAGCTCGTAAATCTCTGCAGTTTGCCCTCAACTTACAGCAGCAGCTGCACTGAGCGAAAAAAATCGTGAATTCTATTATTGAAATCATGAATTTTGAACTTAAAAGAAAATTATAAAATGCAAATAGAAATTATAAGCTCATGAGAATTCTAGAAACAAGTTTATGCGAATTTTAAAATTAAATCAAATAACTTCGTTTTATTTCAGTGTAATATTTGTGTCAAAAAATTTTGATATTTGTAAATTAATAGCCAGAGGGAAAATAAATTTAATATAATTTTATTATTTATTTTGTGCTAACTTTAAAATGAAATTGAGTAAAATTAAAGTATAGTATAATTAAGAATTTTTTTTTTAATATTTAATATTAAATTTGTTTTTCAATTGTGTATTAATTTACAATTTTTATGGGTGACAAATAAATGGCTTTTCTTATTGCAAGATTTGAAGAGTCGTTTAAAATTCTAATTCTAAGATTTTTGAACTTTTATTTTATTTTATTTTACTCCTGATTTAAGAAATATTTTAATGTTATCGCTTTATAATTTTATAAATTTGTTTCTAATTCTAAGGCACACATTTCTAGAATTTTATTTTTCTTTTATTCTTATTTCAAGAAAAATTATAGACTTGTTGCTTAGTCCAAAATGCAGGTTTATACAATTTTAATTTAATTATAAGATTTTCTTGGTGATATATAGAACTTTTTGTTGATTGCAACATCTAACATCGAGTTAAATTAAACCTAATTATATAAGGTCATTTTTTGCTCTGTATGCTTTTTATTTTCAGTTTAGGGCTTGGTCTACGCCCAAGTCTTGTTCAAAGTTTGCGTTTATTAAAAGTCAATAAATTAATAAATTATCGTATTAAAATAAATTGCAGCTAAATGTTCTAAGTTGCACATTAATTAAGCAGATTGCTTGATTTATTGCCGTATCAAGTGTCGCCGGCCTGCCTGCCACTGATGCTTGCCACTGCAACGTGCCGCAGACTGTGGCACAGTGCACTTTAGCTGATGTTTATCATCATCGTTTTGGGTTGCTGCCTTTCATATTGCCACTGCAACAAGTTGCAGCAACGTCTGCCTCATCAACAGCTCAAGCCTTGCCCCCCTGCGCTTCACTTGCCACAACACATTTTATGTGTCCATTTACGTAGCTCAAATTGTGAGCATTCTAGGCAACAGCCAACAGCCATCACAAGAGTCGGCTGTCCATTCCCATACTCATTCCCGATTCCCATTCCCATTCCCACTCCCGATTCCCCCTCCCGATTCCCTTGACCCATCCAGAGCGTCTTGCGCTTCGCACTTTGTTGTCATCCGACCGACTTCTTGTGCGTGCCAATTTTCTCCTTATTAATAAAGATAAATAACTTAATGATTATTACGTTTAAAGTGTTTAATTCTGCGGACATTTAGTTGCTATTTGGCGTCGCTTTATGGCTCATATTTGTTGGCCAGGCCTGTTCTGGCCTTATTGGGCATTGATTAAAATGAAGTTATTAGCTGCTACGAGAGGCGCTTAAAGAATGGCACAAAAACAGCAATGAAAGCAATGTTTCTTGCCCCTTATTATCTATGGAATTATTGAAATATCTATGCTCTGCTCTACGCATAACATTGCCAATATTTTATGCTTATCTCTGTAATTTTACTGGCATTTTTCTTGTCATTGCAATTATTCTATTATTATATTGTTGTATATATTATTCACTTTCATTTTATTTTTACATTCATTACAAATTTCACATTGTTGTCATTATTAATTGCATTACAATTATCATTGTTATTACGAGCACTGATTTCGTTTTCATTTTCTCATTTTATTCTATCAATTTTAGTTATAATTTATTTTGAATTTTCATTATAAATTTAATTTATTTTTCTTTTCAATATTTTTTCTATTTACGTTACATTGTAAATGTCATTTAGGTTTTTATTAGAACTAAAATATAATATATAATATATTTTCATATCATTGTCACATGAATTCATTATTAATTTCATTGTATAGTCATTTGATTGTATAACAATATTCCTTCGATTTAGATTGCTTTATTATTAAATCTGTTTTTATCTGCATTATCATTATTTTATAGTTATTCTCATTTACATATTCGCACTTATTACCATTGTTATTATTATATTTAAAATTCTTAATGATGATGATATAACAACAATTGCAGTTCATTGCCAACATTTTTATTATTTACCCAAAATTATTATTATCATTTTTGTTTTTCTTTCTCCATCGTTATCCAAATCATTATTTCGACGTCACTACAAATAAACAAATAAATAGAAATATAAATAAAATAATTAAATAACTATGCTATGTAAATTATTTCATTATTAGGAAATACTATCCAGATCATTATTTAATCTACAATGAGCTATGCGAATTTGTTATCTCTGCGTTGGCCTGGTGTGTATCCTGCACCTTGGCTGATTATATATACGTCCATATGCACCGATCGTGTTAACAAGTGTAGTTGGTAGTCTTAGTACCTGTTTAACCAGACGACAACAACGGCCCACAGACTCCGACTGCAGACGCTGCCAGAGCCCCAAGGAAATATGGCACACGCTGCCATATGTAATTGTAATTTCTCCCTGGGCCACTGCAACATGTGGCAACTTGGGCAACTTGGGCAACAGGCAGGAGGCACCAAGACTCTGAGACTTTGAGCCAATTGTAAAATCTGTGGCCTGGCTCTTGCCTACTTTGTCTTATGGCAAAGGTGTCAACGCGCATGCGCGCACGAGTTGTCAGCACATTAATTTCATTTGCATTTCCGCTCGGCGCTGGTTTCGCATTACAACTCCAACTCCCCAACCCCAGCCCCAACTCCAACTCCATCTCCAACTGTTGCCTAAAAGCTGGAAAAACTAGTGCGATTTTCCAGCCAAAATGCCAACAGTAAAAGAATAAACTGAGAGAGAAAACCAATGGCAAAACTATGAATTTAGGAATGATAAGTAAATTTAAATTGAAACAGACAAAATACACAATTTTGTTTAAATTTAACTAAGGGCTTCAATTTATTTAAATTTAATTAATTTTATACAAAAATCTTGTCTCAATATATATTTAGATATTTAATATATAATATAAATATATATATATATTTTTTAATTTCTAAGATATTGTATATGTTTTATAAACCTTCAAGTTAATGATGTTCCAAAATAATGCAATTCGCTGTATTTAAAATATTATGCTCTAATATGTTTAACTTCTTTTAAATTATATTTGTTGTATTTGATTTTATAAAATTGTTACGATTGCCAACAAGAACTCAACAATTTATTTGCGAATTTTGTTATAATTAATTAAGAATACAACTTATTTAAACATAATTAATAATATGAATTCATTATGTTCATATTTGCATTTTGCTTATTATTTTATTAAATTATTATTATATGAAATTACAAACAACAAATAAGATATATTAAATTTTATGCGTACCTTCTAAGATATAATTAAATTTTATTTATTTATTTATTTCCGTAATGTCAACTAAAAGCAGTCGACAAAATTATCAAAAAATAAACTATAAATGTAATTAAAAGTTTTTTAGTTCTGTTATCTGGCTTAAATTTAATTAGAAAATTTGAATATTTGTGTAGATTTAATTTATTATTGTGTTATTTTTATAAATTTAAAGATTGTCAAAAATATTAAATTATTTGAAGATGCCTATTTTAGTTATATATAAAATATATTTGTTTTTATGTTTTGTTTTGTATTTTATCAGAATTCCTATGCAAAAATATTAATATTAAATTGTAAATATGTCTATTAAATTATTTGTATTTACTAGCATTGATTTTGCGCAGTGTAGTGCAAGTGTTGCCCACTTGGCATAGGCTCGTGCCTCAGCCAAGCTCTGCCCCTCTCTGTCTCCCTCTCTGTCCCCCTCCCTGTCGTCTGTCTGTGGGTCTGGCTGCCTTGGCTGGCTTTTGGCCTGGCCCACTGGCTGGCCCGTTGCCCGTTGCCTGTTGCCCGTTGCCTGTTGCCTGTTGGCAACAACTCGTACATGAATCACACACGCACAACGCAGCGAGGAGGCATTTTTTTGATTATTTACATAGTTTTGCTATTACTACAAATTTTTATTTGCCGCGCACATACAAAGTCCTGTTTTTTAGTAGTTGTTGCTGTTGTTGTTGTTGTTGGTGCTGATCTGGGCATCGTCAACTGTCCGTGTGCTTTTTGGGACCCACTGTTTAATTGTGGCTTAAAGTGGTAATAAACAAGCCTGGCGCAAGAATATTAATAGCCCATGTTATTGATGGCAATTGCTCGTTGAATTTGGCGTAATTAAGTCGTTGTCATCAGTTTCTATCTCTCGTTCTCTCCGTCTGTCTGTCTCTCTGTGTGTGTATCTGTGTGAGTGTATATCTGTGTTTGTGTGTATCTATGTGTTGTTACAATTGTGGATAATTTATGCAGGCGCATTTTTCATTAGCTGTCTTCTAGCAGCTTTTCTAGCTAACTAAATAGCTACAAGTGCTGTTTGGCATATAAATAGTAGCTCAGCTAATTAGCAGTAAAGAGAGCAAAATATTGATTAAAATATTAAAAATTATATTAATTTTATTTTAATATTTATATATAAATTAATGAGTAGTTTGTAATTATTATTAAATGTTAAATGTCTAATATTGAATATACATTTTGATTTAATTGATTTAATTAATATTAATTAATATTATTTATTTTTGTAGAGCAAAAATGTTGTTAATATTTTCAACAACATTTATTTGAAGCATATGAAATTGAGGCTAATACAGAAATATTCACAAAAACAATATAGGATATGTAAATAATACTTTTTATTGCAATAATTAGTTTTATTACAAAAGCAATATTTTATTAATTTAAGTTTAAATATGCTGCAACTTTACAATCACAATTGAGGCAAAATTTGATGGCTGTTTCCTTATGAGTATGATTTCTTATAGTATGATTTGTAGTTGGTTTACAGCTTGTACTATAAATATTTAACAAATTGTATGCACTTTGCGTGTAGGCAATAAACCAAACTTGATTTGTTTATATGAAATTCATAAATTTGCAATTTGCAGCTTGCATAACTGTTAAGTTTATTTATTTATTTATTTATTGCAACAATAATATGTTAATTATGCAACATTTAGTTGTTTAGTTGTGGATTTATGAGCAAGTATTTCGGCCTGGCATATAAAATAATAAACTGCTTCGCCATGACATAAATAAAGGTAAGAGCACAGAGATAAACCCACATAAGTTAGCCACAATGTTGTTGTTGTTGTTATTGGCCCTGTGGCAAAAGGAAATTTCTCCGGCTGACTGACATTTGATGCGGCACAAAGAGATGTGGCATGTTGCAAGTAGCAGCCGCCAAACATCAAACGGCCATCAAACGCCCAGTGGCCAGCAAGTTGAGAAGTTGAAAAGTTTCTCCAACCAATATGGAGACAGCAGAGATCTCTCTTCCCCTCTCTTACTCTCTCTCTCTCTCTCTCTCTCTCTCTCTCTCGCGCTTTGGCTGTTATCAGGCCAAATGCAGCTAACGTGGCTAACAAATTAGCGCTGCCGTGTTTGGGCCTTTTGCTGCTCAAGTCAAATGACACTAACAACAACAATAAACTACTGTTGACATCTCGTTGTTGTTGTTGTTGTGGCAACCTCCCACCAGTGTTGCCAGATTCGCTTTTTTCACGTCAAATTTTGATATTTTTAAGGAGCGTTTAATATTCAAATTTGTATAAAAATCTAGGTTATTTTTAAAAACTAATTAGAATTATTTGCAGCTTACAAAATTAATGCAAAACTAAGAAATAATTATAGTAGATCTGTCGTAAATAATTAAAATTATATTTGTTAATAACATTAGACAAATTTGCAATATATTCATATATAAAATATTTATAAAATAATTTTTTTTTAAATCAAAATAAGACAATATATCGTTAGTTTTATTGATTCAATTTGAATATGAAATTATTAAAATACTTCGAATTATACAATATCAACATTTTAAAAAAGTTATTAACATTATTTTTCCCATTTTTAGATGGGTATAAGAATTTAGTTTTTATTTTATTTATTTATTTTTTTTAATTATGTGTAATAATAGTATACTCCCACTCATATTCACCTAGGCCTTCGATTTATTTAGTAATAGTTATTGTGTAACGACATAAATTTGGTAATAAATAAAAAATAATAAATATTTTCAATAAATCTGACTTTACATATATTGTTGTTTAATAATTGTAATAAGAAATAGTTAATAAATAAATAGCAGTTGATAAATATAATCAATAACACTAAGTTCATATTGTAATTAAGAAAATGTATTAAAAATATAATAAAGAAATTAATAAAAATATTCAAAAAATTATTGCACATTGCAGTCATAGAATTAATTTTGTTTTAAAATCTTAATAAATAAATAAATGAATTATCAACTACTTACATATTTTATATTGTATTTATTTATTTTTAATTATTTATTTAATTATAATTTTGTAGTACTTTAATTCAATTTGCGTATGCTTACCGCTTAACAGATTTTTTGTCAACCAGAATTGGCAACACTGAGAGCTGCACACAATGGAACACTTGCGTCTTGGTTTTGCGTCTTGGGTCTTGACTCTGGGCGCCGCGTGGGGGTGAGCTCTGTGTGTGTGTGAGAGAGTGTGTGTGTGTGTGTGTACTTTATGGCCACGCATGAGGCGTCCAGGCAGCGAGGTATCCACAGTTGCCATAACTCCACTCCAGAGTGCAGAGACTGAGACTCTCGCGTCAGCATTCGGTACGTATTCATTTCCAAAGGGAATAACTTATGTACGCTCTGGGCACAATAAATTCTTGCACTGAAAATGTCAATTAGGCGCTGATTTTTCTTGCCCTCGTTGTTGCTGCCGGAGCGTGAAAAATCTAATTGGCTGGCTTTTGTTTTTTGCTTTTTGTTTTCTGTTTTCTGTTTTTGAATTGAATTGTATCCAGAGTACCGATACTGCTCCTATTTGAATTTGCACTTGCCGCACGCTTCGGTAGCTGCCACTTAGCTGTGAAATGATGACATAAAGGCACACACACACATACACACGCACACACTGACACATCAATAGGGTCCACACTCCAGTGGACCAAGTGGACCAAGTGGACACCTTGGCTACCTCTTTTACTCTTTTGCTCTCTGGCCAACTTGCACTCTGGACTAATAGGCACAAGACGCGGCCAAGCTGAAAAGTGCAGACAGTTTTGCAGTTTTGTGTTTGCTTATTGACAGCTCTTGAGCTAGAGGTGGGCGTGGCCAAGCCCCTTCGAGATGCGACCTCAACATGGCGAGACACGCAAAAAATACAAAAAAAAAAAAAACAACTGAGTCATAAAAGAAAAATTTTTTTTAACAATTTTTAAACATTTTGGTTTCATTATAACATTTACATTTTTTGTTAATTAATTTCATTTTAATTTATTGTGTTTTAACTGTTTAATTTTAATGCTTGCAAAATTGTTTAAAAATTGTTATACAATTTATTTAGTATAAATAATTTACTGTGTATTTAAATTTTATTAAATACATAGATTACAATAGTTTAAAATAATATTATTTTGTAAATGTATATAAATTGATAGGAATTTGAAATATTTTTTGTTGTTGAATTTTTATTATAAATATAAACAAATAATATGAAATAAAAATATACAATAATTATATAAAATAAAAATAATATAAAACAACTAAATACAAATTTAATTCCTATTTATAATTTTACGTAAATTCAAAAAATATTTAAAAGCATTTAATTTACAAACTTAATTCTATATATAACTTAATTCACATTAATATTGCTAAGCGATTAATTGAGTATTGTTCTGTGTCACACACGACCCTGCCTCGTGTCCCACTGCCATCTCTAGCCATTACGCATCACGATGCAGCATGGAGGAAGCTGAAAGCCGAAAGCTGGAAGCTGGCCAAGTGCTTGGGCAAGTGTACAATGGCCAAGTGCGTCTGGGACTTTGACTTGGAGTACCGGGCACTTGGTCGCAAAAATCGCAAAAAATCAAAAATAATTGCCAACACCGTGCGACGTGCGAGCAGGAGATAAGCGTAGAGTGAGAGGGAGAGAGGGAGCAAGGGAGAGAGGGAAGAGAGAGATGCGTATGGTGTGATTATATTGCATTTTTTGATACGCGTCGGCCAAAAGGGCTCTCTGCGGCGACATTGACAGGTCAATATTGATGGAAACAAGATTTATATGACAACGCTGGCTATATTTTCAAATTTAATGAGCAGCCAGCCCACTGGACGCTGAACGCTGACTGCTGACTGCTGACTGCTGCCTCTTGGCCAAGAGAAGTGTCGAGTAACTGGCTTAAATGATGTGCTAATAAGGCGCACATAACTCCGCAGAAATATAAAAATATGATGGCTTTTCTGCCGGGACTCAAAGTGCGGAAATTATGGCAAATATGATGTGAATTTGTGGCCTAATGAGCACAGGTGACTAATGAATTGCGTAGGCACCGCATGAAGTGGGTCAGAGGTGAGAGGCATCAAGCGAGAGTAAATACACACAGAAAAAAAATTATCATGAAATCGGCATTTCGAAATTGCACAAAAATGCTTAGCTTGCGAAAAAAAAACTTATAATATCGAAGAAAAACTCTAGAATCAAGTTTATGAGAGCTTAAAAATCAAACAAAACTAATAGAGACGGAGCTGATCAGTCGGACGTGTTCGACTGCAAAATACCCTTCCATTTTTAATTTAAAATAAATTTTAAAATATTTTTTAAATATCAAACGAAGCACATCACCATACTTTACAAGGGGGCGAGTAAGGAAAAGTCTGCAATATTGTTTCCCTAATAAATTTGACAATAAGTAACCGAATTCGATGCCCTTTTTAGGTTAATTATATATAATTGAAGAGAGAATGTCTTATTAATATAAATCTTCTATGTCTGATATTATATTAATTAAAAAAACATTAAAAAATATAAAACTAAAACACATATTTCAATATTGTAAATATTTATTGTTAAATTTTTTAAAAGGATTTTTTCAATAGGATTTTCAATATCTTCAATACAAATTTTGTTTGTTAAATTTTATAAAATCATTTCATTACAAATTTCATTTCAGATCTACAGATATATTTTGTAGCTACTCTATACGAATTCGAAGTTATGCCTTTTACTTAACAGTTTTCTTGGCACTTCTTGCTGTTTAAGACCTAACTGCCAATCCGTGCGATCTTCAAGTCTCATCATCACTTAAGTAACAAGATTTCCAGCCAAACTCGCACATCCTTGACCCCTGGCACTCGCACAGCATCCACATCCACATCCCCATCCACATCAAGACAAGAGCCCAGACAAGACACCTACTACAAAAGCCAAACAAACCAACTCCCACACGCCCCCCTCGCCGCCACGCCCCTACGCCTCACACGCCCCCTCGATGTCCAGCGCAGCCTTCAGGCTGTCAACATTCCTTGGGCTCTCTCAGTCCGAGAAGTTGCATTATCGCCGCACGTCATCACAGCAGAGAGTGAGTGCTACACTGAGAAAAAAAACTAAGTTTTTAAAATTAAATTTCATTGAAATCGAATTAAGAATTTGCGATTAAAAAAATGTTATTAAATAACAAAAAATTTATTTCCAAAATAGAATAAAAATTAAAAATAAATCAAGAAACCTTGAACAGAGAAATAACAGTTTTTATTAGATTAATAATAAAAATTCTAGAATCCGTTTGTCTTTAATTTTTTCTATATTTTACTGATCAATAATTTAATACTATTATTAATATTAATATTAATTTCCAAAACTGCTTATTTTATTATTATTTTTGTTAATTTCATATAATTTACAAATTTAATTCCAGAATTTTTCTACTCAACTTAAGCTTATTCGTTTTTGATGAGTTATTAATTTAGCAATGCATACTTTCGGGAACGCAATTCTCGATTATTTCTCTCAGTGTAGAGAGAGAGGTGGCAGAGAACGAGGGGGCGTGCGTGCGTACCGCCCGTCGTCACTTGTCTGATATATCACCTGTGCCACAGCCAACAGCAACATGGCATAATGCACAACTTGCAACTGCAACAACAAGAGGAGAAGTGGAGAACGGAGAAGGGTGGTGTGGAGAGAGGGGAAGAGGGGAGAATCGACTCGTTCTATATGCGTGCCAAATTGGAACAATGCGAGACAGACCGCACCTTCGGACTATTGTCACATTTCAGACATTTCAGTTCGCTCTGTGGAATGGAGACTTTAGAATGCAGAGTGGAGACTGCGGACAGGCGGACAGGCGGACAAGTGGACAGTTCCGCTGCTGGCGTCTCCGCTTCCCTCCGCCCCTCCTCCTCCCCTGCTCCTCCTCTGCGTCTTTCCGATTCGGAGCGAATCAAATGCATTAATCCAATTTACGCATGCCACACGACGCCAGGCACAAAGCACTTCAGTTCACTTGCTGCCACAATGCCAAATGCCAGCAGAACCTCAGAGCCTCCGAGCCTCAGAGCCTCCTCCTGCCCACACATTGCAACAAGCAGGCGTTACACTGTAAACAACAATCAGCTTAAATGCTTTTTTAATTTTGTAAAAAATAAAAAATATAATATAATAAATTATCCAAAATTATTAAAAAATCATAAAATTTTTTTAATTGAATTTAAATTTTATAAATAAACTAATATTTTCCGTTATTCTCAATAAAAATCAAATATATTAAAAAAAAGTGAAATGTTCACAACAAATTTAATAAAATAAAAGAATTCGTAAAATAAATATTATTCCTTTATACTTATAAAAATTGTGAACCTTTATAAAATTTTAATTTATGATCTTTCAAAACTGTAGAAAAAAATATTCCAATCACAGAATTTTTCGGAATAAGTTATACAAAGAAAATATATTAATTTGCAGTAATTTCTTGCAGTGTAGCCGCATAAGTAAAGACTATAGGCTGGGCCAGATTTCTGTGTAAATTTGCAGATTTTTCAAAAAAGTTGGCAGCACAATTTAAGAGCAAACGCAATCAGCGTAAAGCAAGCTCTCTCTCCCACTGCTCAGCTGAGACAGAGAGAAAGAGAGAGAGAGAATGAGATGGAGAGAAAGAGAGGGAGAGAGAGAGAGAGAGACTGCAACGCTGCGAGCGTTGACAATTTTATTTATTTACAGTTGGCAACTGTCTATATAAATTGAGGTGCCAGTAGGTAGAAGAGCTCCCCTACCTCCCCTCCAGCTGCCCCCTCCGCTCCGCCCTCCGCTCATCCCTCCGCTGCCCCTAGCAGTTGCAGACAATGTCAACATAGTTGCAATTAATTTGTAACCGATTATCATCTTCAGGTGCCAAATAAACCTCTCTCTCTCGCTCGGAGGCGGAGGCACCTCGCATCGGTTCTGTGCCTTTTTTGCTGCACTTCTTTCCACTTCTGCTTACAACATTTAACTTGCAACACATCTCGGGGCCTGCTTTATGCGCAACATGAACGCATAAACAAGATGCAGAGAACCAAATACTCCAACTGCCAACAAGCCGAGGCAGCATCGAGAACCCCAACCAGATTGGCCCTGAGACTCTGAATTCGAATCGGAGTCGGAATCGGAATCGGAGTTGGAGTTGGAGTCTGAGTCTGACAGGTTGCCAACACTTGACGGATTTAATTATTTCGATTTTTGCACTATCTGTTGCGCTGTTGCCATTTTGCACTGTGGCACTGTTGCACGTTGCGTGTTGCATACCACATGCATCATGTCCGGATCGTAATGAGAAAATATGGCATTTGTGTGACAATAAAGTGTGCTTCGCACTTATGTTACCCCACAATCCACGATCCACACTCCACACTCCACAATCCCCAATCGCAACACAGCAACCACTTCCCTGTATGCCACTGTGCCACATGGCGAGCTACACTGCGACAAAAATAACATATTAAAGTTGTAAAAATTGCTACTTAAATTTAATTGCTATTTATTTAATTATTTAATGTCCATCAAATGCAGTCGATATAGAATTAAAAAAAAAACAAATTTTAAATAATATTCTGAATATAATTTAAGTTTAAGATTAGAAAAATATATTAAATTAAAATTTATTGATATAAAATCTATATATTTTGGCCAAATAATATCAAAATATTTTTATTGGTAAATTTGATTTTCAGTTTTCACTCTTGATTAAGTTAGCTTTGCTTCACGCAGTTTTCTGGCAGTGTAGGCATTTTGCATGCGCCTAAATTATGTTGACAACTGTCCGTAGCGTCTCATTGCAACGGCTGCTACTCACTCATTATGCCGCTTGCAACATGGACTTGGACTTGGACTTGCACTACGAATCGCACTCGTATCATATCGCTGCGTCTGCCCCTCCCTCTGTCGCTCTGTCTAGCGTTTTGCCACATGCAACATGCAACACATGCAGTCGTCGGTCTAATGCCTGCACCATTTATTAAATGTCTCCGTGGTGCGACAATAACTTTATCAGTCCCAAAACGAGAAGAAGCTGCCACAGCAGCCGCAGCCTCTGTTGTCACCAGACACGGGCCACAAAATGCTGACCACTGGCCACCACTGTACCCGACACGAGCCACAACTGTCCTTGCAACGTGCCACAGACGGAGGCAGAGGCAGCGGCAGAGTCAGAGGCAGAGGCAGAGGCACCGGCAGTTGCAACATCTTTGCATGTCTGCAAGCCAGCTCCAGTTCTCCTGCTCTCGTTAGTCTGCCAAGTGCATAGACTTAACCCATTGTTGGCTCATGGGGTTTTAAGAGGATGCAATTTTTAATTTCGTTTCCTCAATTTTTGTAAAACTTCAAATGTGCATAACTTTGTCAACGAATATCTTGTGTTGTGTTTCTTTCTCAATCACATAAAGTAAAATAAAATAAAATATATGTAAGATATCAAAATTTATGTATTTTCCTAATATTTTAACCCTATCACATTAGAAAACTTGTAGTTTTTGTGAAAAATTGGTTGATTTTATAATTGTAAAATTAAACTTTGGAATAATTTGTATGGGAAAAATGTAGGCAAAAATGTATAATAAACGATGTATACAAATCGTTAATTTTTAAATAAAATTCTATAAAAATTTTGAGATAATATTTTTAAATTCACGTGATTTTGAATACGAATAAAATGTGTAAACATTTCTTCAGATTCTAAAGTTTTTAAGCAAGTTTGTAGCTGCATTAAAAGCAAATTTTCAGCTCATGTTACAGCGTTTAATAAAGTAGCTCATAAAACGCTAGGAATTAAATAAGTTACCAAAGGGAGGTGGGGAAAAACTGGTTGACTTTGCTGGGTTAAAGTTTGATCAGGTGTAGTATTACCAAGGTGCATTTACCAGCTCATTAAAAGCCTCCTTCGCCAACTGTAGATCCTCTCGCATTGCGTGTGTGCAGTGGCAACCCTGCGGCACCCTCCGGTACCCCTTACTCCAGGGAGTGTTTGAAATTGGCATGTGTCGGCCCCATAAAGCCGGCGAGCGGCCATTTTGTGCGCAGGTCTTGTAAATTTAGAATTTACACACAAATTAGCCGAGAAACGTGGAAGATCATTGCATAAAAAATAAAATAAATTCTAGAACGGGTTCCCAGTTCGGGTTTAAGGTTGGCAAACCTGTCGGCGTACCTAATTTAAATCAGCAAAAATTCTCAAAAACAAAAATGAAATCAATGGCGCTTGAAATAATATCATGCATAATTTTTGGTATTTTTTGTGGTTTTATTTTTACTTCTCGCTGTTGCTCCCCTAATGACAATTTCGTGTTATTTTTGAGCAAACGGCTCAACAAAATGCCAGCATGCAAATTCTGTGCTGAGGGCTCATAAAATAAATAAAAGCCGAGCTCAATGCGCCATAAATTCTAAGAGTTTATTTTGATTTTTTATTTATTTTCCTGCCCAGAGTTCAATATTTGCGTTAAGTTGACATTTAATGAGGCTCTCCAGCATCCTGCGCCCATTGAAACATTTGACAATATCATTAAGATTTTTTTCGGCCTTTTTTTTGGCAACAAAGTTAGCTTGCTAAGACGCCAAAATGTTGCCAAGTCGCAGTTTTTGGGCTCGTAAAATGTGGCTATAAAAATGTCAAGCTCGCAGAGCAACGAATTTCGTATGGTTTAATGACTTTACCCTGTAAATGGAATATGTTTTAATTACTTTATGGTATTTATTTAATTTGTATTTCATTATTATTAAGAACATATGAGGTTGAAAAACAAGGGTAATATTGATCATATACACGGAATATATACGAAATATCTATACACTAGATCATAATATCTGCCTATTTTTAAAAGCGCGTTAAAATCAGTTAAAACACAGAAGATATTAACGAAATAATATTGCAGGCTTTGCAATATTTTTATTAACATTGAAACTTCCTTAGAATTCCGAATTTTTTCTTCACCAATTTAATTTGGCTGCATATAGGCCATTGAGAATTTATCCATCAAGATTTTGAGCCAGCGAGGGTTTGAACAGCGAGAGTTGGGCCAGCGAAAGTTCGGCCAGTGAGAGTTGGGCCATTGAGAGTTGGGCAGCAAGAGTTGGGCAAGCGAGAGTTGGGCCAGCAAAAACTTATGCACCCATTACACGTCTTAATCACATGACATCTGACACTGCACTGTGATTAGCAGCTCTGCAGCAGCAGCAATTATAGTGCTTGCAGGCTGTCGCTGTCTCTTGGTTAGTTCTCGCCAAAAAGAGAGCGCCACAGAAAGCCACCATCCAGTCCGCTTCTATAATAAGCGAAGAAGTCTCCCAATTCTCTATGATATCTCCAATCCAATCTCTGCTTACACAGACCGCTCACTAATACATGCAGCAATGCAGACGCTCATAGGCAGCGCTGGGCCGTTCTCCTATTCGCTCGCTCTTGCTGGCGCTCTAAGCAGGCGCAAGCAAATGCGAATTGTGTGATTGTGTGTGTGTGAGTGTGTGTGCTAATTGAGCGCAGATCGGAATAACTGTTAAAATAGAGGGTGATAAGAGTTGTGGTGAGATTGCAGCTGATAAGCGCATATATTGGCTGCGTATTGGGAGCATGGATTCAGTGATTGTTGTGTGATCAGGGATGAAACACAAAGTGCAGCGTCTGCTACTGTCGGTTACGTCCGACTGCACTAAAGCAAATATCTTTTATATTTCATTTTTATATCTTTTATTTGATTTAGAGAGTTTATTAAAATAAATTGTATATATACATTATTTATATTGAGCATTCATATTTGATGTTAATTGTTTTATACAAATTTAAAATAAGCTACAGAAACTTGCAGCGTATTTGTTGGTCTAAAACACCCGCCTAGTTGTGTTAAATGTTAAACAGTTTTTAATTAGCCTGTCTCCCATTGACTTTTAAATCGAAAACTGCACACTTGTCAGTCTGGAGCCAACATCCAAAACTTCCCGCCCTGTGGCAACAAAGACGTTTGGACGCAACAACGAATCAGGTGTTGGCCATTTCCATAATGGAGTCGGTGTCTGTGGACTTGATTTGGTCTAAGACCAGCTCATTTCATGGCCAAGACGGTTTAAATGGCGTCTAATTTGACTAAATTATGCATACGGCCACCGATCGCCTCAACTTGTTTTCCCAATCAGTTTTGTCGTTGGTCTGTCATAAAATTTGTATAATTTTATTTTTTTATTTTTATCTCATCTGAAGTGACAGTCATGGTTTTTTAGTTACATCCAAGCGGCCTATTGTCTCTTTGATTTGCTCGTTCGCATTTGTATTATAATTTTCTTGTTTATTTTTCTGCTTTTTGTATTTTTGGTATTTTCCGATCTATTGATTGTTTTTTAATGAAGCTACGCTGTGAATGTGTAACGCAATTTGATGATTTTTAATTGGTTACAGTCTTTATCGCCTGGGCATTTGGAATATTTATCTACAAATTCAACCTGACACGATCAAAAGATGTTGGAACATTTAGTTGACTAGCAAATGGAACGCTTTGATTGAAAATTTAGTCAGATGATGGCGTGGAAAATTAATTTTAACTATATCAACTGGAAAAGATTGAAATTCTCTGAATGGTTGAATGAAAAAGAAAACAAAGCTTAGCTTGTTAAATATTGAGTTATATTTAGTCGCCTATCTAGCTAGTTTTCTTTTGTTGGAAAATGTAGAATTAATTAAGCATTACACACAGAAAACAATTAAGAATTTCTTAATCGACATCTCACTAAGAGAACAGAATTTATAAGTTTGTAAAAATTCTAGATTCAAGTTTCACAATAACTTTAAAATTCTACAATAAAATAAACAATTTTTTATATATTCTTAATTCTAGATTTTTTCGTATTTATTGCCAATTCAAAAATTGAGTTTCTTCAAATTCATTTTAAGAACTCCATTCTTCGCTATGATTAGAAATTAAATACTTTTAATTTAATTAAATTTTCTATTACAAATAATTTATACATACTTCAAATGTTTTAAAATCGTATATTTTTTGCCAATTTTTAAATATTAGTTTTTAGAAGTTTTAATAATTATTGCCACGTTGATCATAAATTTGAAAATTGAGTTTATTTGAATTTAATGTTATAATTCAATTTTCCTCTCTCTGTAGGCATTAACTACTTTTAAATTTAACTGTTTTTGCTAGGCTGTTGCATTAATTTTCAACTACAAATAATTTTCAGAAAATTCGAGCCGACAAACAAATTCAAAACAAACTTCTCCATCAATTTGGATTTTTACTGGGCTTCCTGCTGTTTGCAAACGCTCTTCCTGTATTCCCTGCTCTATCTCGCTCTCTCTCCATCTCCCTCTCTCACTCTCTCTCTCTCTCTCTCTCTCTCTCTCTCTCTCTCTCTCTTCTCTCTGTCTGCCTCTCAGCCCCCAGTCAGCAATTTAATTGAAACGCCCACGTCATAAACTCTGAGGTTGTTTTACCTGCCATTGTTGCCCCATTGCGTGTTCGAATGTTTGCCATTTGCACCCACGCCCATGCCCCAGCGGCAGCTTCCCCCCCCCCCATCCCCATCCCCTTGCCCCTTACAATCGAACCAGACTTGCAGCGGCCACTAAATTTTTGGCTAAAATTATTGTTATTACACTGAAATCGTTTATTATTAATTTTAATGCATGGCAGCAGTCGCCAGACACGCGAGGGGGGCGACTCTTGCGCGACTCTTGCGTGACGTGAAGAGAACGAGACGAGACGAGACGCGTCTGGAGTCCAGAGTCGAGCCCATGGAAATGCAACTGGAATAGACAACGAATCGTAGAGAGAGGGAGGGGGGAGAGTGCGTCATGTGACTCACACCCACACCCACACCCTCACACCCACATACACCCACTGTTGTTTTTAATACCTTGTTGGACAAAGGATGTGCCCGGATGGGCGCAGTCTGCCAGGTAAAAAAGCCCACGAGCAGAGCACGCGCTTCCCAATAATAATCCCTCAACCCTCAAAGAGGCACAGTGGGTAATAGAATCCAATAATATCAAATAAATAAATATATTTAAATATTATAAAATAAATATTTAAAATAACATATAAATAAATATTATATCTCGTTCTGATCAAGCAGAAAAGCTTGACAGTAGTATGTATACTTAGTGCGCTACCACAGCTCGCGCTACGCGCTCTATCAAAATATGCTACGCCTTCTTCTGCCTGTTACATACATTTTCCTAAAGTTATTAGCCCTGTTTTCCCCATTTTCAATAAGTAAAGAGTATAATATATATTTGGTATAAAACAATTTTTTTTTAACTGTTCTAAAAATTAAGTAATAAGTTGGTATATAAAAAAATTAACTATTTTTTGACAATAACAAATTTAAATTTATTTGTTTACGGAAAACTTATATTCGAAATATTTTATTTTGTTTACGAAAAATTCAATTTTTTAGATGGCCCACTGTGCCATGGCTCTTAGCTCTCCCCCCGGCTGAAGTGTGTCAGTCTAGCCCAGGGCTGCAACTTTTTACGCCTAATTGAAAGGCAAACTTTTCACCTACTGACGTGTGCGTAGAGCTCGTGGGCTCATTAATTATAACTCCTGCGAGTCGAGTGGGTATTGCCGACAACAGGTAGAAGCCTCGGGCGGACAAAGGGTTGAAATAAGCTGGAACTGAACTTGAAATGCAGAAAAATATGCGCTTTATACGAAATGTAAAATGACAATTGAGGAGTTTTTATTATTTTCAGTTGAACTACTCTTTGATCTGCTGCAATTTTCCATGCAGCTGACTCGAGGGTTAACTGCCTGCTGTCTTTCCCCTCTCGCTCTGTCTGTTTTCTCCACCCCTGAGTTTGGATGAGCCCCGAGTACTTAATCATTGTGCGGGCTAAATTAATCAAGTGGCTTGTATTAGAGCAGCGCTGCTTGTAATTGAGGGCGGTAAACATCGAGTTAGGTAGGGAGATGGAATATCGTGTTTTTAATTTGTGCAGCTCATGGAATATTCAGAGAGCATATGGCCTGGCATGGGCTGCACTCCTTGAGGCTGCATAAAATTAGGCAAAACAAGTCGGAAATTAAAATCCCAATGCCGAAATGAAATGCCGAAATGGTGAAATGGTGAAAAGGCAAAAAGAAATGCCCAGACTGTGTCATATGGCAGTGCGAGCGAGGGGCGTCTTATGATTAATTGCGTTCATCTGTTGGATTGTTTACAATTTCTTTTTAATTTCCACTCGGTAATAAGCGTAAAGCCATAAAAAAGAGAGAATTTCTTTCTTCCAGTTCTACTTGTATTTCGTTCTGGTTTAAAGCAAATGCCCCAACAGCTTGACCGTATCAGGCAACAGGTTCATCGAGCCATCGCATAAGAGCAGCAGCTGCCTGGCATTTTTAGAGCAATTTTAAATTAGTGTTAAATCATGGCGACAAGTTTCCCAAATTCCTCAAGTCTATAAATAAATTTATTATTTAATATTTTTTGTATCTATTATTTATAATTTATAGTTTACTTTATTTAAACTCGTTGGTTATTTGTCTTATTGGTCTTTGAACTGCAACAAATTATTTGTGTCACTAATATTTGAATAAATAAACAAATTTGGAATTTTAATGCGCTCTTAAAACTTTTTCTAAATTCTATTAAAGGTTGAACAATTTAATGCTTATTTTTATATTAATTTTCCAACATTCTTCTAGTCTACTATTTTGTTTATTATTTTTATGTATTTATTATTTTCAATTTATTATTTATTTAATTTACATTCGTTAGTTAATTGTTCATTTCAATGTCGATTCATTATTTGTTTTCCAAGGGCTTTAAACTCTTGGTCTTTGAACTCCAACAAATTATTTGTGTCACTAATATTTGAATAAATAAATAAATTTGGAATTTTAAAGCAAACTTAATTCTTTTAACGCTATACAGAAAACTGATTCCAAACTCGAACAAACTCTTGACCATAAGCAGCAACAGGTTCATCGAGTAGGAGCAGCAGCCGCCTGGAATTTTTCAAGGAATTTTAAATCAATTTTAAATCATGGCGACAATTTTCCCAAATTCCTCTAGGAGCATAGAAAATAGTTTTTTTTTTTTTGGTTTTTGGTAAGCAAATTGGCAATCGAGTAGCATCCAATGGATTGGCAATTGGCAACTGTTTGTGGTATTTGAGTAATCTTAAGTACGCCTACAAGAACATGTAAATAGACTTTCGGTATCGGAACAGGAACATGGTATGCAATTTGCTCGTTTGACACTTGAAATATGTGGCAACAATACGCCAATTCGCGAGAGCCTGCACAGAGAATAAAAATCAAGCACGAAGTGGTTAAAACCAAGTTATTTTCAATTAAATTTAATAGGTCTACAACCTGTACAATAATTTCGAACTTAAAATCTCACTAAATGAAAATAAAAGAAAATTAAAAACGTTTGTATATTGATCGCAAATCTATGAATTAAAAATTTCTTCTTCTTAAACAATTTTGCAATAAAAAAATTTAATTAAAATAAATAAGACTCGTTCCTCTTCATACTCATTTTTAGAAGACTCTTATTTTCTAGATGGAAGATATAATTAATTTGATTTTAATTTTAACATGCTGTAATTTGTATGCCTATTTGAAGATATTATTATTGCAAATTCTGCAATTGATAAACAAATAAAAAAATAATAAATAAATTTAAAATATTTTAAACAATTTTTCGCTCTGTGTAGAGGCCAGAGCCAAGAGTTGCAAATGCATTTTCTATATATACCACAAGTCTCTGCTGCAGTTGTTGTTTATAGGCAAATGTCAGACGACGACGACGTCGCAGGCGGTGACAATGACAAGCCAGGAGAAAGAGAGACAGCAGTTTCAGACAGAGCGAGATAGAGAGAGAGGGGGGGGGGGAGTAGAGGAAGAGGGGGAGAGAGAGAGACACATGCCACTTGCAGCGACAAGTGGCCAAGTAGCTGCCGCTAAACAGAATTTAGCCGCAGCCTCAGTCTCAGTTTTAGCCTCGGTTTCAGCCTCAGTTTCAGCCTCTGGACTAGTTCAAAGTCGGTGCCTGGGCTGATTGTGGACTGAACTTTGAACTCGGACAAAATATGCGACCAACTTGTTTCAGCAATCCCGCCCCAACGCCAGCTGCAACGCCCCCAACTCGGCGCAGACTCCAAGCAGCATCTGCCCTACAATTTTCCAAACGGGGCATCAGGCTTTTCAAATGCGGTTGAAGTTGCTTGAAGGGTTTTTCTTAAAAAGATAATAGTATTTTATTTTTAAACACAAAATATAAAGAAATTAATTTGAAAGATTTTATGTTGGTTTTAGGATTTTGTTTATTTTATTTAATTAAATAAATTAGTAGCGCTGCAATTGTAGAGTATGAAGATGTAAATATGAATTTAGATATAGGTAACTTTTATATAATAGATACAATGTTACATAAAGAAATTTTGAAAAAAAGGGTTTATTTAAATACATTATTTAAACATTTTTTATTAATAAATTTATTTAATAAAAGTGCACAATTCTAAAATTTAAAAAAAACTTAAGTTAGTTTTTGTGTTTCATTAATTTTATACTATTTATTTATTGTGATTTATTAAGAATAATTCATAATTAATTTAATTTCCCATTTAGTACAAATTTTAAATTTTATTTATTTATTATGATTAATTAAGATTTATCGTCAATTATTAGCATAAATAATTGTTACCTATACTCTAACGCAATCTTTGTTTTGGCATCATTATTTTAAAACAATTTTTTTTTTTATTTAATATAGATATATTCAACATAAACTATTACTTATTAAAATTATTTATTTATATATTTATCATATTTTTAATTTACAGCCTACTTTCGAGGTTTGGATTTTGCAAATTAAATTCTTTTTAGTATCTGTAGTATTATTTGCTATTTATTTGAAGAATATACTATATTTGGTAAGAGCATTTGCAGTGCTTATAGTTTATGGTATTTCAGATTCTGTAAGCTGGGCTGTTGTTGCTAAGGTTGCTGCTGATATCAACGCTGAGTGAATTTGTATGTTCACAGTTTAAAAGAGCAGGCGCGAAAGTGAACACTGGGCCCAGTGTGGACGATGTTGGCTTGTTCCTTGTTCTCCTTGGCTCCCTCCCTGCCCCCCCCCCCCTCCCTCCTTGACCTGCTGCTTGGCTTACAATAGCTCAAGAATACCGCTATCATTATTCTTAAAGTTTCGTCGGCGGCGGCGTCGGCGTCGGCGGCATTGACTCCTTGGTGACTCCTTGGCTTTGGGCACAGCGTCGATTCTCATTTTAATGAACCGTCGTTCTATTTTTTGCTGATCTTTCGCCACTAATAGGAACGTGTTCAGGTCGTTGTTGTTGGCTGAAACAACGACAGCAACAGCAACAGCAACAGCAACAGCAACAGCAGCAGCAGCTAAAGCCAAGCGCAGAAGCAGCAACAGAATCTATGAGGACGCCTTACAAACTATGCTTAAGTGATTGTCAAGTTAGGCTTTTAATTTATCATCCATAGACAACGACAGCAGCAACTGCAGCCACACGGACTTGGGGGCTAAGTAGAGGTTATACCTGGGTTAGGCTACCATTTTTTTGCCGCCTATACACCCATTGAAAATGGCCAAAAACAGGGTATAATAACTTTGTGCATATAATAGGCAGCAAGAGGCGTATAACTCATCAACTATAACAGTTAGAATCATCAAGTTTGGAATAAAG
The DNA here is from genome assembly GCA_035045125.1 of Hypselothyrea guttata. Classification (NCBI taxonomy): domain Eukaryota; kingdom Metazoa; phylum Arthropoda; class Insecta; order Diptera; family Drosophilidae; genus Hypselothyrea; species Hypselothyrea guttata. The sequence goes on from JAWNNJ010000195.1 coordinate 113,073, forward strand.
ATAGATTAATTCCATAAGCAGATGGATTTTGCTTTAAATTGGAAATGCCACACCCACTTCGCCCACAAATCAATAAAAAACAAATAATATACACAATTTTAAATGTAATTTGATATTTTGCATATATATTCTTGATCATAATCCTAATATATTCTCAAGAGCTTATTGAAATCGGTTATGAAATACAGAAGTTATTAGAGCAGCAATATTGTTCTCTCTTCTCGCTCGCACTCTCTATACGAGGCCATTAAAATGTACTTTGCAAAGTTAGAAAAGATTTAAAAATTTTTATGTTATTTATTTACAATTTTTTTTTATTAATTTGGTGGTATTATGTACATTTAATATTTATTTATTTATGTGTTATGCATTTGTTATTAATAATCATTTATAATCAGATGGCTTTGCAAATCTGATTTATTTTTTTAACTAATTGAAAAGCAGAGTGCAGAGTGTTACTGTCGGTTACCTCCGACTGTAGCGTATACAATTTTTTTTTGCTTTTGTGCAGGGCCAAGTGTTTTCAGCATTGCATAATCTCGCGCTTCCTTGACACTGCCAGGCTCCTAGAGGTTCCGACTGCTCTCTGCACTCTGCTGAATTTATTTTTTATTTTTATTTGTATTTTTTTTGTGCTGCCTGCTTGGGTGTTCGATCGTTCCACATTCCGGCATAATTGATTTTAAGCTCGGCCTCGCTAATAAATCGTAACTTTATCGCAGCCAGAAACTGTTCTAGGAGCACTTGCTGTCGTTGTCTGATCTTTTCTGTTTTTTAGATCCTGTACTTTAAAAAGTACATAGGGTATATCAAGTAAATACAAGTGGGAAATGTGGATAACAATAAATACAAAATACAAATACAGAAATTACAAATTGCGCAGTAACTTTAAATGTTAAATGTTTGAAATTTTAATTCTGCACCCTTTAAATTTACCAAGCGACATTAATAAGATTGGACAGGGCAATTAAAATATTTCTATAATATTTAGTATAAAAAGCAAGCTGTCTTACTATCTGGTAGTTATTCGAAAACTTCCATTTACCAAGAGAAAAATGATTCCACGATGCTATTTGTTGATGTTGTTACTGGTGTTCTACATTTGTCTGTTTGCCGTGATGATTCCAATGTTCAGCGCCTATTGGGGACAACGTAAGTAGATTGGAAAAAGTTCTAATAATTAAATAATTATTATATTTTGAACTTTTAAAATTATTGTAGATTGTCATAGCGTCGGCACTTGCAAACCCTTTATAAACCCCTGGAACATTACTGTATCGGAGATTAATCGATATGGATGTGCTCCGACGGAACATTGTGTGCAACCATTCTTCAGGGATCACAACAGAGTGACCACCAGTAGATATCAATTCGCAGATGACGAGGATTACTAAACATTGAATTATTTACCTAAATTAATTGATAAGCACCAAAGTAATTAAATAAACTGTTCAGGGTGTCTTGCAATATATATCAAATTCTATAGACTGACTTTTATTCAATTGTTCTCTGAATAATCTCGGAATAATCTCCAATCTATCTTCAATGATCGATTCACATGACTAGCGTTTATTCGACAGTTTTCTGAATTATCTTAAAGCTATCTCTGATCTATATTAAATGATACTCTTTAATGATGAAAACGATGCTTGGGTTTAATTTCTATTTTAACACCTAATAAGAAATATATTATTAATATTACTACATTAATTTGAAGAAATCTGGCTGTTTTAAAAAGTATAAAATACGCATTAACTTGACTCTTCAGTTGTAAAATGTTTGAAATTGTAATTTTACCCTATTGGAATTTACTGTATTTATACGCCAAGCGGAATTAATATAATTTGTCAGGGTAATTATAAATTCATATTTGTTTTCTATATCATATCGAAAACTATTATTGATAACTTGTATTTTAGATAATTGCGATTAAAGTAAATAGTGGTAAATTCATTTAAAATTAAAATACAAAATTTAATTACCTTGTAGTGATAATTGAAACACAATGTACAGGTTTTCCTTTTGTCGATTACGTCCTACTTACTTCCGTCTGATCCGCTCTGTCCTTACCTCCTTTTTTATAGATTTTTTCGGGGGCGGCCATTTGCTGATAGCGCTATAAATAATGATAGCCAAGCTGGAAAGCTTTTCACATCGAGCTCTTGGCCCTTGACCGCCTCACATTAAGCAAATGTTGCACTGCACTTGACGTATAACAAATTTCAGATCGTTTACGTTCAAATGGCGGTGCACTACACAGAAAGAAAATTTGAAGAGTTCTCTGCTTAAAACTATGCATTTTAAACTTGGTATCTCAGCAGAAAATTGGTTAAATTGGTCAGATAAAACTAAGAATAAATATGTCATAATTCTCATATACATTTAAAATATTATAAATTATATTTAATTTGTTGCAGTGTAATTTATGATTATTTTTATTTATTTTTACCATTAGTATTTAAAATTATTTTCTATTTCTGCAGGGTTTTCTAGTTTTATTTTTTTTTATATTCATATTTGAAGATATATTGCTAGAAACTTTTTCGCTCTGTGTAGCTCTCTCCCGCGCTCTCTATGTCTCGCCCCTCTCTCTCATTTGTGGCAGACAGCACGGCAGCTGCCTGGACCGCCAATTATCCGTACAAGTTGCCAAGATGCCCCCAGCTCCCGAGCTCCCTCAGAGAGCTTTACAAGTTACTTTACCTTTTGCCGAGTCCCAGAGTCAACAACATGCAGCTAAAGTGCTTCACTTGCTGCTTGTTTGTTGTGTGTTGCAAGTTGTTGTTGCAAGTTGTTGCTGTTGTTGTTGTTGCTTTGTCGCCTGCTCTTTGCTATCTGGCACAGTCTTCCAGCTTGTCTTCCAGCCTGGCTTCCTTTTTATCCTATGCGTCTAGCTATCGTCTCTCCTAGTCTCTTCTCCTCTCTTCCCTTCCCTTCTCTTCTCTTCTTTTCTCTTCTCTGCTCGTCTGTCTGAGAACATTTGCTGTTCCATCTGTGATCTGGCCCATGTTCCTGCCTTCTGTCTGTCCCTCTGTCCCTTGGCTTGTTGTATTTTATCGCAAAAATACTACTTGAGTAGCTTTATGGCCCATGTTGGCCAATAAAAAGCTGACAAAACAATATTCTTGTGTGCAAATTTCGTACATAACAACGCAATGTGGAAATGGGGCCACCAAATAAGAACAACAGATAGATAGACACCTTAATAGATATATTGAGATATACGGGATATACGTATTTGTAGACAGACTCTAGATCAAATTCTAGACTAGGCTTTCCCTCCATTGCTTAACAATTAAATGCTAAGAATAAATATAAATATAATCCACATTAGGTATTTAATATTTTTTTGATAGTCATTTTATTTAAAAATCTTTATAATGTTTGGTTGGTTATTTCTGCTCAAATTGAACATTTTCGGTTTTAATTCTCGAACATTATGATTAATTAAATGTATTAATTAAAAGTTTCCCTAATTTTGTATATTTATTTTTATACCCAAAGCATTAGCTCAAGTTACAAATTCAGTATCAATTCCCACCTCACTGCCCAAATTTCAGAGTTCAATATTTAATTTGAAATTTAGCCGCCGCACTTGGAAATCAACAACTTGGCTCTATTAGCTTTCAGTTGTATCTGGATTAGTATTAATCTTGGGTGTTTGCTGCTGAAGTTGGAGCGTTTATTAATTTAATATGCACGCCCGTTTGAAACCAATAAAGTTGCTACATTTTACGCTCCGACTGAGAAACAGCGGCACAAACTAACCAAAAACAAAAACAAAAAAAAAACAAAATAAAATAATAAAATAGTTGTGGCATTATGGGCGTGGCAACCGTAACCTGGCTGCGGCTTAAATCAAATAAAATATATATGATATTCCGTTGGTTTCGATTTCTTTGTTGAGAAGGCGCTGAGTTTTCGAGAACAGGAAATATAATTTAGCTGACGCGGCGTGTGGTAATTAAAAGGGCAAAGCAGGTACCCTCAATGGCTCCTATGTAGAGGGGCGTTTACCATTCGGTAGCGATTAGCTAAGAAACAACATACAAATCAAAAGACTTAGGCAACAAACTTGAAGGCTAACTTCGAGCAAAAAAGAGTTCTCACATTGTCAATGCTATCGGCAGAGACAATAAAATTAATATACATAAAACGCCTGCAAACAACAGCAACAACAAAAGGATCCCAAATCTAAGACCATAAATAAAATCGAAGCAAAATCAAAAAAAGTCCAAGAAATATATATGAACGTGAACAAGGGTAGCGAAATATAGCGTTGGCTTTAGCTGCTTGTTAACAAGTTCAGCAGCAGGTAACAACAAGCAGAAACTAAAAAAATTAACTAAAAAAAATATACAAAAAATACAACAACAATGTTGTCTCTCTACACTTGGCCCGAAAGATCAAACGCATACATTTTTAGCGGCAGCTTTTGATAATGCTGTTTTTTTGCTGTTTGTTATTTTTTGGTTTCGACAAAACGCAACATTTTTCATATTGTTTATTTTAAGTTGAAATATATATAGTATAGTTTTTTATATATTTTTTTTCGCTGGCGCTCGCCCGCTGCTGAACGGCGGCATCATTAAATTAAAACGAAATTTAAACAATTTCACTGAAAATTATACAGAGGAAGAGCGCGCAAAGAAAACTGAATGAAGCGCCCGACAACCTGTCCAAAAAGAGTCTCTCCTCTTGCTTCTTGCCTCTTAAATGTCAGTCCATCAGTCCGTCAGTCTGTCCATCTGTCCATCTGTCCATCAGTCCATCAGGTAGTCGGTGTGCCTTGTTCAACGCATTTGGTCTGGACAGGTTGATTACTGTTAAAATTATCACTGATTGTGATAAGCGATAACTGTGTGAGCACGTCAAGAGCGCAACTGAAGACGACGAATTTTGATGATGACGATGATGAGAATGAGGCGAATGATGCGAATGATGAGCATGTTCAAGATGTTCAAGATGATGAGCATACTGAGGATGGGCACTGCTGAGGATTCGGTTTTGGTTTCCGTTTGTATTTGTATTTGTATTTGATTTTACACATAGCGAAATAAAGCGTTTTAAAATTATGTTTTATTGACATTTTAACTATAAAGAGGGAATAATTTTGAAACTAATATTTTAGAATTAGAATTAGAATTTGAGCGAAGTAATCTTAAAATGATAATCACAATTTTAGTTTTATTTTAAGATATAATTTTTAGGACACATCGGCATTGAGTGCTCAAATCCCCTGGGAAATATGAAAAATTTGTTCAAAAGTGTATTTATAATCATATTAAAATAAATAAGTCAAAATAAATATAAATGAAATTATCACAAAAAAAAATATATTTCAGTTTTGAGTACGGATGAAATAGAATTTAGAGTTTTTCCTTCCCACAAGATAGTGGCAAATTATATCTTGGTTTTATAAATAAAAACATTTTCAATAAAAACATAAAGGAAGACATTTTTTTCTTTACTCTTTCTATTTAATTTTTTATAATTCTTACGAATTTTTGTCTGCAGAACTTTAGCATTTTCCAATAAGATATGAAATGGGAAATGCCTAGTTTTAAGAGCGCAATGGTTCAATTTTTTTCTCAGTGTGCTAGTATTTGTATTTGGCTCTGGCATAACGAATTGTTACATGCCTAAATGGAGCGTCTCGTTAGTCCAACAAGTTAATGTGCCTGAGAGCAGTTGGAGTTGGGAGTTTGATTTTTTTTATTTTATTTTTTATTTTTCTCTTAAGGAGGGAGTCTGTGCGTCTCTTGTGATATGTTAATAAGCATTTGCCACTTGTTTCGCGTCTGCATACAAATTATATACACATGGCTAGAGTCGGGGCCCAGCTTTTACCCCAAGTGCAAGGCAACAAGTGTTTGGCAACACCTACAACCAACAAGCCAAGAGTCGGAGAAAGTTGTGCTGGAATTCGAGTTATCCTCAATTACAATGTGTATCAGACAAATGCAGATTTTGTGAGCGTGGGAAATGCATTTGGCATTTGAGGCGCAATGTTTTTTCAGCTCTTTTGGCATATCATAAAAAGAGCGAACATTAGAATTGATACGCCATGGAAATTAAGCAGCTAATAAAGCGCTTTTTTATAGCCCCAAAAAGCTTAAACAAAACGCTACAAAGTACGCAAGCTGAAAAAGCTGCTTCATAAAAATTAATAAACAATACAAAACAAAACAAGAAACAAAAAAACAATAAACGCAAACAAAACTGTAACAGGGCAACGGCAGCCATAATTAAAATATACAAAATGCCAGCATCAAAATTCAAATCGAAAACAAAATTTAAATTATTGATTAAGATCGACGCATATACAAAAAATAAAAATAAAAAAATAATTAACAGGGGAAAAAACAGACAAAAATCTTGTCCAAAGCGTCAAAATAAAGCCAAGTGAAATTCGTATGAATTTCGAAAGAAAAATCTCTGACTAATAGATGCTCTGTAGAATTTTAGGAAATGATGTGGAAAGCTTTAATGTGCTTTTTAGAGAGCTTTTAAAGTCATTAAAGAGGCGGAGTTTCCTCTTTAAATTTGTATAAATAAATAATCTACAGAGCAATATTTTAATTTTGACTTTTTATTTCGTAGCTGCGGGAGGGACTTTATTAATTCATTGAGTTTATTTTAATTGCAACTGCAGCTTTTTAGATGAATGCCGCCATTGAGAAACTGAAGCTTTGTAGCTGATTGAGCGATGCTTTACGATGAACATTAACATTGAGCTGGACTATTAAAAGATCCATGGCTGATATTCAATGCATTGTTTGTGCTGTCAAGGGGATTTGAGAGATTTAGCTGTGGTCACGCTTTGACGGGATGAGCATTAAATGAATCATAGCAGCAGAGCACACTGTGCGTATGCGCGATGTGTTTATTCGGAAATTGAAACATTAGAGTTTCGTGGAAATGTCTTAGTCAGTAGTCAGTAGGGAGCTGTGTATTACGGTAAAAGCAGTTGGCATGCCACATTTGCATATGAGTTCATTTGGCAGTTTAAGAACTTGGCCAACTCTTGAAAAACGTGCGCTAATTTACATGAGAGATCGCATCGAACCACATCCTCAAAAGCCCCTACACACACACACACACACACATTCACATCGACATCGACATCTTTGTTGCTTTTGGGTGTGCTACCAAAAGGCTAAGAAAAAAAGGCAGAAAAAGCCAAAACGAAGGCAGCTTCAAATTAAATCAAAAGCGCGATACGCCAACGTCGACCCACCGCCAGCCCACTCGATGATGATGAAGAGCCTATCGTCGCCTGACAATCGCTATCGAGCCTGGCTCCTACGTGCCTGTGATATGCTCCTCATGCACTTGAAAAATTCGAATTGATCAAGCACAACTTGGCGATATGACTGTATTTTCTTAGAGCAGCAATATTGCAGTACTTGAGATGATTTTTATTATTGTGCAAAATTGTTTTAGCTACATAAAGTAAAGTGTAAAAAAAATATTAGATTCAGAAAAACAGAATAATTCAGAATTTGTAAGTCTGTTTTTTATTTGTCAAAAACAAATATTAAAAATTTATTTTTAATTATATTTAGACTTTAAATCATAAAGCCTTTAAAGTTAGTATTATGATGATGATGAGTTGAGATGATTTTAGTAATTATCATATTATATTATATCAATTGAATTCATTTTAAAAATTGTTGAAAAATTATTATAATCAGCCTCATATTTTTTAAAAAGGGAATTTTTTACGGCATAAAAAAATGTATTAAAATCTTTTTCAAAAGAATGTTATTTACCGAACTTTTAATAAAATGCACAGACATCTACAATATGAAACAAAATATACAAACTACAAATGTTATATTTATTTATTGAAATATATTAAACAACAAATGATTTTGTTGTTTTTATAAAAGTATAAAAAATAATTCCAGGCTGCAGAAAATATATTTTAAAAGTGAATTTAATTTATTTTATATTGCAATTTATTTCATTTTCCAAAATTATATGTAATAATTTTACTTTTTTCGAAGTGCATGGAGAATGCCCTGATCTACTTGAAGCTATGTTGGCCAGGCCCAAGGCTGATATAACTTTGCAGATTTTTTGCAGATTTTTTTTTTTGGCTGACCAAGTGGCAAGTGCAGATGGCGAACATTAGATGAAATATTCATATTGTCTATATGAATTGAGCTGGCGTGGAGAGAAGGCAAACCGAGAAAGGCGGCAAGAAGTTCTCGCAGCAGGGATGCAAGTCATATCGCACTGAATCCACATGGAGCTGGCAGTTGTTGCAACTTGAGGGAAGACTTGCAGAGAGACTTGGTGAGGGACTACGGGAGGGGAGGGGAGTTTTGTGGCATCAGGTAGCACACAAGTGTCCAGGCAACGACAGAGATATGAGCCCATTCTGAAGTCACGTTTTATTTAAATATATGCGCGTGCGGGCAGCTGCAGTTGCAACTTGCAAGTTGCAAGTTGCCTGTTGCAAGTTGCAGCTTCAGCTGTGCCGCCTTTGGGGGTGCCAATGAGCCAAGTCTCTGCTCAATTTCTTTATTTTGGGCTACTGTATGTAGCTCAAATGCAGATGAGTTAACTGTACTTGCAACTCAAATCGATTCAATTCAATTTTCGTTTTTTTCTGTCATATTTCCTTTTTGCCTGCCGGCGACACGTGTGCTCAAATTATGACTCTGATGATCTTTAATTACCTGTATGCAACATTTTCCTATTGGGCAATTTCGTGTTTTTTTTTTTAGTGAGAAAATCATAGCTGAAATTTCAATTACCCGAACATCACGCGCAATCAACAGCTCGCCCTGAGATCGTCGCCTCGCAGCATCATCGAATCGACTTGGCTCTTTGCAGATGATTAATAACCTGACGGAGACGGAGGCTTCCCGTCCCATTCTCATAGCCAGGCTGCTACACTCTTACTGCCACATCGCGTGTTGTCTTCAACTTGCCGATTTACACTACCAGAAAAGCCAAATTGCAATTGTTTACGATATCATAAAGACAGCGCAGAGTTGAGCTACTGTTTTGACTGCTTTGAGCTGCCAAAATTAAATGGAATATTAAAAAAAAAAAAATTTCGTCTCTATTTAAATCGAAAATTAATATTTTTCTTGACAATAAAATCTGTAACAAATCAAACAATATTTCAGTTGTAGCAATTTCTAAATTCAAAGAGATATATTTAAGCTTTTTATGTATATTATTAGGTTCTCATTTAAAAAGAATACCTTCAACAACAAATTTAAAAAAATTAAATTGAAATAATTATTTAAAACAGTATAAAACACATTTAACACACAACATATATTCTCTAATTCAAATACATATATTAGATATGTATTTCATAAGCCAAACAACAATAATTATTATGTAAGAAAATATTTAGACCTCTATAAAGCAATTTTCTCAAAATAATCGTTTAATTTCAGTTTTCTCAGCTCCATGTAAGTTTATCTTTAAAATACTTCAGAAAATATTGTATAAAATTCGTTAACAAAAGAAAGGAATTAAAAATTAAAAATTTCTATTTATAACTTTAATTAAATTAAATTAATCTTGGATCTTTGAAACACCTTAATAATAAATACATGAATTAATTTATTTCTATTCTGCTCAAACTGCGTCACTTTTTTCTCTACTATTTATATTTAATTTAACTTTATTAAATGTTATTTAGAGAGCATTTAGAGTTCGTTGTTCTCTCTACATTCTCTGCACCGACCTGAGCTTGTTGCCAGCTTAGTATGTTTGCCAAGCGGCTTTTTGACACAGTAGTTAACCAGGCACATAATAATAATGGAGCACTTCGTGCCTGGGTCCATTCCATACCGTTTAGTGGAAGAAAAAAAAATGCAAGAAATAAAAAATAAAAACAGGTAGCAGAAAGTCTCTACGGCAATTGCAGTCTCCCATTACATTTATTATTTATTAATAACATAATTTATTGTTTCATGGCATTTCATGTGAACTTCATGGCGACTTGCAGTAGCTGCCAAACACTGCAGAGGGGCCGAGGGGGTTAAGAGAGCAGCACCAACTTAAGGCTACTCGGCTTCTATGGTTTTGGCCCAAACGGGGCATTAGGTCGTTGCCGATTGTTAGACGAAAAATTGGCGCTAGCTGCAAGTTTTATTTTTGGCTTCCACCATTGCCCATTGCCAAGTAAATTGCGCAAAAGATTCTTAAACTTAACGGCCCTTCATAAATTTTGTTATGAAATATGTGCACGCTGCTTTAATATGCCATCCAGCCTCAGCCTCAGCTCCAGCTTCAGCACCAGCTCCCAGGCAGCCGAAGCCATTGAGTTAAGTAGGCACAAACCAGTAAGAACGGGGCAGAGCAGTCGGACGTAACCAACAGCAGAATACCCTGTACTTTGAATTTCCATAATCATTACAATGTATTATCAGTGTGGGGAATTCTGCATTGCGACCTAAAGGATTTATTGGAATATCATTGTAAGTTATATCATATTATCCCTCTCCCAAATAGAACAAATTGTGTGTAGCATATCTTCGCTGTTTCTTCTCCGATGGTAAGGAAATTCACAGTATTGGTAGGGATTATAATAGACTATATAAATGACAAATTACAAGATCGCAACCCTAAAATATGTCAGAGTTGTAGATTTTTGCGGTTAACGGCATATGGAGATCAAAATTCCAAATCAATTTTGGTCATCGTACATTATAGGAGAGCCTAAAGATCATCTATCGACTTAACTTGTCGTCCTATATATACTTTGCAGAATCTGCCACGCCTCTTCTGGATGTCTATACACGTTTTCCATTTTCTATTTTCCATTTCCCTAACTTTATAGACCCCTGTGTACTTTTTCAAAGTACAGGGTCGATAAAGAAAAAAAAAAGAAGAATAGAAAAAGTAGAAGCTGCGCTTGTGGCGTCTTTTAGTTTTCCCTCGAGAAAAGTTCTCAGCTTTTTTGTAGCTCTTTCTGCTGCTGTTCGCTGGCAAGTGGCATGACAATAAAAATTTACGATTGCTTTTATGGATTTACGAGGTTTTTCTTGGCGTCGCTGCCACGGCCTTCCCACTCCCCGTCTTCTTCTTTCACAGATTTTTCCATGCGCCTTGCACGCGCTGTAATTTGACGCTAATGAGTGTCAAAGTTGATAGTTTGATTTTGGCAAATGGCGTAATTGTGGGCCCAGTGTTGGACAGACTTCCGCCCACATTGAGCATATTGAGCAATTGCAGAAGCTACAAATTGATAGAAAACGTAGAAAACGTGGGAAATTATCGATAGGAAAATCCAAAATAAATCGAAAGATAATGTAATAAGTATATGTTCTGTACAAAAATAAAACAATGGACTTGAAAATAAGGTTTATATAATTTATTTTAATTTATTTTTAATAAGAGAAATATCAAGGGCATACAAATTTAATAAACTATTTTTATACAGCTTGGAATTGAACTCAACAAAGCAGAAACCCATTTTTGCTGAACTTTAAACATGCATAACTTCGCCAATACTCAACCGATTTTCAAATGGTTTGTTTTTTTCTCAATAATTCGAGTGTGAAATTTAGATACAAGTTATATCTAAAAATTAAATTTTTGAAAATTTCCGCAAAAAAATATCATGTACCCCCTTTACAAATTTTCAAAATTAAAAAAAAATTGGTTTGATCCATAATCGTATGATTTATTTCTTATACAATTGCTATCGTAAAACTATGCACAAGAAACCAAAAATTACTGCATTTGGTTGAAAAATTTAGATTTTAGGCTCAAAAATTGGGTCTTAGGTGGGTTTATCACTACTTAAAGGAAGAAACAACATAACTTCAACTTTCAACTATCAGCAACAGTTTCTTTAAATAAATTGGCCCGCAACATACTTGATTTAGAGTTTACGTAGATTTCATGCTCTTATGCGCTTACAGTAGCAGAATTTGAAAATGTTTTCGTAGTTTATTCGCATCTCTTTAATTAAAACTAACTGCAATTTATGCCTGTCTATAAAATACGATGTTAGACAGGTAAGACCAACTAACTGTTACGCCTGTCTCTAATCCGCCAGCAAACATATTTATTTATTTATATTTTTTATTTTTGTTGTTTTTTGCTCGGTGGACTGTGGTCGCTTTCACTGTTACCCATCGCTTAAAATCAATTTTATGACTTGGCCAAGAAAGGAGCTGCAGCAGAACTTCTGCCAGCTGAACTCTGCCCTGGCCACAAAAAAAAAACCAAAATACAAAAATATGTTCACGCCACAAAGATTGGCAGAGGCAATTGTGGCACTGCATAATTTCACCTGCACTGAAAGAAAAATCTTAAGAATTTCGTAGTGGAAATAAAACCTAAGAATTATAAGAATTAAAAATATTATATTCTTTAGTGTAGTTCTCTAAATATTAAATTTTTAAAGAAGTTTTAATTTCTAAATCTATAGGAAGCTCGGAACCTCCTCTACGTTGTTTGACATCTTATACGCTAGATGGCGCCACAGAAAAATTCGTTCTTAAAACTAAAATTTTAATTATTATTCAAAATTTAAGCTGTTTTTTTTTATCATTATAAGAATTAGAATCTTTTTAAATTTAACATAAAATTCATTTAAAGTTAGCATTGATTTTTTATTAATTTTTGTTGAAAATTTTCGCACTGTGTAGCGCAGAAAACGCAGCTCTTTTGGGGCATTGTCGACGGATGCACGGACGCAACTTTCATTGAATTAAACCCTAAAAATATGAAGCTTATCACAAATCAGGCAGCAGCGGAACTTCATCACCTACTTTGAATGTTGGCTACCGCATGACTCGAGCTGCCACTCCATTTGACCTACATACGAGTGTGGCAACAGGAGGAGGCTAAAAAAAAATTGAAAAAAAAAATCGACCACGTCTGAAAATGAACTAAAAATGCAATATACAAAATATCTGAACGCTACAGCCGCCAAAAACAATTTAGCAATTTATGTTGAACTGCGGTTTGTGATGCAGCAGCTTTATCCCGATTTCGACTTCCCTGACTTGGCAAATCACTAAATTTATATGTTTTCTGATTCAAAATATTTATTGCCCATACCGAACTTGCGGCTGGCCCCAAAAAAGGGCTCAGACTTGAGGCACAGCCGCAGAATCTGCACTCGACGCGACTCCACTCGAGTCGACTCGACTTGACTCCCTTTTGGCACTGCGAAAATTGCCAGCGAACGAATGGGAGGAGGACATTAAAATTCAGCAAATGTATTTATTACGGCACCAAAAGCAACAACAATCAGCATTTGGCCAGGACAGCAAAGTCTCTTCCCCTGCCTCTGCCCCATTCTCCGCCCCTGCCTCTGCCCCTCTCGCAGTTTGCAGTCTCTAGTCCCTGTCCCATCTCAATCTCAGAGGTCTGCACTTGGCGGCATGTTTGCAGATTGATTTGCTGCGCCTGCAGATACCCTGAAGATACCTCAAGCCAAACACTTGCCACAGACACAGACAGATGCAGAAAGAGACAGACAGATGGTGAGAGGGAGAGAGGGAGAGGGGACGGAGAGAGACAGAGAGACCTGACTCTGAAACGCAGAAATCAATTGTGTGGCAAAATAAAACCAGGCATTTAGTGTGAGCCATCAGCTAACCAAAACAAAAATATATGTGCACCGCGAAAAATTAAATGTAAATACAAAAAAATGTAATAATTTTGAGTACTAATTCATATGTTCATTGAAAAATGATTTTTTTTTTATAAATCAATTAAATATAAAAATATATTATTATTTGTTTTAGTTTTAGAAATCAAATGAAATTAACATATTTTATGATTTATGCAAACAAAAACATAAAAAATGATTATTTAAGTAATATACTTGAATAAGGGATTCAAGTTAATGCCAAATAAAATGTAAATAAAAATAAATAAATAATATAAAATTATAATTTTATTGATTGTGTGCATAGTTAAGAATAAATACTTAAAATAGGTATTTTTCAAGTTCAGTTTAAAATAAATCGTATTTCTCTTATTGCACGATTTTACATATTTATTGCCATCCTCATATTGTTAGGCTATCACTTTCTATTTATTTGTAACTTATCTGAATAATTAATAAATTTATGTACTTGCTTTTAATTCTCGAATATTAGTTTTAAAACCTTTATTAAAGCTTATGACTACTAAAGCTTTTATGACATTAGATTTATAAAGCTTTTCAATATGTTTGCATATCCGCAAAATGAATTAAATCAAATTTAATTTTAGACAGAAATTTCTTTCCTTTTGAGATAAAGGAAATTCTATTTTTTTTTTCTTTTGATATTTCTTTATTTTCTTTTTAATTTTTTTCAGTGTGCTAGCAATGCCTGCGCTGTGGGCCAAGACGAACTCACAACGCGCTACAAGTGCCCGCCTAGACATGCTGAATGCAAGTCTCGGCGATCGAAATTTATTTCGATGCCCTGCAGCTGAATTATTTAAGCCGACGAATTCAATTAGAGACAGTGACTTGGTTTTTGCACCGATAATCCCAGCACAGACCTGTGAGGGGCCCAGGAGGGTCGCCAGGGACAGGAGGTGGGAGTACAGTGGGACTGAAAAGTGTTCGCTTCAATTTCTGCGTTGGCGCTGAGGGCGAGTCCAAGCAGCGGGTGCGGCTCAAAAAATACAACAACAACAAAAAAAACAACAAAAAACGACGACGACTTCACGCAAAAATTGTTTACGTTTTTTTTTTTTGTAAATTTTATGCAAGAGTTTTTTTTACTTTTTATTTTGCGTAGGCGTCGATTGAGACAAGTGGAAGTCTCCCTGAGAGATATTAACCATACGTGTTGGCCATGTTTCACCTTTTGGCCAGGATGCGCTCGGCTGTATTGTGTTTGTTCTTTTAATTTGATTTAATTATATGCGCGGGCAGTGGAACTGCGTCTGCAGTGGGCGTGGCTCTTGTCTCGGGGCTGTGCCCACTTTTCGCTCTCTGCCACAATATTTCCACCTTCCAAATGTGACGTATTTTGGTTATACACAGAGAGAAAAAATAAAAAAATCTCGCGCGCTCTGGCGCGCTCGACCTGACAGTCGGGCAAGCCCGACTGTCTTATACCCTGTACCGCAGCTCGCGCTGCGCGCTCGCCCGTTCAGTATATAATAAAATTCTCTAAATATAATTAAATCTATCTTGATTAAAACGATCTGACGAGGTGGCAACGCTACCGCCAAAACTCAATTTGGCACATGGTATGGCGATGAAGGTGGCGCTCGAACACTTGTCGCTTGGTCTCTGACGTCACGCGTTACAGACTTTTGTTATTTTGCGCAATCTTATTTTGGCACCTTGCAATTGTCGTTGTTTACATGCGCACATGCACACATACATATATGGTATTCGTCTCTTCTACATGTATGTGTGTTTCTGTTTATACATACACACATACGCTTGCTGGGCTGCAGGGCCCGTGCGAAGCAATACATGCAGTATTGAGTAGCTAATATCTCCTATGTTTATTAACCGATTTTAATGCGCTTTTCAGGATAGTTAAATATAATAGAGGAGAGTATATATACCAAATAACAACATTCTCTGTTTAATATTACGCTTGTTATTCGTTTTTTTCGATTAGGGCGTAAAAGGGGCGTGGCATCAAAAATTTCAAAAAAGCCTCATCTGCGTATGATATAGACCTACCAACTACTGAAAACAGAATTTATGTAAATAGTTTAGTGTCTCTTAAATAGGCGAATGTATTTTATTTTATTCATTGTGGGCG
>JAWNNJ010000196.1:0-11497 GCA_035045125.1 Hypselothyrea guttata
ACTGAAACAAAATTTATGTAACTCGATTTGTGTCTCTGAAATTGGTGAATGTATTCTATTTATGGTACACCATTCAAAAATAGTAGCTTGTCTTTCTGATCAAGAATCTGCGTGGCCGCTTTTAAAGTCTGTCACGCCTCCTTCTGCCTGTTACATACATTCGCAAAAAGTTATTAACCCTGTTTTTCCCATTTTTTCAATAGGTACAGAGTATAAAAATAAATTGCAGTGTAATGCAAGTCCGACTCATCCGCTCTGCCCTGACTGGTTTCGTTTTCGGTGTATTAAAATTACTGCTAAATAACCACCACAAATTAAATTGGTTGAAAAAAACCCTCAAGTTGCAAGTTTTAAAAGTCTTGCCGAAAAAAAAAATTATAAAAATTTAGAAAAACCCTGATATCTTTTCAAAACATGATAAGAAAGCTAGAGCTGAATTTCTCAAGCTCATTCTTAATAAAGTTTTTCTGCCATAGCTTCAAAATCTTCTCATCGAAACTCTACTCGTCATTGTCATTGTTCCTGCTTTTTGCCATTCTTTTTTTTTTCCATTATTATCAGCAGTATCTGTCGCGCTCGTTCGTTGATTGTTTACACGGCGCGTGTTTGCGTTCAATTTGATTTATTGCATTTATCGATGAGAAAAACTCACTTGATAAATGATAAAAGTTTTATTTTTTCTTTCTGGTAATTAAAAAATATATTTTAATAGCTTTGTTTGTATTGCCAGTTTCATGTGCTGACAGTTGAGATTACAAAAGAGGGGCATGTGCCTGAGGCCAAAGTTCGTAATTATTGTGGGTTTCAAGAGTGATAAAGTGAATGTAGACAGGCAGGTTTATGGTGTTTGTTATTATTTTATATATAAAATTTTACCATGCTGCTTATGAAGTTCACAAGCAAGTATTAATAAATAGAACAAGCTTTATTTAAAATTCAGCAATTAGTAATATTCCCTTGCAGTTTTATGTTTGAAATGCACATTTAATGTTTGTAGTGCAGTGACGCCCATTTTCTGTTTAAACGATTGAAATTCTTTTCAATCCTTATATTTTTCAATATTATTTTTATGCGAATAACCAACTGTTAAACGGCTTTTCAGCTTGGCGAATAAGCCGAGTTGCTGTTTGCACAGTCTGAAACACATTTACACATAACAATTCGTATGCAGGTGACATTATTATCACTTAATTCTGTCGCTGCACTCGTAAACCCAATGAACCGCATGTGCAACGTAATGTCATGTTATAAGTAGATAAAAAAGCACAACAATAAAGTGAACATAAATGCAATAAGCAAAAAATCAGTACTAAAAGCTACAAATTACAATTTTTTTTTAATAAAAAACTTAATTACAAAGCGCCAAGTTCTATCATAAAATAAACATATTATATATAAAGAAATAAAAATCTAAATAAAACAAAAACCAAACCAAAAATTATGTAATTTATTTAATATTTTATATTACTATTATTATTTCTAAATTGATTATATTTTTCGAATTGCAAGAAATGTAAGCTTTTTACAGCCTGAATGCTTCAGTTGCTCTGGATTATACTATTGTAATCTAAAATTTAGTTCTTTACTAAAATCAAATAAATAAAAATTCAAAAATTATAGTATATAGAATGTAGTTGGTTTTCAATATATTGTAAATTATTCGAAAACAGAGTATACTACTGAAACAAAATATTTAATTAATTAATTTCAATTTATTTCAAGACCAATTGTTTGCCCAGTGTAGACAACGATGGCAAAAAGTAGCACGCTTATATAAGCCTGCCTCAAATCGAATTTTACAATTTAAATGGCCAAGCCCCGAAAATCAATTTGAATGCCAAGTCTTTTGCTTCTGCCGACTGAGCTAAGCCTGCTTGAGCGATTTGCTAATAATAGCCAAGGGCCTTAAGCTCTTACCCACGATTTGTGTTGCCAATATGTTGCGTGAGTGGCGGAGGGCCAAGTGGCTCTCATTAAATATGCACAAGTATGTGGAGTGTGTGGGGCAGAGGGGCGTTGGGGGGTGGAAGGTGGGAGCTATTAAAATGGAGCTACTTCCGCACGTTAACAGCAGGCAATTACAAATGTTATGCGTAACAGTGTCTTCGATTCGATACAGTTTTGTGTGGTATATGTTCTGTCTGATTGTCGGATTGTCTGAGTCTCTGGATGTGCGTGTGTAATCTATTATGCCGCTGAAAGTGGTAATTCCGGTCAGTAAATAACGTGCACGCCCCCGATGCGAGGGGCGCCCCAGTGCAAAACGCAAAGGCGTCGATTAGATTTTAAGCCACGTTCTGGCAAAAGTCAGGCTAAATGGCGAAAATTTCGAAATTTTTTGATCCGCAGCTCAACGAGGCCAGCAGACATTGGCCCGTAGACAACAATAAAGGCCCCCTAAAAAGCTCAACCGTCTATAATTCCTGTGTTAAAACCCATAAATCCATCGGGCCACCGACCCCCACTTCCGCCTGCTGCTGCTTATATATGCGCCATTTCACACCGTTACCGTTAGACGCACACACACGCACACATTTACATAAATATATAGGTATATATGTATATAGGTACATACATATGTGTGTATCGTTGCACGTTCACTTGCTGTAAGTGGCAGACTCTGGCTTTCCTGCTCTATGCGTCCCCCCCTCCCCTCTGGCTTTCCGTTGCAAAGCCACACTGACAGCTACCTATGGTCTGTTATCGATAAAAACGGCGTGCACCTTTCAGCAAAATTGGTTTCCGCTCGATTTTATATGCTGTTTTTCTTTCACTTTTTCAAGCGAAAGCTTTATCAATATTAAATTTTTCCATGCAATGAGCTTACAATTTTCATGTCAGCCAGCATTTTTCTGTGCATTTTATGGCTCTACTAATCTATTTTTAACCAGGTTGCGCATATAATTAAATTGCAGTTCATTTGATGCATTAAAATATACAAAAAATGTATATATATAATTCAATTAATTATGTTCATTTTATTTTGATCTTTTCGTTTTGAAAACTTTTCACAAAAATTAAGTTAATTGCAATTTGCTAACTTCAAACAGCTTGAAAAGTTTTTATGTTTTTAAGCCTAGACCGCCAAACATGCTAAAAACAGCGCCTCAAAAACTATAAATGCTTGTGGCCAAAACACAAACACACATTCCCACAAAAGGCCACGTTAACAGTTTTGACAGTTTTCAATTTGGCTGGAACACAAATTAAAAATGGTTCGTGAGCAACAAAGACCAAACGACGCCAGCTGAGACTTCAAAAGCCTCGCAAACACAAACGAAACAACAATTGCACAGCCAAAAAACGAACCTGAGCGTAATAGGAAGAGACAGGAGAGACTGAAAGAGACGGAGAGAGAGCGAGAGAGAACTGAAGATAGAGCGAAAAAAACACACATGAAAACCGTAAAACGAATATTTGTCAATTTTGTCGTTAGTTGGTTCGCAAAAAAAGTGTCTGGCCTTTCTATTGGAGCCTCCCTGTCTACGATTCGAGCCAGCGTTGCCAATTGTGTTTCGAGATAAAAGCTAAAAAATGTACAAAAAAAAGCATGAAAAACGCTAAGTTATTTCTAAGAAATTTTTATGCTTTTCCTTAAAATGTGTATAAAAAATGTTCTCTTAAATACAGTTTGTTATGTATTTACACTGAAATCTCTTAAAAATTTTTTTTAATTTAGCCTTGAACTGGTTTTTAAATCTGTAAAACCAATCCGTAGGTGGAAAAGATTTTTAAAGGCTTTGTTAAATTCTAGTTTTAAATAAAATAAAGAGGGCGAACGAGTGCCGGAAAACATTGTTTAGCCAGATACTGGTTTTTAAATTCTGAAATTGCTTAATAATAATAATAAAATTATAACAATTTCCCTATAATGTTTAATTGACAGTACAAATATTGAATACCAAGTAAAGATAAAGCAACATTATACATTTTCACGCTACATACGATAAAATATTGAGCTTTAAATTAAATATGTTTAAGTACATAATATGTACTACATATCGATCAAAATAATGGCAATGAATTGTTCTTTATCAAAACATGAATTTTGTGAAATCTAAGTAGAAGCTAAGGCAAAGCTTAAAAATAGAAGGAATTCCAGCATATGCTCTTTAAAAACAGTCAGTTTTGACGGGAAAAAAGCGGGATAGACAACATCGATTCGAGGTTCTAAACTTGTCTGTGTTGTCGCTAGACAGAGGAAGAGAGAGTGAGAGCTAAAGCGAGAGCGCGAGCGTGATAGAAAGAGCGGGAGACGACAAGCAGCTTTGGCAATTCGAGCGTTTTGTTTGGCTCTTTGGCTGTTTGTCTGCCATTTCGAGTAGTTCTTGGCTGCTGATTAGAATCGCACACGCATACAAAAACACACCCACATACACACATACGTCACACACACTCTTACGCGCACACACACATATACCACGGACGGTTTGCTGTGAGGTGCAGATCATAAACATAAAAGTGAAATGGCGAAAGTAGTGACAGCGACACATAAATACATGCACATACTACACACGACCTACAGATACAAATCCTCTTTTTATGCTTATTTAATATTTCTGGCGTTTTATGAAATTTTAGTTACACACGCACACACACATTCTCACAGCTACACCAATTGGAATATTCGAATGTACAGCTGCGACGTTTGTCTCTTTGTTGCCATGCTTTCTATAGCTTCTCCCCTCTCACCCGGGCCCTTGACTTTATCGGGCACGCATGTGTCAACTGCCGACGCCATAGGACCTGAAGGATGCGAAGTGGAAAATGAAGTATACGCAGAGCGGGACGACGGCGTCAGCGACATACGACATACGACATATAACACACAAAAAGGTACAATAATAAAAACCAATAAAAATGACAAATAAAAAGATTTATGTGATTTGTATATTTGGCTGGGTGAAGCAACTTATTTTTCTCTACTTTGACATCTCTTTTGCTTACGAGTATTTTGCCCTGTCTGTCTGCACTCAAAGAAAAAAATCTCATAGAAATGTTGTAAATTATTTGTACAATTTACATTAGACATTTACGCCGATGGATTTTTCAGCGGCGGCGGCGTAGGTGCTAAAATGAACCGGCGGCGGCGGCGAAGCTTTTAGAAAGAATCGGCGCGGCGGCGGCGCCAACGAAGTTTGAAAATTCGTCGGCGGCGCAAGCGAAGCCTACAAATTCGTCGGCGGGGTATGCAGTTATTGAATGTATACAACTTTTTATACCCTGTTTATATATTATTAATCAGGGAGACGAGCTGAGTCAATTTAGCGATGTCCGTCTGTCTGTCCGTCTGTATGAACGCTGAAATTTTGCAAACAACCAAAGCTAGAGCAGCCGTTTGGATGCCGCGCCCCATTTACGCCCTAATCAATAAGAACCGAATAATAAGCGTAATATTAAACATAGAAGGTTGTTATTCTGAACATATAATCTCATCCATATTATTGACCTATTGTGAAAATCTCATTGAAATCGGTTAAAAAACACAGGCGTGGCAACGCTGGCCTCTTGGCAGCGCAGCGATTAAAGCTAGCAAATATAAAAATCTCTTATACCCTGTGCAGCAGCTCGCGCTGCGCGCTCGCATATACGGTATATAATTTAAAATATTTTAAACATAATTTAGTTTATTTATAAACAATAGTACACCAATTAATGGGCGCACTGCCACAGAGCGAGTGTGGCCTGCAACATTGTTTATATCTTTTGCGTTTATTAACCGATTTCAATGCGCTTTTTAGGATAGTTAAATATAATAGAAGAGGGCTTATGTGCCAAATAACAACATTCTATGTTCAATATTACGCTTTCTATTTAACTTTGCATGTTCAAATGTTCTCACATGCAACATGCTTGGTATTGCCATCCCTCTCGCACGCTATTCCAACGCACAAGGCGGCTGAGCTGCGATGCACCGCATGCAATATTACGTCGCTTATATCTCCTTTGTTTCTTAACCGATTTCAATGCGCTTTTCAGGATAGGTAAATATAATACAATCCAAATAACAAACTTCTATGTTCAATATCCCGCTTGTTATTCAACTTTTTCTGTTCAAAAATCGTGGTTATGTCGGTTTTATTGATTTTTGGACGTCAAGGAGGCGTGGCATCAACGATTTGAAATAAACTTGATCTGCGTATTGAATACATCTACCGATAGCAACCAACACAGCTGCTCTAGCTTTTGTAGTTTCCAAAATCTCAGCGTTCATCCAGACGGACAGTCGGACAGACAGGGCTAAATCGACTCAGCTCATCTCCCTGATCAAGAAAAGTGGGGTCTGCCACGCCTCCTTCTGCCTGTTACATACATTCTGACAAAGTTATTAACCCTGTTTTTCCCATTTTTCAAATGGACACAGGGTATAAAAAGGAAGAAGAAGATGGCTGCTACGCTTCGTGTGACAGTTTTATAGAATTATATATTTTCATTATAGGGTACAGGGTATTCTACAGTCGGTCTCGTCCGGCTATAGCACCGTCCTTTCTGGTTTTGCTTAAATGAAAATTATATTCAAATATCGTAACAAATTTAAACAAATTAACATTCTCATAGTCTCTAATTCATAAATCAGATGCCTACATACTACTTATATCTTAAATAGAAAGATAATCGATTTTTGAAGATCATTTGCTGAAAAAAATTATGAATCTGCGCGAAGCGGAAATTTTGGCTTTTTTCTTAAATTGTAAAAAATTCGTACAAAAATAGGAATAATTATTGCTTTTAACACCTTTAATTTAAAGCACATACGACTTAAGAACAGTATTCCCAATGCTCTTCAGAATCCGCTAGATCTGGGGTTAAATAAACGGATTTGGCAACAGTGAAATAATTTTTATCGATATTTATACATTTTTCCCATATTTTATAGTTTTTTGTAAGCTGTTTAAAAACGTTTTGCGCCGACGGCGCGCCGATGGCGCGCCGATATTTTTAAGATTCGGCGGCGGCGCTCAAAAATGGGCAAAAATCGGCGGCGGCGGCGGCGTGGCTCGGCGGCGTATATGACTAATTTACATTAAATATTTTTATTTTATTTATTTCTATAAATAAATATAATAATATGTCTATTAGTAGCCCATCTACTACCGCAAAAATAAAGACAAAAACTGAAGATAATTATTATTTTTATTAATTATTATTATTATGATTTTCAAACTTTATAAATTTGTTTAAACTAATTTAAAAAAAACCATTAAGGATGTTTCTATACCTAAGAATACATCAAATGAATTCTACAATAATTGCCGAAAAGGTTTTTAATATGCCTTAAGGTTTACAAAATAAGTGCAAGTTGTTAGATCAATAACGAATCACACAAGATAACACGAAGGATTAATGGACAAATAATGATATTAATGTGTAATGAATGTGTTATTAACGACTCCAGAACGGACTATAAATAGTCCCTGAGTACTTACAGCACTGTGAACAAATAAAAAATTGAATAAATAAATAAAAATATGTTCAAAAAGTACTACTAAAGGCAATTGGAAATCCGTCAAAGTAATACCTACATAGGCAGATTCCCTAATATAAACTGTTCTATTGATTTTAATACCATAATTATTGGTAATTACATTAAGTACTTGCGCTATTTATATCTCTCTATTGAGCCACCTTGCTTATAAGACAAGTTATTGCATGTCATTAAGTCGAAATCAGAGCTCGGCCATAATTTCTTACAGACAATTTGTTTCTCGTCAATTTACATATAAAACGAATACACAATTGTGTAGGTAAATTGCCTGTGTGATTTATATATAATGTATCCACAATACAATAAGAATATTGTTGCCATATATGGACATATGTACGTACTTTTACATGTTGTATTTGCGCATTTCATTTAAAGAGTTGCTTTGTGATATAAGGGCCAAGATAAGCAAAACAACAAGCAAATTAAAATGAAATAAAGCAAATGTGGCCCACATATGTGACCAGAGCAGCGAGATAGAGACTGAGAAGCATAACAGAAAACACACACAGAAATAAAGAAACAGAAAAACAAATAACAATATGCAAATGCGATTGTGTAGCATACTTTTTTGGGCGGCGAAAAAAGCCAAGGGCTAAGGTAAATGGTAAAGGTGAATGTGAATGTGCTAATGAGGTTTCAGTGAACTTCCATCTGATAATTATACACCCAGCTTGAGTTGTTTATTGCTAAACCAAAACTAAACTTAATATATATATAATTTCAGCTCAATTAAGCACAATTAGTTACGCGTTCTTGCAATTTCCTTTAAAGAGAAGGGAATCAGATAGTACAAATTTATAAATATTACTTTAAATGGAATAAAATATAATAAACCATTTGTTGAAATAAAGGGAGAAAATCTCAACACTTTTGAGTTTGTTTTAAACTTCTGCTATTGGACGGTACACATTTGTTAAAGAACTTTTTCATAAGTTCTCTAATACCACTCAACCAACAACACTTAAAATGAAGGGAATAAAGTAAATTGAAAATTACAATACACTTTTACTTTCAACTGCTGAATGTTCAAGGATATTTTCTTTTATGTTTGCCGTTACTTACTCAACCATTTGTCAACACAGCGTCCATTGAAAAGTATCCTTTTCCCACAGTACAACTGTGGCCCAACAATTGGCTCTTTCAAGTGAAAATTGCACACACCGAATTGCACACAGCTTTTGCAATGCGACTTAAGGTCACAGTCCAATAGACAAACCCCTATGCCATCTGGTCTACTTCCCGGGTATCAGAGTGCCAGAGGGTTCACTGAGCCGGATGTCTTTCTGAATGTGTCAGTATCCATGCTCCAATGAGCATCAATATCAATTTACTTAATTTTTCTTACTTTCGCAGAACCAAACACTACTGTCATTAAGAAATTTGTTTATTTTTCATTTGTGCAGCAAGCGAGTGCTGAAATAAAAATGAAAAAATACACAACTGAATGGAAGGAGGACGTTCGGTTAGACAGATGACAACATCGATTTTCGTCCCATTGCCAGACTTAACTCATAAACCCACAAATCGCGTCAGTTGACATATTTTTTCAAATGATATTTATTCTCTTATTTGATGTCCCATGCTTTTATTTTATAACTTGATTCTTGTGGATAGCTTATTTACTTTGCGATTGCAAAATGCAATCAAGCGCTAAATATTTTATTAAAAGGAAATTCTATTAGCTTATTAAGAACCACAAGATAACCGACGGCGTTTTACAGTAAATAAATAGAAAACAGCTTGAAATAATAAATTTCACTCCATTTAACTATTTTTAAACTCCAAAGTCAACTCAATTAACTAATGAAGTGACCGAATAGAGAATAGTTTTAAATGTGCAAAAACTGTCTGCACAACTAAAGAAATTAATCAATATCGCAACATTCGCAAAAGGAATTTAAGAATGACAAACTGTAAAGTCCCAATCAACACTTTTATCCTTTAACGAATATAAACAAATAATAAAATGGCCATAAATGCTCTTTGTGCAAATATTTTGCATATTAACATGAAATGGCAAACCCAATACACCTGCCTCAATATTCTATACACAGTTTTTCAGATTGCAGTCGAATCAAAAAGAGCAAAACCGCAACATAAGTAATAAAAGCAACACCAATATCAAAAATGCAAAACAAATAATTTGGTTCGTCTACAAAATACCTTTTAACAAAACTTTCTGTCCGCTATAGTACAAATATTATGCACAGTCAGTCTATGGCCAACAATGCTCTTGCCACTCGGTTTTTGTTCATTAGGGCGTAAAGGGGGCTTGGCGATCAACATTCGAAATAAACTTTATCTGCGTAACGCATTCACCCACCTACATACTATTACATACATTTATTTATTTACATAAAGTTATAACCCTGTTTTAAGCCATTTCATGGGTACAGGGTATAAAAATGTAAAGTAAAATATACAAATCATGCTGTGAACAAACACAAGCTTTACAAAACAACTGCTAAAGCTTGCATACATATATGTATTTATGAAAATATAAAAAGCATCGATTATGGATTGGCAGGAGGAAACAAGAAACTGCGAAGCCGAGCAACAGCTGTTATTGTTATTCCCAAGCTACATCAGACGCACTGCACACTCGCCTCAGACATGCGGTTGACTAACATCCTCCCACTGACTGTAATACATACATATTTACATATTTACATTGGTATGCGTACTGGACTAAATTGCGATACAGTTGCAAGTGAGGCACATCCGTTGCAGAAGCTGGTTTAAGTTGAAGCTGGCAACTGCATGACTGACTTGTGAGGTAAATGATTCTGACAGCTTGCAAATTTGAGTGGCTAATACCGCAGTTGGTTAATGCAGCTCTGATCCTGAATAGGAGAACTTGACAGCTAACTACAAAGCTTCATGCATTACAGTATTTATTTACGTTATATCATAGTTACTATTTTTCAATATAGAACTATGTTAGAATTGACAATATTAATATTTAATATTAAAACCCTGTACTTTACAAAATTACAATACACCGTCTTTTAAGTTGGGGTAAATGTGAAATGTGTGTAATAGAAGACCCCACAAAGGGTATATATATATATTCTTAATCAGTACGACGAGCTGAGTCGATTTAGCCATGTCTGTATGTCCGTCTGCATTACTATGATTATCCTTGCGTCTTGGCGGCCAAACTACTACTACGAGGTATTTTGGGCTAATAACTTGAATAAATGTACAACAATTTGGCATAGTTCATTAGGTAAATAAATTTTCAATAACTTTGCATTCCAATTTTAGCAAATTAAGATGTTGGAACATCACTGTCGATAAAAAAAAAAGGAACAGAATTTCTTATTTTGCACATTTAAATATTTACTTCGCAAATGCCCAAAGCACAAACACATATTTGATGTAACGGTGCAACGAAAGGGATGAGAATGAACGAATTTCTGCATTCAACAAAAATACAATTAATTTACTTTCCAAAAGAAAATGTAATGTAAATAAAAATGCACATGTCATTAATTGTATCAGGTATGTATTTATCAGTCGGTATCGAAATCGTGGAATGCTTAATTGACACCAATCTACATAAACTTGTTACATCAATTTTAATTTTATTAAACGTAAAGTAACTTAAAATATATCTGAAACAAGTAAGGACGGAGCTACAGTCGGACGCAACCGACTGTAGGAGACCCTGTACTTTGCGTTTTCTTCGCTGTATCTTATTAGATCGTAATGTAATTTACAGTATCGGTGGAGATCAAAATCTGAAACAAACTCGTGCTGCTTAGGATAATAGAGAACCTGCATATCAAGAAATTGTGTCTCTATCTCTTTTAGTTGCTAAGATCTAGGTGTTCATACAGACGGACGGACAGACGGACAGACGGACATGGCTATATCAACTCAGCTCGTCGTCCTGAGTCAGAATATATATACTTTGTGGGGTCTACCACGCTTCCTTCTGCCTGTTACATACATCTGTCATTTGCACTAAATTAATAGACCCTTTTACTTTTTAAAAGTACAGGGTCT
>JAWNNJ010000197.1:0-13652 GCA_035045125.1 Hypselothyrea guttata
TACTGAAACAAAATTTATGTAACTCGATTTGTGTCTCTGAAATTGGTGAATGTGTTCTATTTATGGTACACCTTTCAAAAATAGTAGCTTGTCTTTCTGATCAAGAATATACATAGCTTTTAAAGTCTGCCCCGCCTCCTTCTGCCAGTTACATACATTCGCAAAAAGTTATTAACCCTGTTTTTCCCATTTTTCAATAGGTACAGAGTATAAAAATAAATTGCAGTGTAATGCAAGTCCGACTCATCCGCTCTGCACTTACTGGTATCGTTTTCGGTGTATTAAAATTACTGCTAAATAACCACCACAAATTAAATTGGTTGAAAAAAACCCTCAAGTTGCAAGTTTTAAAAGTCTTGCCGAAAAAAAAATTATAAAAATTAAGAAAAACCCTGATATCTACTTTATAATATTTGCAGAAAATGATAAGAAAGCAGGAACTGAATTTCTCAAGCTCATTCTTAATAAAGTTTTTCTGCCATAGCTTCAAAATTTTCTCATCGAAACTCTACTCGTCATTGTCAATGTTCCTGCTTTTTGCCATTCTTTTTTTTTTCATTATTATCAGCCATATCTGTCGCGCTCGTTCGTTGATTGTTTACACGGCGCGTGTTTGCGTTCACTTTGATTTATTGCATTTATCGATGAGAAAAACTCACTTGATAAATGATAAAAGTTTTATTTTTTCTTTCTGGTAATTAAAAAATATATTTTAATAGCTTTGTTTGTGTTGCCGTTTCATGTGCTGACAGTTCAGATTACAAAACAGGGGCATGTGCCTGAGGCCAAAGTTCGTAATTATTGAGGGTTTCAAGAGTGATAAAGTGAATGTAGACAGGGTGGTTTAAGGTGTTTGTTATTATTTTATATATAAAATTTTACCATGCTGCTTATAAACTTCACAAGCAAGTATTAATAAATAGAACAAGCTTTATTTAAAATTCAGCAATTAGTAATATTCCCTTGCAGTTTTATGTTTGAAATGCACATTTAATGTTTGTAGTGCAGTGACGCCCATTTTCTCTATAAACAATGAAATTCTTTTCAATCCTTATATTTTTCAATATTATTTTTATGCGAATAACCAACTGTTAAACGGCTTTTTAGCTTGGCGAATAAGCCGAGTTGCTGTTTGCACAGTCTGAAACACATTTACACATAACAAATCGTATGCAGGTGACATGATTATCACTTAATTCTGTCGCTGCACTCGTAAACCCAATGAACCGCATGTGCAACGTAATGTCATGTTATCAGTAGATAAAAAAGCACAACAATAAAGTGAACATAAGTACAATAAGCAAAAAATTAGTACTAAAAACTACAAATTACAATTTTTTTTTTTAAATAAAAAACTTAATTACAAAGCGCCAAGTTCTATCATAAAATAAACATATTATATATAAAGAAATAAAAATCTAAATAAAACAAAAACCAAACCAAAAATTATGTAATTTATTTATTATTTTATATTACTATTATTATTTCTAAATTGATTATGTTTTTCGAATTGCAAGAAATGTAAGCTTTTTACAGCCTGAATGCTTCAGTTGCTCTGGATTATACTATTGTAATCTTAAATTTAGTTCTTTACTAAAATCAAATATATAAAAATTCAAAAATTATAGTTGAATGTAGTTGGTTTTCAATATATTGTAAAATATTCGAAAACAGAGTATACTACTGAAACAAAATATTTAATTAATTAATTTCAATATATTTTAAGACCAATTGTTTGCCCAGTGTAGACAACGATGGCAAAAAGTAGCACGCTTATATAAGCCTGCCTCAAATCGAATTTTACAATTTAAATGGCCAAGCCCCGAAAATCAATTTGAATGCCAAGTCTTTTGCTTCTGCCGACTGAGCTAAGCCTGCTTGAGCGATTTGCTAATAATAGCCAAGGGCCTTAAGCTCTTACCCAAGATTTGTGTTGCCAATATGTTGCGTGAGTGGCGGAGGGCCAAGTGGCTCTCATTAAATATGCACAAGTATGTGGAGTGTGTGGGGCAGAGGGGCGTTGGGGGGTGGGAGGTGGGAGCTATTAAAATGGAGCTACTTCCGCACGTTAACAGCAGGCAATTACAAATGTTATGCGTAACAGTGTCTTCGATTCGATACAGTTTTGTGTGGTATATGTTCTGTCTGATTGTCGGATTGTCTGAGTCTCTGGATGTGCGTGTGTAATCTATTATGCCGCTGAAAGTGGTAATTCCGGTCAGTAAATAACGTGCACGCCCCCGATGCGAGGGGCGCCCCAGTGCAAAACGCAAAGGCGTCGATTCGATTTTAAGCCACGTTCTGGCAAAAGTCAGGCTAAATGGCGAAAATTTCGAAATTTTTTGATCCGCAGCTCAACGAGGCCAGCAGACATTGGCCCGTAGACAACAATAAAGGCCCCCTAAAAAGCTCAACCGTCTATAATTCCTGTGTTAAAACCCATAAATCCATCGGGCCACCGACCCCCACTTCCGCCTGCTGCTGCTTATATATGCGCCATTTCACACCGTTACCGTTAGACGCACACACACGCACACATTTACATAAATATATAGGTATATATGTATATAGGTACATACATATGTGTGTATCGTTGCACGTTCACTTGCTGTAAGTGGCAGACTCTGGCTTTCCTGCTCTATGCGTCCCCCCCTCCCCTCTGGCTTTCCGTTGCAAAGCCACACTGACAGCTAACTATGGTCTGTTATCGATAAAAACGGCGTGCACCTTTCAGCAAAATTGGTTTCCGCTCGATTTTATATGCTGTTTTTCTTTCACTTTTTCAAGCGAAAGCTTTATCAATATTAAATTTTTCCATGCTATGAGCTTACAATTTTCATGTCAGCCAGCATTTTTCTGTGCATTTTATGGCTCTACTAATCTATTTTTAACCAGGTTGCGCATATAATTAAATTGCAGTTCATTTGATGCATTAAAATATACAAAAAATGTATATATATATAATTCAATTAATTATGTTCATTTTATTTTGATCTTTTCGTTTTGAACACTTTTCACAAAAATTAAGTTAATTGCAATTTGCTAACTTCAAACAGCTTGAAAAGTTTTTATGTTTTTAAGCCTAGACCGCCAAACATGCTAAAAACAGCGCCTCAAAAACTATAAATGCTTGTGGCCAAAACACAAACACACATTCCCACAAAAGGCCACGTTAACAGTTTTGACAGTTTTCAATTTGGCTGGAACACAAATTAAAAATGGTTCGCGAGCAACAAAGACCAAACGACGCCAGCTGAGACTTCAAAAGCCTCGCAAACACAAACGAAACAACAATTGCACAGCCAAAAAACGAACCTGAGCGTAATAGGAAGAGACAGGAGAGACTGAAAGAGACGGAGAGAGAGCGAGAGAGAACTGAAGATAGAGCGAAAAAACACACATGAAAACCGTAAAACGAATATTTGTCAATTTTGTCGTTAGTTGGTTCGCAAAAAAAGTGTCTGGCCTTTCTATTGGAGCCTCCCTGTCTACGATTCGAGCCAGCGTTGCCAATTGTGTTTCGAGATAAAAGCTAAAAAATGTACAAAAAAAAGCATGAAAAACGCTAAGTTATTTCTAAGAAATTTTTATGCTTTTCCTTAAAATGTGTATAAAAAATGTTCTCTTAAATACATTTTGTTATGTATTTACACTGAAATCTCTTAAAATTTTTTTTTTAATTTAGCCTTGAACTGGTTTTTAAATCTGTAAAACCAATCCGTAGGTGGAAAAGATTTTAAGGGATTTGTTAAAGTCTAGTTTTTAATAAAATAAAGAGGGCAAACAAGAGCTGAAAAACATTGTTTAGCCAGATACTGGTTTTTAAATTCTTAAATTGCATAATAATAATAATAATAAAATTTTAACAATTTCCCTATAATGTTTAATTAACAGCTCAAATATCGAATACCAATCAAAGATAAAGCAACATTATACATTTTCACGCTACATACGATATAATATTTAGCTTTAAATTGAATATGTTAGAGCACATATCGATCAAAATAATGGCAATGTGAAATCTAAGTAGAAGCTAAGAAATATCCTATTATTGAAAATAAAAGGAATTCCAAATTGTCGCAATTTTATTTATTTGACGGGAAAAAAGCGGGATAGACAACATCGATTCGAGGTTCTAAACTTGTCTGTGTTGTCGCTAGAGAGAGGAAGAGAGAGTGAGAGCTAAAGCGAGAGCGAGAGCGTGATAGAAAGAGCGGGAGACGACAAGCAGCTTTGGCAATTCGAGCGTTTTGTTTGGCTCTTTGGCTGTTTGTCTGCCATTTCGAGTAGTTCTTGGCTGCTGATTAGAATCGCACACGCATACAAAAACACACCCACATACACACATACGTCACACACACTCTTACGCACACACACACATGTACCACGGTCGGTTTGCTGTGAGGTGCAGATCATAAACATAAAAGTGAAATGGCGAAAGTAGTGACAGCGACACATAAATACATGCACATACTACACACGACCTACAGATACAAATCCTCTTTTTATGCTTATTTAATATTTCTGGCGTTTTATGAAATTTTAGTTACACACGCACACACACACACACACAAGCACAGCTACACCAATTGGAATATTCGAACGTACAGCTGCGACGTTTGTCTCTTTGTTGCCATGCTTTCTATAGCTTCTCCCCTCTCACACGGGCCTTGACTTTATCGGGCACGCATGTGTCAACTGCCGACGCCATAGGACCTGAAGGATGCGAAGTGGAAAATGAAGCATACGCAGAGCGGGACGACGGCGTCAGCGACATACGACATACGACATATAACACACAAAAAGGTACAATAATAAAAACCAATAAAAATGACAAATAAAAAGATTTATGTGATTTGTATATTTGGCTGGGTGAAGCAACTTATTTTTCTCTACTTTGACATCTCTTTTGCTTACGAGTATTTTGCCCTGTCTGTCTGCACTCAAAGAAAAAAATCTCATAGAAATTTTGTAAATTATTTGTACAATTTACATTAAATATTTTTATTTTATTTATTTCTATAAATAAATATAATAATATGTCTATTAGTAGCCCATCTACTACCGCAAAAATAAAGACAAAAACTGAAGATAATTATTATTTTTATTAATTATTATTATTATTATTTTCAAACTTTATAAATTTGTTTAAACTAATTAAAACCAGAATGGGCGGAGCAGATCAGTCGGACGGGCCCGACTGTCTTATACCCTGTGCCCTATATTTTTTATAAAATTTTATAAAACTGTCATACGCAGCGTAGCAGCAATGCTTTCTCTGTTACGTTTCCTATATGTGCCGCTTAATTGGCCGCGCTGCTAGTGAGCGAGCGCGCAACGCCTGCAATATTGTTTCGCCTATAACTCCTGTGTTTATTGATCGATTTTAATGCGCTTCTCAGGGAAGTTTAATATAATAGAAGAGAGTATATATAACGAATAACAACGTTCTATGTTCAATATTATGCTTGTTATTCAGTTTTTATGAATTAGGGCGCAAAAGGGGCGTGGCATCCAAAATTTGAAAAAAGCCCTATCTGCGCCTGATATAGAGCTACGAATATCTGAAAACAGAATTTATATAACTCGATTTGTGTCTCTTAAATTGGCGAATGAATTCTTTTTATGCTCGTTGTGGGCGGAAGGGGAGTGGCATCCAAGATTTGAACTAAACTTGTTCTGCGTATGGTATACACCTTTCAGAAATGACCAAAACGGCTTTTCTAGCTCTTATAGTTGCTGAGATCGACGCGTTCAAACAGACGGACAGACGGACAGACGGACAGACGGACGGACGGACAGACGGACAGACAGACGGACATGGCTATATCGACTCAGCTCGTCATCCTGATGAAGAATATATATACTTTGTGGGGTCTGCCACGCCTCCTTCTGGCTGTTACATACATTCGCACAAAGTTATTAACCCTGTTTTCCCATTTTTCAAATGGGCACAGGGTATAAAAAAACCCTTAAGTATGTTTCTATACCTAAGAATACATCAAATGAATTTTACAATAATTCCCGAAAAGGTTTTTAATATGCCTCAAGGTTTACAAAATAAGTGCAAGTTGTTAGATCAATAACGAATCACACAAGATAACACGAAGGATTAATGGACAAATAATGATATTAATGTGTAATGAATGTGTTATTAACGACTCTAGAACGGACTATAAATAGTCTCTGAGTACTTGCAGCACTGTGAACAAATAAAAAATTGAATAAATAAATAAAAATATGTTCAAAAAGTAGTACTAAAGGCAATTGGAAATCCGTCAAGTAATACCTACATAGGCAGATACCCTAATATAAACTGTTCTATTGATTTTGATACCATAATTATTGGTAATTACATTAAGTACTTGCGCTATTTATATCTCTCTATTGAGCCACCTTGCTTATAAGACAAGTTATTGCATGTCATTAAGTCGAAATCAGAGCTCGGCCATAATTTCTTACAGACAATTTGTTTCTCGTCAATTTACATATAAAACGAATACACAATTGTGTAGGTATATTGAATACAGAAACAAAACGGTAAATTGCCTGTGTGATTTATATATAATGTATCCACAATACAATAAGAATATTCTTGCCATATATGGACATATGTACGTACTTTTACATGTTGTATTTGCGCATTTCATTTAAAGAGTTGCTTTGTGATATAAGGCCCAAGATAAGCAAAACAACAAGCAAATTAAAATGAAATAAAGCAAATGTGGCCCACATACAGTGGGGAGCAAAAGTGATTCCATGATCAACATTCTCATGTTTGAGCGCGCATAAAAAATAAACGAATGAAGTAAATGACAAAAACTTTTTTTTTCTTGAATATCTAGTTTATTTGTAACAATTTGGCGTAGGTAGCAAAATTATGAGATAAGCAATTGTACAGTAATAATTCAAAAACAAAAAAAAAACGGCATGTACTCAGTTTTGCACTTTTTTTATTGAAAGAAAAGAAAATCCTTTATTAATATTTTGTCCAGAGACCCTTATTTTCTATGACGTTTTTTATACGTTTTGGCATGTTCTCAACCAATTTCTCTAGAATTTCTTTCGGAATATTATTCCACTCTTGTTCCACACGCCCCAAAAAATCGTCTAAGTTGGATGGGGCTGATTGATACTGTCCGAGCCGTCGCTTCACAATTGCCCATAGGTTTTCAATTGGATTGAGGTCAGGACTTTGCGCTGGCCACTCCATCAGCTTAAAGTTTTGATTTCCCAGCCATTCTTTAACAATTTTCGCAGTGTGCTTGGGATCCCCATCTTGTTGAAAAGTGAGCTCCTGCTCTGGGTACGCACACTGGTCAAGAAAATTGGGAAGATGGGTTTGCAAAATGATTAAATAATCTTCCTGTCGATGGACAGCTAGAAGAGCACTGGGTAGGATTGGATACGTCGCGGCTGTAAAAAAAAAACAAACCAGCTTTATCCGAGAAAAATATTAAGGCTCGGCTTAAATTCGCAAAGGCCCATAAAAACTGGACAATTGAAGACTGGAAACGTGTTATCTGGTCGGACGAATCCAAGTTTAATCGTTTTCAATCGGATGGAAAGCAGTACTGTTGGCGTAGACCCGGTGAGAAGCTTCAAAAGCATCATGTAAAGCAAACTGTTAGGCAACATTATGGCTTGGGGGTGTTTCACGTTTTGGAACATTGGACCGTTGCACAAAATTGACGGGATTATGCGAAAGGAAGATTATTTAATCATTTTGCAAACCCATCTTCCCAATTTTCTTGACCAGTGTGCGTACCCAGAGCAGGAGCTCACTTTTCAACAAGATGGGGATCCCAAGCACACTGCGAAAATTGTTAAAGAATGGCTAGGAAATCAAAACTTTAAGCTGATGGAGTGGCCAGCGCAAAGTCCTGACCTCAATCCAATTGAAAACCTATGGGCAATTGTGAAGCGACGGCTCGGACAGTATCAATCAGCCCCATCCAACTTAGACGATTTTTTGGGGCGTGTGGAACAAGAGTGGAATAATATTCCGAAAGAAATTCTAGAGAAATTGGTTGAGAACATGCCAAAACGTATAAAAAACGTCATAGAAAATAAGGGTCTCTGGACAAAATATTAATAAAGGATTTTCTTTTCTTTCAATAAAAAAAGTGCAAAACTGAGTACATGCCGTTTTTTTTTTGTTTTTGAATTATTACTGTACAATTGCTTATCTCATAATTTTGCTACCTACGCCAAATTGTTACAAATAAACTAGATATTCAAGAAAAAAAAAGTTTTTGTCATTTACATCATTCGTTTATTTTTTATGCGCGCTCAAACATGAGAATGTTGATCATGGAATCACTTTTGCTCCCCACTGTATGTGACCAGAGCAGCGAGATAGAGACTGAGAAGCATAACAGAAAACACACATAGAAATAAAGAAGCAGAAAAACAAATAACAATATGCAAATGCGATTGTGTAGCATACTTTTTTGGGCGGTGAAAAAAGCCAAGGGCTAAGGTAAATGGTAAAGGTGAATGTGAATGTGCTAATGAGGTTTCAGTGAACTTCCATCTGATAATTATACACCCAGCTTGAGTTGTTTATTGCTAAACCAAAACTAAACTTAATATATATATAATTTCAGCTCAATTAAGCACAATTAGTTACGCGTTCTTGCAATTTCCTTTAAAGAGAAGAGAATCAGATAGTACAAATTTATAAATATTACTTTAAATGGAATAAAATATAATAAACCATTTGTTGAAATAAAGGGAGAAAATCTCAACACTTCTGAGTTTGTTTTAAACTTCTGCTATTGGACGGTACACATTTGTGAAAGAACTTTTTTCATAAGTTCTCTAATACCACTCAACCAACAACACTTCAAATGAAGGGAATAAAGTAAATTGAAAATTACAATACACTTTTACTCTCAACTGCTGAATGTTCAAGGGTATTTTCTTTTATGTTTGCCGTTACTTACTCAACCATTTGTCAACACAGCGTCCATTGAAAAGTATCCTTTTCCCACAGTACAACTGTGGCCCAACAATTGGCTGTTTCAAGTGAAAATTGCACACACCGAATTGCACACAGCTTTTGCAATGCGACTTAACCCTCTAACGGGTAAGACCGTCTACAGACGGTCTCCAGTTTTTGGCGTCTAGCGATCAAACTGTTGACTTTTTTGAATCAAATAATATTGATATATCTTTAAAATTAAATTTCCATTCTTTTAAGATATATTTAACCACATTTCACCCACGCGTTGAATTACAATCATCGTCTGAACTTGAAAATTTGAAAAAACTCAGAAAAAATACCCCTTGACAAAAGTAGTTTTCGCACAAAATAAATAAAATATTTAAACTTGTCCAATCTACTTGGGATTTTTTTTACTGATAGCTCAGACAATATATTTATTGAAATAAATTATTTTGTAATGCGTAAATGAATATAAATGTTGATTTGCATAAAAAATTCATTGACCGTCTGTAGACGGTCTTGCCGGGCTGAGCGTAAAAAATCGCGACTGGCTGGCTGCGCTGCTTGCGAGTGCACAATTGCGGTCATAAATACTTCTAGTAGAGATATCGTTATGAAATTTTCACCAAAAATCTAAAAAAATAATTTAAATATACTATAAAAAAATTGGCCACATCGGCCGACTATAACCTATAGCTCCCATAGAACCCTCTAACGAGCAAACACTCGAGTGTATCCATATTGTCGATCATTTAAATGCGAAATAGCCGACTTTACCTATATAGGGCAATATATTTATGCATCCAAAATGTGGTTAATGCATAACCACATAATGCATAATGATCAATGGATGACTTTGCTTTGCTTGAAAATTCAAATATGAACTCGAAAAATAGTTTCATGGATCGGTTTCATGCTCGTGTAGAGTTCCGACATATTAAAATATAGGGACGGGGCAGATCAGTGGGACGGAGGCTACAGTCGGACGTAACCGACCGTAGGAGACCCTTTACTTTGAGTATATGTACATACAAACACAATCAGACGCACACACACTAAGCTACCCGCGTATGCAAGGCACACCACCCCCCCTCTGCCTAGTGCGGCAAATTGTCTGTGGCATATGTTCGCTGTTTCTTATCCGATCGAAACAAAATTCACAGCGTCGATAGATAATGTCATAAACTAGTTAAATACCAAATTACAAATCAATAGCTTTAAAACTGTGGCTACAGTAGCTTTTTGCGGTTTGCGGGGGAAGGGGGGGAGGTATCCCAAATCTAAAACAAACTCGTGCTGCTTACTGAATAGGGGAACCAGAATCCCGAATATGGTGTCTCTAGCTCTTATAGTTGCTGAGATCTAGGTGTTCATACAGACGGACAGACGGACAGACGGACAGACAGACGGACGGACGGACAGACGGACATGGCTATATCGACTCGACTTGTCGTCCTGATCAAGAATATATATACTTTGTGGGGTCTGCCACGCCTCCTTCTGGGTGTTACACACATTTCCTTTTTGCACTAAACTAATAGACCCTTTTTACTTTTTTAAAGTAAAGGGTCTAAAAAGGATTTTCTATCATGGATATGGCCACCACTTATAGAGTTTTGAGAGGGAATAGTTCCTGGTCTTATCGCCAGCAAATCTACTTATTATATATATATATAGTTCGCCCAACATCTCGTGATGATGCAAAAAATACTCCTAATGTATCATTCAATTTACCTTCATATATTAGATTTAATAAAACTGGTGAAATGGGGCAAACCTAATGAAATTTAAACATTTTGTAACAAATGTAAATTCCATAACTACAGTAAAAAATTGTTTTCAATAATATCACCAAACAAAAAGTAATCATAATATATTTAAATGATCGACAATATGGATACACTCGAGTGTTTGCTTGTTGTATGGGTTGTATGGGAGTTATAGGTTATAGTCGGCCGATGTGGCCAATTTTTTTATAGTATATTTAAATTATTTTTTTAGATTTTTGGTGAAAATTTCATAACGATATCTCTACTAGAAGTATTTATGGCCGCAATTGTGCACTGGCAAGCATGCACACGAGCATGAAACCGTTCCATGAAACTATTTTTTGAGTTCATATTTGAATCTTCAAGCAAAGCAAAGTCATCCATTGATCATTATGCATTATGTGGTTATGCATTAACCACATTTTGGATGCATAAATATATTGCCTTATATAGGTAAAGTCGGCTATTTCGCATTTAAATGATCGACAATATGGATACACTCGAGTGTTTGCTCGTTAGAGGGTTCTATGGGAGCTATAGGATATAGTCGGCCGATGTGGCCAATTTTTTTATAGTATATTTAAATTATTTTTTTAGATTTTTGGTGAAAAATTCATAACGGTATCTCTACTAGAAGTATTTATGGCCGCAATTGTGCACTCGCAAGCAGCGCAGCGATTTTTTACGCTCAGCCCGGCAAGACCGTCTGTAGACGGTCAAAAGTTTTTTCCACCTGACGGGCGTTCTAATCAATATTTTGGGATGAAATTCAAAACATAAGCTTTTGTCGACAATATTTACCACCAAAAAAAATCCCAACTTCGTACGACAATTTTTTCGAGTTTGCCCGTTAGAGGGTTAAGGTCACAGTCCAATAGACAAACCCCTATGCCATCTGGTCTACTTCCCGGGTATCAGAGTGCCAGAGGGTTCACTGAGCCGGATGTCTTTCTGAATGTGTCAGTATCCCTGCTCCAATGAGCATCAATATCAATTTACTTAATTTTTCTTACTTTCGCAGAACCAAACACTACTGTCATTAAGAAATTTGTTTATTTTTCATTTGTGCAGCAAGCGAGTGCTGAAATAAAAATGAAAAATTACACAACTGAATGGAAGGAGGTCGTTCGGTTAGACAGATGACAACATCGATTTTCGTCCCATTGGCAGACTTAACTCATAAACCCACAAATCGTGTCAGTTGACATATTTTTTCAAATGATATTTATTCTCTTATTCGATGTCCCATGCTTTTATTTTATAACTTGATTCTTGTGGATAGCTTATTTACTTTGCGATTGCAAAATGCAATCAAGCGCTGGATATTTTATTAAAAGGAAATTCTATTAGCTTATTAAGAACCACAAGATAACCGACGGCGCTTTATTAAATAAAAGTTATGACAAAAATAATATACAATTTTAGTGATTCGCTTTACAATTGTAAAATTTAAAAACATAAAAAAGATTGGAATAATATATATATCACTGTATTAAAACTATTTTTAAACACCAAAATCCATTTAATTTACTAATGAATTGACCTAATAAAGTATAGTTGTGAATGTTGGACGTGCTAAAACTGTCTGCACAACTAAAGAAATTAATCAATATCGCAACATTCGCAAAAGGAATTTAAGAATGACAAACTGTAAAGTCCCAATCAACACTTTTATCCTTTAACGAATATAAACAAATAATAAAATGGCCATAAATGCTCTTTGTGCAAATATTTTGCATATTAACATGAAATGGCAAACCCAATACACCTGCCTCAATATTCTATACACAGTTTTTCAGATTGCAGTCGAATCAAAAAGAGCAAAACCGCAACATAAGTAATAAAAGCAACACCAATATCAAAAATGCAAAACAAATGATTTGGTTCGACTACAAAATACCTTTTAACAAAACTTTCTGTCCGCTATAGTACAAATATTATGCACAGTCAGTCTATGGCCAACAATGCTCTTGCCATTCGGTTTTTGTTCATTAGGGCGTAAAGGGGGCTTGGCGATCAACATTCGAAATAAACTTTATCTGCGTAACGCATTCACCCACCTACATACTATTACATACATTTATTTATTTACATAAAGTTATAACCCTGTTTTAAGCCATTTCATGGGTATAGGGTATAAAAATGTGAAGTAAAATATACAAATCATGCAGAGAACAAACAAAAGCTCTACAAAACAACTGCTAAAGCTTGCATACATATATGTATTTATGAAAATATAAAAAGCATCGATTATGGATTGGCAGGAGGAAACAAGAAACTGCGAAGCAGAGCAACAGCTGTTATTGTTATTCCCAAGCTACATCAGACGCACTGCACACTCGCCTCAGACATGCGGTTGACTAACATCCTCCCACTGACTGTAATACATACATATTTACATATTTACATTGGTATGCGTACTGGACTAAATTGCGATACAGTTGCAAGTGAGGCACATCCGTTGCAGAAGCTGGTTTAAGTTGAAGCTGGCAACTGCATGACTGACTTGTGAGGTAAATGATTCTGACAGCTTGCAAATTTGAGTGGCTAATACCGCAGTTGGTTAATGCAGCTCTGTTCCTGAATAGGAGAACTTGACAGCTAACTACAAAGCTTCATGCATTACAGTATTTATTTACGTAATATCGTAGTTATTGTATTTCAATACAGAACTATGCCAAAATTGAAAATAATACTGTACTTTTAGGAATTAAAATAGGATCTGTTAAGTTAGAGCAAATGTGAAATGTGTGTAACAGAAGAAGAAGAATATATATATTCTTGATCAAGACGACGAGCTGAGTCACTGAAACATTCTGCATTCAACAAAATCCAATTAGTTTACTATAAACAAGAAAATTTAACGTAAGCATACATAAACCTGTTATATCAATTAACTTTATTAAACGTAAAGTAACTTTAAATATTTCGGA
>JAWNNJ010000198.1:0-34481 GCA_035045125.1 Hypselothyrea guttata
GTAAATTGTACAAATAATTTACAAAATTTCTATGAGATTTTTTTCTTTGAGTGCAGACAGACAGGGCAAAATACTCGTAAGCAAAAGAGATGTCAAAGTAGAGAAAAATAAGTTGCTTCACCCAGCCAAATATACAAATCACATAAATCTTTTTATTTGTCATTTTTATTGGTTTTTATTATTGTACCTTTTTGTGTGTTATATGTCGTATGTCGTATGTCGCTGACGCCGTCGTCCCGCTCTGCGTATGCTTCATTTTCCACTTCGCATCCTTCAGGTCCTATGGCGTCGGCAGTTGACACATGCGTGCCCGATAAAGTCAAGGCCCGTGTGAGAGGGGAGAAGCTATAGAAAGCATGGCAACAAAGAGACAAACGTCGCAGCTGTACGTTCGAATATTCCAATTGGTGTAGCTGTGCTTGTGTGTGTGTGTGTGTGCGTGTGTAACTAAAATTTCATAAAACGCCAGAAATATTAAATAAGCATAAAAAGAGGATTTGTATCTGTAGGTCGTGTGTAGTATGTGCATGTATTTATGTGTCGCTGTCACTACTTTCGCCATTTCACTTTTATGTTTATGATCTGCACCTCACAGCAAACCGACCGTGGTACATGTGTGTGTGTGCGTAAGAGTGTGTGTGACGTATGTGTGTATGTGGGTGTGTTTTTGTATGCGTGTGCGATTCTAATCAGCAGCCAAGAACTACTCGAAATGGCAGACAAACAGCCAAAGAGCCAAACAAAACGCTCGAATTGCCAAAGCTGCTTGTCGTCTCCCGCTCTTTCTATCACGCTCTCGCTCTCGCTTTAGCTCTCACTCTCTCTTCCTCTCTCTAGCGACAACACAGACAAGTTTAGAACCTCGAATCGATGTTGTCTATCCCGCTTTTTTCCCGTCAAATAAATAAAATTGCGACAATTTGGAATTCCTTTTATTTTCAATAATAGGATATTTCTTAGCTTCTACTTAGATTTCACATTGCCATTATTTTGATCGATATGTGCTCTAACATATTCAATTTAAAGCTAAATATTATATCGTATGTAGCGTGAAAATGTATAATGTTGCTTTATCTTTGATTGGTATTCGATATTTGAGCTGTTAATTAAACATTATAGGGAAATTGTTAAAATTTTATTATTATTATTATTATGCAATTTAAGAATTTAAAAACCAGTATCTGGCTAAACAATGTTTTTCAGCTCTTGTTTGCCCTCTTTATTTTATTAAAAACTAGACTTTAACAAATCCCTTAAAATCTTTTCCACCTACGGATTGGTTTTACAGATTTAAAAACCAGTTCAAGGCTAAATTAAAAAAAAAATTTTAAGAGATTTCAGTGTAAATACATAACAAAATGTATTTAAGAGAACATTTTTTATACACATTTTAAGGAAAAGCATAAAAATTTCTTAGAAATAACTTAGCGTTTTTCATGCTTTTTTTTGTACATTTTTTAGCTTTTATCTCGAAACACAATTGGCAACGCTGGCTCGAATCGTAGACAGGGAGGCTCCAATAGAAAGGCCAGACACTTTTTTTGCGAACCAACTAACGACAAAATTGACAAATATTCGTTTTACGGTTTTCATGTGTGTTTTTTCGCTCTATCTTCAGTTCTCTCTCGCTCTCTCTCCGTCTCTTTCAGTCTCTCCTGTCTCTTCCTATTACGCTCAGGTTCGTTTTTTGGCTGTGCAATTGTTGTTTCGTTTGTGTTTGCGAGGCTTTTGAAGTCTCAGCTGGCGTCGTTTGGTCTTTGTTGCTCGCGAACCATTTTTAATTTGTGTTCCAGCCAAATTGAAAACTGTCAAAACTGTTAACGTGGCCTTTTGTGGGAATGTGTGTTTGTGTTTTGGCCACAAGCATTTATAGTTTTTGAGGCGCTGTTTTTAGCATGTTTGGCGGTCTAGGCTTAAAAACATAAAAACTTTTCAAGCTGTTTGAAGTTAGCAAATTGCAATTAACTTAATTTTTGTGAAAAGTGTTCAAAACGAAAAGATCAAAATAAAATGAACATAATTAATTGAATTATATATATATACATTTTTTGTATATTTTAATGCATCAAATGAACTGCAATTTAATTATATGCGCAACCTGGTTAAAAATAGATTAGTAGAGCCATAAAATGCACAGAAAAATGCTGGCTGACATGAAAATTGTAAGCTCATAGCATGGAAAAATTTAATATTGATAAAGCTTTCGCTTGAAAAAGTGAAAGAAAAACAGCATATAAAATCGAGCGGAAACCAATTTTGCTGAAAGGTGCACGCCGTTTTTATCGATAACAGACCATAGTTAGCTGTCAGTGTGGCTTTGCAACGGAAAGCCAGAGGGGAGGGGGGGACGCATAGAGCAGGAAAGCCAGAGTCTGCCACTTACAGCAAGTGAACGTGCAACGATACACACATATGTATGTACCTATATACATATATACCTATATATTTATGTAAATGTGTGCGTGTGTGTGCGTCTAACGGTAACGGTGTGAAATGGCGCATATATAAGCAGCAGCAGGCGGAAGTGGGGGTCGGTGGCCCGATGGATTTATGGGTTTTAAC
Organism: Hypselothyrea guttata; assembly: GCA_035045125.1. Taxonomy (NCBI): domain Eukaryota; kingdom Metazoa; phylum Arthropoda; class Insecta; order Diptera; family Drosophilidae; genus Hypselothyrea; species Hypselothyrea guttata. The sequence goes on from JAWNNJ010000198.1 coordinate 2,563, forward strand.
ACAGGAATTATAGACGGTTGAGCTTTTTAGGGGGCCTTTATTGTTGTCTACGGGCCAATGTCTGCTGGCCTCGTTGAGCTGCGGATCAAAAAATTTCGAAATTTTCGCCATTTAGCCTGACTTTTGCCAGAACGTGGCTTAAAATCGAATCGACGCCTTTGCGTTTTGCACTGGGGCGCCCCTCGCATCGGGGGCGTGCACGTTATTTACTGACCGGAATTACCACTTTCAGCGGCATAATAGATTACACACGCACATCCAGAGACTCAGACAATCCGACAATCAGACAGAACATATACCACACAAAACTGTATCGAATCGAAGACACTGTTACGCATAACATTTGTAATTGCCTGCTGTTAACGTGCGGAAGTAGCTCCATTTTAATAGCTCCCACCTCCCACCCCCCAACGCCCCTCTGCCCCACACACTCCACATACTTGTGCATATTTAATGAGAGCCACTTGGCCCTCCGCCACTCACGCAACATATTGGCAACACAAATCTTGGGTAAGAGCTTAAGGCCCTTGGCTATTATTAGCAAATCGCTCAAGCAGGCTTAGCTCAGTCGGCAGAAGCAAAAGACTTGGCATTCAAATTGATTTTCGGGGCTTGGCCATTTAAATTGTAAAATTCGATTTGAGGCAGGCTTATATAAGCGTGCTACTTTTTGCCATCGTTGTCTACACTGGGCAAACAATTGGTCTTAAAATATATTGAAATTAATTAATTAAATATTTTGTTTCAGTAGTATACTCTGTTTTCGAATATTTTACAATATATTGAAAACCAACTACATTCAACTATAATTTTTGAATTTTTATATATTTGATTTTAGTAAAGAACTAAATTTAAGATTACAATAGTATAATCCAGAGCAACTGAAGCATTCAGGCTGTAAAAAGCTTACATTTCTTGCAATTCGAAAAACATAATCAATTTAGAAATAATAATAGTAATATAAAATAATAAATAAATTACATAATTTTTGGTTTGGTTTTTGTTTTATTTAGATTTTTATTTCTTTATATATAATATGTTTATTTTATGATAGAACTTGGCGCTTTGTAATTAAGTTTTTTATTTAAAAAAAAAAATTGTAATTTGTAGTTTTTAGTACTAATTTTTTGCTTATTGTACTTATGTTCACTTTATTGTTGTGCTTTTTTATCTACTGATAACATGACATTACGTTGCACATGCGGTTCATTGGGTTTACGAGTGCAGCGACAGAATTAAGTGATAATCATGTCACCTGCATACGATTTGTTATGTGTAAATGTGTTTCAGACTGTGCAAACAGCAACTCGGCTTATTCGCCAAGCTAAAAAGCCGTTTAACAGTTGGTTATTCGCATAAAAATAATATTGAAAAATATAAGGATTGAAAAGAATTTCATTGTTTATAGAGAAAATGGGCGTCACTGCACTACAAACATTAAATGTGCATTTCAAACATAAAACTGCAAGGGAATATTACTAATTGCTGAATTTTAAATAAAGCTTGTTCTATTTATTAATACTTGCTTGTGAAGTTTATAAGCAGCATGGTAAAATTTTATATATAAAATAATAACAAACACCTTAAACCACCCTGTCTACATTCACTTTATCACTCTTGAAACCCTCAATAATTACGAACTTTGGCCTCAGGCACATGCCCCTGTTTTGTAATCTGAACTGTCAGCACATGAAACGGCAACACAAACAAAGCTATTAAAATATATTTTTTAATTACCAGAAAGAAAAAATAAAACTTTTATCATTTATCAAGTGAGTTTTTCTCATCGATAAATGCAATAAATCAAAGTGAACGCAAACACGCGCCGTGTAAACAATCAACGAACGAGCGCGACAGATATGGCTGATAATAATGAAAAAAAAAAGAATGGCAAAAAGCAGGAACATTGACAATGACGAGTAGAGTTTCGATGAGAAAATTTTGAAGCTATGGCAGAAAAACTTTATTAAGAATGAGCTTGAGAAATTCAGTTCCTGCTTTCTTATCATTTTCTGCAAATATTATAAAGTAGATATCAGGGTTTTTCTTAATTTTTATAATTTTTTTTTCGGCAAGACTTTTAAAACTTGCAACTTGAGGGTTTTTTTCAACCAATTTAATTTGTGGTGGTTATTTAGCAGTAATTTTAATACACCGAAAACGATACCAGTAAGTGCAGAGCGGATGAGTCGGACTTGCATTACACTGCAATTTATTTTTATACTCTGTACCTATTGAAAAATGGGAAAAACAGGGTTAATAACTTTTTGCGAATGTATGTAACTGGCAGAAGGAGGCGGGGCAGACTTTAAAAGCTATGTATATTCTTGATCAGAAAGACAAGCTACTATTTTTGAAAGGTGTACCATAAATAGAACACATTCACCAATTTCAGAGACACAAATCGAGTTACATAAATTTTGTTTCAGTAGTTAGTTTACGCGCAACTTCATATGTACATTAAACAAAATGCTTGACGAAGATTGGCAAATAAAATGGTTTATCATTGAATTATAGAAGGGAATATATCAAGGAAATCATATATATATATATATTTATTATTTTGCACATGCCTCTGATTGTTACAATCATTTGCGCAAAATCATTAAATCTGTATCCAGTTAAAGGGCATAAAAAGGGTAACAATATATAAAGCTTATTATGTTGTACTTGTAGTTGTTATAGAAGCGTGGGAAAAGAACTCGAATTTGAAGTGCAAATGCAGCCGTTAGCTGCTCTTCGCTGGGAGCAGTCGTCGTCAATGAGCAGAGAGTCTATAATTACTTGTAATTTGTTTTAATGCCACTTGAGAGTGATGCAAACTCTGGCAGTTGAGCGGATTAAGTATTCCAACAGGCAAGGAGATTCTAGAGAGTAGGTAGGTTGGTGGGTTGCCAGCGGCTAGTCCAGGTAACAGTAACACCGTTATCTTGCATAATCCTGGTCTCGCTAGCAGCTCATTTGATTTGATTTAGTAAGCAACTTAATTAAACTTTCTTTTGCGCGCTGAAACCAGCACTCGTTGCTAGATTAACCGAGTTATGAAACAATTTGCAGAGTTCAACGTGCCATTTGCCCTCATGGCAACGGCAAATGCATTGAGCGAAATCAATATGATATCAATATATGAGATGGAAGCTTAATTTAGTTAATATTAACTGAGAAAAATGAGTTTTTTAATTAATAAAAATTATGATAATATAGGTGTCTGATTGAGAAAGAAAGGTACAGAAACTAAAGCTAACTAATGTAGTTGCTTGTGAAATTAATAAAACAATGTATACCACATGCAGTATTCATCAAGCTTCATTTAAAATTGAACAACATGCGTATTATTGAACGCTTTGTTATTCGGAATATATACTCTCTACTATTATATTTATCTATCCTGAAGAGCGCTTTGAAATCGGCTTAAAAACACAGAAGTTATTGAACATACAATATTTCAGGTATTTCGCCCTCTGGCAACGTGGATATTAAAGAAAGGTACAGACAAAATAAAAATGAGATAAAAGAAAGTAAACAGAGCAACACGGACAATGGACAAAAATAATTATATCAACCATATAATTATTTAATACAACTGGACACTATGGAAATTAACATTTAACTATTAAGAAAAACTACTCCCTGATGAAGGCATAAAATATGCCGAAACGCGTAGGAGGAAAATGAAAGAATAAACCAAATGTTATTCTTGTCATAGGACAAAACGGCCGTAATAACCCACCCAACAGAGGGAAAACAACTACAAAAATAAGAAATATTAATAGTTTATAAATATATTTATATTATATTTTGGTATTTTTTCTTTCTTAAATTAAAATCTTAACTTTTTTTGAGCTATATATATTCTTATGATTACTCATAGGCACTTATGCATCATATGTGACCAAAATTGATCATCTATTATTAAAATTGAACGAAAATGAATTCTTGTGGCTTTACTCTATTGTTTTGCAGGATTATTGGGACAACCCACAGAGGATAATTTTGTCAGAAACTCATTTCGTTTAATGGGGCGCAGGTTTATGAGTCAAACAGACGCAGCGAAATGGGCAGGAAACGGACGGCGATGATGGCGCGCATTCAAATTGCAGATTGACAAACTTTCACAAGTGTGTGTGCGAGCGAGGGTGTGTGTGTGTGTATATATATATGTGTGAGTTTAAGAGTATGTGTATGTGTGTGCGAAAGCAATTAAAATGCGGCAAACGACGCAGTAAATGAAGCAAATGTACCAAATGCGTTTGCCAAAAAGCATTGTGCGAATGCTGCAGTGCATGTGTGTGTGTGTGTGTATGTGTGTGCTTGGGAATTACAGTAATAGTGTAAGTGTGTCTGTGTGAGGGCAATGTATGTGGTGGCTCTTCGTGTGCGGTTTTGCGAACTAAATTAACAAAGCCAGACCAAACCAGACGACCAATAACCAGAAGCCAGTAACTTTGGCCACGCTGCGAACTTGGACACAATGGCAGTCCTGGCGAGGAGATGATGGCGTTAGCTATGGTATGATGGCAATGATGGAGCTACATAGATGCTAACCAAAATGGCTGTGGTCGCACAGCCCTACCTCTAATTCTGGCACACATCTAGACCGCAGTCAAAAGGATTCAGTGCAAAATTACTCAAATTGAGTTGGGATTTGAAATTGCGTGAAAAGACGCATTGGTGTTAAACGCAGTCAGCGGCAGAGGCAGCGGCAGCGTTAGCGTCCCAAACTTTCCATTTTCATTTCCATTTCCATTTTCATTTCGGCCAAAGCTAACGCCCAAGCCAAAGCCAATGCCAGCGCAAGCAATCATAAAAGTCAACAAAGTTACCTCCTCTGCCACGGCTACCGTCTGCTGGTTTCCTTCGTTGTTTTTGATGTGGCAGGAGCGGAAGTCCTTGAGCAGCAGCCATCTCACAAGCGGCACTTTCACTCCTGCTATTGTGCATAGTTTATGTGCGCACTTTCCCTTTTCCGGTGCCCCCTTTCACCCCCTTTCGCCATGGCTCCGTTGCCTGTCATCTGAGCGCCTTTGTTTCGCCATTTTAATTAAGTTCTCGCACTTGTAATAAACGACGTCGCTTGATTTGTGCGCTGGCTGACATCATTACGGTAATTGCACAAGGGCACACAACAAAATTTGACAACCAGTTGACTTAGGAGTCATCTGCAGAAGAGGCACACAAGCCTCCAGTACGGTATTAGTATTTGCTTGTTTGGTATTAAAGTGCTTTTTATTTGCAAAGGTTCCAAAATCTGTGAGTCTCTCTTGAAATGACTAAACGTCAAAACCCAAAAGCCACAATGTTCGCAATTTCTATTTATATATGGGTATATTATATTTTAATTGCAAATTTACTAAATACATTTTCACGAATTGTTTTATTTATTTATTTATTTTATTTCTATTTATTTGATTGTACAACTAAAACAAAAAATAAAATAGATAAAATAACTAGTATAAGTCAGACCAACTTTTCAGCATTCAAGCCTAAAAGTTAAAAACACTAACACACAATGTTTGCAATTTTTACAAAATATTTTAACTAAGAAATTTACTAAGTATGTTGCAATATTTTTTGTAAAAATTCTTGACGAAATTTTGACGAATTCGTTGTGTAGAACATTTTGTTTTTTTGTGAGTTGTGTTGCTGTTTTGTTTCTTGTATCAATTTATTGGCTGGAATTTTGATGGATTTGTTTTGACGTTCTGACTTACCGACTTTCTGACATTTTACTCAGCAGACAGGCCAAACAAATTGAGACAAATTCATTCATATTCCTGCGTTTAGTGTGCAAATACATGTAATAGCTTCATTACATGCTCTTGGTTTAGCGTTAATGAGCTTGAATTTGATCATTTTGGGGGTAGAGCTAACCAACAACTGCATGCATTTCATAATCAACAATCAAATATGCCATTAGGTGGTCACTTATCATACTTGCCAAACATTTGCCAAAATGCCCCAAGTCACAAAGAAAAAGGAAGAAAACAAGGAGAAAATAAGAAAATAACCCGGCAATGTTATACTTTTATATATTTCCTTATCGAGCTTGCCACACGCGCCATTATGAAGCAGCCCAAACTCGTGATTTGTGGCCATTAAAAAAGCCAGCTAAGTGAGCAAAAGAGTAAACTGCCTTTGATTTATTTCCAACGAAGAAACCAGAAAAACCAAGCCAGAGCCCCAGAAAGTAGGCAACAGAAATTGTTAAAGCCAATGCTAAAGAAGTTTCACATGCAATGTTAAAATTAAAATAAACTTATTTTGCGTGATGACATGTTTATTTTTTTCTCTTGCCCAGTAAGTAGTTGGGTGTAGCTCAAAGTTAAATTTACAAAAGTTTTAATATGAAAAAAAAAACACATTTGGCGCAACAACAAGACAGTTATAGCTAAGGAATATGTTGCCTTTAATATGATTATTATCCAAATTGAAATATTACCGATGTAAACCTGCAACGGTTTTGTTTTATTAAATATTAAAGCATATATTAATTTTTTTTAAGCAAATTACTAGAGTTATACGTTATTTTTATTATAAAATGATTTTAGCACAATTATAAAATTCAAGTATTTCATCAAAATATGCACATATCGTAATTTGTGCAATTATTTTTTCTGAACTATGTGATGTACGTTTGTGCGTTTTAAATTAATTTTGGCATTCAAAGCGTAAAACATTTTTTATAAATTGAATATTTTTTGATTATTTATTTTTGTTTACATAGCTTTAACTTTGATAGCTGTAATGTTTTAATAGCTAAGAGGTATTTTATTATGTTAAAATTGTAGCAAAAAATGTCCATGTTGTTGTTGTGGTGTTTCGCTGTGCGAAAGTTATTAAATTAAAGAAAAAAATGTCGCGCGCTCTGCGCGCTCCACCTGACAGTCGGGCAAGCCCGACTGTTTTATACCCTGTACCACAGCTCGCGCTGCGCGCTCGCCCGTACAATATATAATGTAAAATATTTTAAATGTTTTAAATATTATTTAATCTATTTATAAATAATACTATTTCGCCGCTCGAATTAGCTACCGATTATTTAAGATAATCGATACCCAGGGAACACCACGAGGAGGCCATTACATATGTAATGGGGTCATTTTCAATATATAAGACCTACGAGTCGACTTGAGCTGCTAAATGCATCTCCAAAGTTCCTGTCTTGCACTATTAAACGAATTACGCAACGTATCACGCCTAAGTATATATATTAACATTCGCAATGATAATTGCGCTTTAGAATGTTAATAACTTTAAACAAACGATAGAAAAACGTATTTGTTGAAAAACTCGCAAACGATCGAACGAAGCGCACAAATCGGTCTGACTATCGAATAGACATCGTCTATCGAAAGGTGCTCATTGTGAATGGAAAAATGAGCGGGCAATTCACAAAATTCAAATGTGCATAATTATTATGACTTATAATTATTAATATACATTTTATTTACTATAGTTTATTATTATTAGATATATAAAATGTTTTTCTCCTTGATATATTATTTATAAACATTAGTAATTACTGATTAAGTAATTATTTAGCAAACGTTTGAGTCCAGCGGGCAAGCGTTCTAACGTTCTGGCAACGCCATTCGCAAGCATTCGGTCACACAGCTGCTGTGCACTTGACCATGTACACATACACATATGTACATACACATACACATTTTCGAAGCACGTACATAAATATGTGAGATTCTGCCATACAAATCTACAAAAAATGTGGAATTCTTTAAATCATCATAATTCTGTTAATAATGGACCGATTTTGATGAAATTCACAGAATTTGTAGATTGTTTTATTATCTTCCAACTACTGAAGACAAAATTTATGTGTATAGATTCGTATGTCTTTAATTGGCCAATGAATTCTATTTTTGTTAATTATGGGCGGCAGGGGCGTGGCATATAACGGCTTCTCTAGCTTTTATAGTTTAGGAAATCTCAGCGTTCATCCAGACAGACAGACAGACAGACAGACGGACAGGGCTAAATCGACTCAGCTCGTCTCCCTGATCAAGAATATATATACTTTGTGGGGTCTGCCACGCCTCCTTCTGCCTGTTACATACATTCTGACAAAGTTATTAACCCTGTATTTCCCATTTTTCAATGGGTACAGGGTATAAAAAGTAAAATATTCCAATATTTATTTAGAGTGAATGCAAAAATAATAAGATAAAATTGGTAAAATTAAGTTCTCAACGATAACCGCTTTAAACAGTGAAACAATACAAGGACCAATTGTTAATACATTCCGTTGATGAGGTAATCCCAATTTGTGCTCCATTTTCAATTCCAATTAATGGGCCATTCCATGCTCAATATCGTTTGGCAACATCTGGCGCACAACCCTACAACTCTACAACTTAATTGCCGTGTAAAACAGCATTAAAATGAACAGAGTGAACACAAAACAAGAAACAGACAAAAATTGATCCAATGATAATTAAAAATGTACAGCAATAAAAAACGAAGGCCCTTAATGATATAATAACAGATGACAAATAATAAATTGTCTGACGAACGAACTACGCAAATTATTGTGCCACACACAGCAGTTGTTAAAGTTGTTGTTGCTGTCGTTGCTTGTAAATTATTGCAGTAATTAATACGCACAGCAATGTTCATTATTTCACACACACACACATACACACATACACACACAAGCTCACACACACACAGTGAGAGAATCTAGCCGATTTACTTGCCTGTAAAGGCAGCTATAAAACAAAGACGTTGTATTAAGCATAATCATTAAACATTAAGGTAGACCAGACGCATTTTATGTTCACTCGCGAGATAACAAGATACGACGTACATCTATACACTGGGAGAAAAATCAAGAGCACTGTTACTTGCATCAAGAGTTTCCGGTGTCAAAAGTTCAATGAGCCAGAAAAATTCTTGATCAATGAAACGCGTTTTTAAAATTACCATTCTTAAAAGCAAAAGATTTATTATAGAGCTTTAATTTGATGAACGAATGTGGTTATTTTCCTGAGTGTATGTGTATCTAGTTGAGCATCATTTACATTAGCACGAGGCTTCAGCATAATCGTATGTTATGCTCTAGTACAACAGCCAAGACGAGGCCATGAAATGAGCAATGGCGGCTTTAGTTTTTGACTTTCCTACAGCCTCAGCTCCAGCCCTGCTGCCATAACTTAATTATGATGAACGCAGTGAAACGCAACTATACAACGTAAAATGTAAGTTAGGTCAAAGGGCAAAACCTTCATCAGCAGCTTTATAGTGGCTCTCTCTCTTTGGCAAGAAAAAGTGTAATAATAACTATTTGCATTTTATGCGACGCTTATTTTAGCATAAATTTTGCAGCTTATGGAAATTATTCGTGTTTTTTGCTTGCTTGTGCGTACAGTGATCCAGTCCCAACTCGAACAAGGTAAAGTAATGACCTTTGTGGGCATACACGGCGTATGGGTAATTCTAAAAATTGCAAGGCATGCGAGAGAACTAAGCCTTAGAGTTTACTTTGTTGTTCTTTCGGCTCGGCCAATTGCAATTTTGCATGGTTTAATTTGCCAACGCCAACTTGCTTAGGAATTGTTTGTAAATTTTGCTCAACATTTACATTTACATTACAATTTAATTGAATCATTCCTATACACGGTTGATTATTATACCTAGCTTAAGAAACAATTACATACTAATTAGAAATGTGGCAGAAGCTTGCAGCTGTGCAATTAGCAAGCTTACAATACTGCTGATTAAACAAAGGAGCAAATGCAGTTGAGGTGGGATTAAATAGTACTTTATGGCTTCCGAAAAATGATAATCAAAATAATAGAAATAGATGACAGTTTGCTTTTAAGAATATCAATAGTTAGAGCAACGTAACGTTATAATGGGTTATATTCTCTAAGGAATACTATCATTTAACTTGGTAATTTGGTAATTTTACCCATCTCCATTGGAGTTTTATTGTAATATCTTTGCGATTTTATTTATGAACTTTTTATTAAAGGCAAATATGTGTTTTATTAAATTTATATTTATAGTTTGACATCCTGTAATTTGTCAGGTTTAAAAGGGTCTCTTAAGTCCTGAATGCGGTGTAGCATACTCCACAAAGTATGCCATTTTGGGTCTTTAGAAGCATACATAAAATAGTAAGAAGAAGCATTGCTGCTTGGCTAGGTGTAACAGTTTAGTTTAATTATATTTAAAATATTATATTTATTATATTATTATATTTGAAATATAGGTTACAGGGTATTCTACAATCGGGCCTGTCCGACTGATCTACATCATCCAAATTTTTTTAGTATTGTTTTTTGAATGCTTGCTGCCTTCGACATGCCCTAGCAAATATTGGCATTATTAATTAATTGGTTTTTGCTTGAATAAGTAACTAAGGGGACATTTGGATCTCTGTCTTGTAGCGGCATTTTCTGCTTGCCTCAAGGCAAATTAAATATTTAAATCCGAAAAAAAAAACACAGACACACACACAAGCGTCTATCGTATGACCTTCTGCCCCTTCTGCGCCTTCTGCCTCTTTTACTCATGACCCGGAGACAGGAAAAATATTTTGCGATTTCTGTTTGGGCTTAAGAGGAGACAATATTCGTTTATGCACTGATTTTTTTTTCATAATGATAAGCAGCAACAACAACAAATGACGAGCGTAGAAATTGTATTTTATTCAATGTTTGAGAGGAGTTTTTCATTTATTTATTTATAACAAAAAAAATAATAACAAAATCAATAAATGCGCCGCTGCGGCGACTTGTCCATAAAATAAATGCAAAATAGCCACAATTGCCGGCGATTTATCTTGATTGTGTGGCAGATACGGCAATGGCGATAATAAACATTTTAAAGAAATTGAAAATGAGCGAAGCAGCAACCGAAACAGAAAACATAACAGCACACAGACAGTCACAATACGCCGTAATCTATGGCCTCCAATTGCGCCAAATGACACTGGTTCGGGAATTCAATGTACGCCTGAAGGGGGAGGACTGGGCAAATGGGTATTGAAATGCTTTAGGGAGCAGCATTTATGCCCAGACTAAGTGCAGATACTTCACTAACGGCTAACAGCTTAAAAGAGCCAAGTGGGCTTAGCTTAAAGTTTATTTATTTATATTATTTGCGTTCTGCAAGCAAATGTAAAGTTCTCTCGTATTTGCGGCTGTTGCTTGTTTGTTGTTGATTTCCATTTTGTTGGCAATCTTTTGGATTGAGCCACTTAGGTTAACTCAATGACCTTGATATGGAGCACATGGCAATTGCCATTTATTGATTAAAAGTGATTTGTGTCTGTCAATCAAAAGAGGAATCTTTTCAGCGCATATTATTCCAACGAAATGCGTCAGAAATAATTCAAACTATTGTATACGCTTCACCGAAATTGTAATAAACACAAGAAAAATTTAAATGTATTTTTATAGATAATATTACAAACAACAAAAATAAGTACGTACTAAAAGTATCACAAAAAAACAAATAGTTGGTGAATGTCGTTTGAAACAGGTTTAACATTGTTTGACCATAACAAATTAAACATTTATATAGTTTTCTTTCAATTTTATGGATATATTTATATTCCTTTTTTTAAGTTCTCCGTATACAGATTAACTTTAAGCAATCAATAGCTAAGTAAAACTCGTTCAGGTGAAATATATTAAATTTATAATTTTTTATTATACCCTGTTTTTTATTGCAATATTAACAATTGTGGTTTTGTATATACCTCTTATGAAATTCATGATTCCAGGGTAATACATTTGAAAGATGAAAGGAAAGCCGTGCGGAAATGCCTGAAGGTAATTGACCAAATTGCCAGTCCTTGCAAATGGTAAAAATGCGGATTTCGCACAGAAACTGAGAGTGTGAGCCATATATATCTATATAAGTATGTATATTTATATATAAATATATAAACATAGGGAGAGAGAGCACTTTTAGCTGTTGGCACATTGCAAAATGTTAATTAAACGCAATTAAAGTGAAGTGCGAGTATAACGAACAGCGTACATTGAGGCAATGAGCCGGACAGCAACATTAACTTGGCTGTTGTTGTAGTTGTTGTAGTTAATGTTGTTGTTATTGTTGCTGTTGCCCACGTAAATGTCAGCAAAATGTTTTCATTTGTTAGTAACAAAATGGGCCAACAGAGCACCAGGAATGTAAGGCTCGTACTCTGAATCCACCAACAGCTGGGCCTGGGCCTGGGCCTCTACTCTCCGTGAAGGCAATTCAAATTGTAATTATGTCGTGAAGGCATGAATAATGTTGTCTGGACTGGAAGTGTAAGTGAACTTATTAATGTGCCGTGCGACTCTGTCTGGCACGCAATGAGAGCGATGAGAGATAGAGACAGAGACAGAGACAGAGACAGAGACAGAGACAGAGACAGAGACAGAGACAGAGACAGAGACAGAGACAGAGACAGAGACAGAGACAGAGACAGAGACAGAGACAGAGACAGAGACAGAGACAGAGACAGAGACAGAGACAGAGACAGAGACAGAGACAGAGACAGAGACAGAGACAGAGACAGAGACAGAGACAGAGACAGAGACAGAGACAGAGACAGAGACAGAGACAGAGACAGAGACAGAGACAGAGACAGAGACAGAGACAGAGACAGAGACAGAGACAGAGACAGAGACAGAGACAGAGACAGAGACAGAGACAGAGACAGAGACAGAGACAGAGACAGAGACAGAGACAGAGACAGAGACAGAGACAGAGACAGAGACAGAGACGGAGACGGAGACAGCGACAAAGATACATAACTACTATCTATATGTATACATATCCTCTAGTATGACAAAGTACGGCGTGGTTTGGCAGATGGAGGGTCACTCTCTGTCATGTGCAGCGAGGCACTCGAATGCCGTTCGGACACTGCTCAAGTATCAAAAGTGTCGCAAGTGTCCAACTATTTCAGATATGCCAAAGTGTCGACACGTCGAGTGGGTTAAGTGCAGATGAGCAGTTGGCCAAGGCTACAGGCTACTGGCTACAGCCATTGGCCATATTCTGCAAGCTGTGGTTAATGGCTTCAATAAAGCATAGATGAAACAAGTCTAAAGTCATGTAAGTCATTGCACTCGACTCCAATAATTTATGCGTAGGTTTCGTATGACATCAACTCTATAAATGTGCGTTACATTAGCTCAATATTAGCTATTAAGTGGTAAGACTCTAGTATGGAGTTAAGGTCAGACAATTGTAGTTTTAACCTGACAGATAATTCGGACGGAAGCTGACTCTGCTATAATATTTAGTGCATAGTAATTGAATTAATCTTTGCAGTTTCTTATTCGTAATGCAATTAACAGCATCGATGCACAGTGTCCTAGGCTTTGCACTTGTCTGTAAAGCTAAAATTGTGACTTCTGTGGTTTTTTGCAAAAAGTATTTGAGGGAGAAGATATCTAAAACAAACTTGATCTGCTTGCAGCCTAGCAGAACCTAAATATAGCCAGCAGAAAAATCTGCAAAATCTAGGTGTTCATAGAGACGGACAGACGGGCGGTCTGACAGACAGACTTGGATATATCAGCTCTTTCTTCATGACGAAGAACATATGTACTTTGTGAGATCTGACACTCCTATTTCTGTGAATTGTCCACAATTTCCTTTTTTACTTATTTTAAGTACAGGGTCTAAAAACCTTTATGTGAGCCTACTAATAATAAAACAATTAAAATACATAATGAGGCAGGCAGCTGACAGATTTTGAACACCAACGCATTGGTAAAGGTCAAAAGCATTTGCTGGCAAACAACACGAACAATAGCCAAATTTTAGCTAGCAAACAATTTGAATAGCTTAATTAATAATAAGCCGAAAACAAAAATACTTTGAAGCGAATTACTGGATTCAAACAAATATAACTTTCTCCGAGGCGGAAACTGATGAAATGTTCTACTATTTTATGTCTGTAAGCGAAGAAATCATTTTATTTCAATTATGAAATGGTTGGACACAAGCAAAGCAAAGCAGCAAAGCGAAAAATAAAAATCTGCGAGAGAAAAGTTATATTAAATATTCATTATACTTAATAATCTACATGCCAGAGCAAGTCAAGCCAAACTTGGCTGTTTCCTTTGAGAGACGCGCAGAATGTTTTGCAGTTCGAGTTGCTATTTGGCAGGCATAATTCAAAGCATATTCAGGAATCGAAGGGCGGAGGCTGGCAAAAGTTTGCCACAAGCCGAGGAACAGATACAAAACATGTACCCAAATGGGAAGAAGGCGCGAGAAAGTCGCACACTTTATATGCTAGCGAACATATTGAATTCCAATTTTGCGCTTCAAAGTTAACGTGCTGCCATTACATTAAACGTGATGAGAATTAACAGCTTGTCAGCCCTAAAGAAGCAGAGAATGTCCGAGACACCCACACACACACACATACACACACACACACTCACACACACACACACAAATACAAGCATACGCACACTTTTACAGGACACAAAAGCCACACGTGTGCGTACGCTTGTATTGTGGGCGTGGCCATGGAAACGCCTGGCCTTTTGCCAACAGTAAATTCAATTTGATGGCCTACAAATAATGCTGAGTGTCTAATTATTTTCCGTTCCGGGAAAGGGGGCTCGAATGTATGGACACTGAGTACATTTAATCGATTGGCCACATGGGCTAGAGCCATAAAGCACAGCTTATTGAATACTTTGCTATAAGTTTTTTTTTGCACACGTATACGCAATCAGCAAACTGGCATTATTGCCTCACTCCTAGTCCAAATGCAAGGGCCATGCAAATATTTGGCACATGTTAACTGCAGATACATGCACTTAAAAACAGTTAAGTGCCTAGTAAAGTGCTTAAAGCCCACTAGAGTTTCGAGTTATTGCTTATTCATTACGTTGAATTGGTATTTTCGAAATTTCACATATTTAAATAACGAGCCAAGAATTAGTTAATTTATAATTTATTAACTCTTGAAATAAATTGAATTAATTTGTATGGCACAACATACTACACTGTCATTGCACAAAAAACGAACAACAGATTTAAATATTCGGTGAAACATTTTCAAAAGCTACCATCAATCCAAACTAAACTAATTTCAAACAAATTTATGCAAAGTACATGTTAAAATCACAAACAATAATGGCATGAAATGTGCAGCGTAATGAGCGCCACTAAATCGAGTAAATTTTATATTAAATTGATACAATTTGCCAACGAATTTTTATTGAATTCGCTTTTGCAATTTGTAAGGTTCTACAAAATCAAACAAAGTTGCAGCAAAATATAAAAATGTAGTTAACAGATATGAATATAACGAGCATGCATATGGCATTGAAGTAAATATCAAAAGCTTGTGGTCAGCACTTAAGTAATGCATAGAAATTTCAGCAAAACGTACAGTATCATGGTCAACATGCTGAGACAAAAGCTTCTGGCACTGAAGGGCTGTGCAATCAAATTCATTGACGATGCCTCTGCCCTTTTCTGTTCAATGTTTTGGCTTCAACTGCACAATATTGCCTTGCAAATTGAGAACAGGGTCAATAGTTTGTTGGGCAACATTTCGCTTACATGACAACAATAATACTAACGTGGCTAAAACTTGAGTAAGCTTTGGGTACCCCAAGGATTATTGAGATTTAATTATGAGCTTGTTTTGATTCGTGCAAAACGGAATGTGTAAAAAATCTCAGTTTGAATTACAAACACTGAATGCTAAATCAGGTGAGTCATGAAAAACAAAACAATGCACAATTACTGATTTAGGGATCAGCCATCAATATAAGTGCATAAGAACTCTGTGAATTTGCAGTTGGTATTCACAATTTGCTTTTGCTCTTTGCCGCTTCTAGTTTTCATCTCTTACTGCATGCACTTCTAGCACACAATAGTAACTGAGTTGAAGCTGTGATTGTGAGCATCGTTTTGAGCTTAAACTTGTTACCAGTCTAAATCTACGTGGGTTTGGTTCTATGAATCTGCTAACGAGTTCATAGTAGAAACAACAGCTATGAATAGCAAAAGAAAACAAATACAATGGAGCACGAGAAGATGAAATCTGTACATAAAGTAACGTGTACTATAGCAGTTAACCCAGTCTCGATTAGCAGTCATCAAATTATATGAGTGCAAGGAACACCTAGGCGTATGCGTAATACACGTAATGTTCCATTGAGTACACATTTTGGACACGCGCGTGATTTTAATGCTTATCAATAATACTTAGGCGCGCACCGTGAACAGGTGTACAAATTTCAGTGGATTTGCTCTAAGAATTTATGACCTTACCTGCTCTGGTTTTATTATAATGCTTGAAGCTGAGCGCTAGAGCTGCCATAGCACCATATGAGGCATATAAAAATGTATGGCTCGTACGTGCTGGGCGCAGTTCAAGCGACCTTGGAATGACGTTAATGGAATAAGGAAAAACTGGTTGCAGCAGGAAACTCTTTTTTGGAATTCCTAACGCAAGCTCTAGCTTTTATTTTTATACCCAGTACCCATTGAAATGGGTAAAAACAGGGATAATAACTTTGTACAAACGTATGCAATAAGCAAATAGCAGGCGTGTCAGACAACACAGAGTATATATTATATATTCTTGATCAGGACGACCAGCCCAGTGGATTTACTCCTGTCAGTCCGTCTGTCTGTATGAACGCTAACATCTCGAAAACTCTAAGCGCTAGTGCAGCCATTTTAGGAATTTAGATTGGTTAATGCCGATCAGCTTATTTCAAATATTAAATGCCACGCCCACTTTACGCCCCAATCGATAAAAATCGAATTGCATTCGTAATATTGAACTCAAAAGTTGTTATTTAGAATACATACTCTCTACCCTTTTATAGTTATTATACCCTCTACCCATTTGAAAAATGGGAAAAACAGGGTTAATAACTTTGTCAGAATATATGTAACAGGCAAAAGGAGGCTTGGCAGACTCCACAAAGTATATGTATTCTTGATCAGGGAGATAAGCTGAGTCGATTTTGCGATGTCCGTTTGTCTGTCTGTTCATCTGTCTGTCTTGATCAGCTCCCGCCAAAAAAAAAATCCCACCACCCACCACTCCGCTTCTGTGATGAGCGCTCTCTATGCTCTATCCCACCCAGTGCAGTATGTCCGTTGCTTTGTAGGCTAAGCGGCTACCTGCTGCATTACTTGTAATGCAAGAGGTATGCTTGGAGAGCCAACACGAGCGAGCAAGCAGAGAGGAGAGTGGCTAAGCGCTGCCTAGGAGGCGTGCTGGCTACCCGCTGCATTACTTGTGATGCAGGAGGTATGCTTGGAGAGCCAGCGAGGTGAGCGGCTAAGCGCTGCCTAGAGGCGAGCTGGCAACCCGCTGCATTACTTGTAATGTAGGAGGTATGCTTGGAGAGCCAGCACGAGCGAGCGAGCAGAGAGGAGAGTGGCTAAGCGCTGCCTAGAATGCGAGCTGACTACCCGCTGCATTACTTGTAATGCAGGAGGTATGCTAAGAGAGTCAGCACGAGCGAGCGAGCAGAGAGGAGAGTGGCTAAGCGCTGCCTAGGAGGCGAGCTGGCTACCCGCTGCATTACTTGTAATGTAGAAGGTATGCTTGGAGAGCCAGCACGAGCGAGCGAGCAGAGAGGAGAGTGGCTAAGCGCTGCCTAGGAGGCGAGCTGGCTACCTGCTGCATTACTTGTAATGCAAGAGGTATGCTAGGAGAGTCAGCACGAGCGAGCGAGCAGAGAGGAGAGTGGCTAAGCGCTGCCTAGAATGCGAGCTGACTACCCGCTGCATTACTTGTAATGCAGGAGGTATGCTTGGAGAGCCAGCAAACGCAAGTGAGGAGACTGGCTTAGTGCTTCCTATGAGCTTATGCATAGAGAGCGGTCGATGTGTTCTCTCACCACAGCTGCAGATTATCTGTGATCAAGTGCTTAAGTGGAGTGGCGAGTGGATTTGTGGATCTGGAGTGTTACAATAGCAAAAGTTTGATGTGAGCGGTATTAGGCTGCCGTTAAATCTGGAACTCATAAAAAAGTACGAAGAATAAGCATTGCTGCTACGCTTCGTGTGACAGTTTCATAAAATTATATTTTGAATATAGGGTACAGGGTATTGTGCAGTCGGGCACGTCCGACTGATCTGCCCCGTTTACATTTGTTTTAACATAAAATGTTGTTATTTGCATTAGTACTCTTTACCATTATTTTTAAGTATATGTCCTGAAATGCGTATTAAAAATAGGAAACAAGTACAAAAATAGCAGAGATACATTTGTAAATTTTAATATAACAAGTTGTTATTCAGAATAAGTACTTTGTTATATTATTATATTTATTTATCCTGAAATGTGCATTGAAATGAATAAATAAATACAGAACAAAATTTTTTCGTACTTTTTAACATAATAAGTTTTTATTCAGAACTTAGCCATTATATTTATATATCTGCGCCAAAGTGCATATTAAAATCAGCGCGGCCAATAAATCGTGGTGTAGACAAAAAATAAGATTAAGCAATGCTGCTGTATTTTGTATAGCATTTTATAAAGGTTTCTAAAGGTATTCTACAGCCAGATGTGTATGACTAATCGAACGATTTGTTGTGAAATTTATAAATGCCAAGACATTACCGACAGCGTTCCACTAATAGTTTGATTTTATAGTGTTGTAAAATGCTTTTTAATTGCAGCAAGGAGAAGTCTATCAAGTTTCTTATGGCATGCCGTTAAATGTTTTGTAGTAAGCTGAAAGTTTATTAATTGCTGCTGGACAAATGTACAGCAATTTGTCAAGTTGACTAATTGAAGTTATCAAACAGGAGCACTTACCAATATTATTGTAATTCTCAACTTGTAAACCAAACGATTTAGAAAGTCATAAGTTTATCAGTTTATTTGTAGCTGACATTATTTAAATGTATTCATGATGGGCTCTTGACTAAATAACTCATAGATTGACGAGCTCCCAAATGCGTATTTCCCCTTTAGCTAAAAGCAGCTTAATATGCAAATTATAATTTTGCTATAAGCAAACATGACATGAGCAAAGATTTCCATTATACATATCAGAGTCATCGAATCAGCCGCAGATACAGATATAGAAACTCCTCTCCTCTGACTTTATCTCCGTTTAGCTCGTGTGTTGTGGCAATGTCAGAAATAATAACGCGAGATAAACAAGCGCAATTGACATGCAAATACAATTTTGGTATAGGCCAAGACTGAGATGCTAAGCTCAAATTCAGAATGAAATTGCGGCGCCAAGCGCAGCAGATGTGGAGCCTGTGGATGCGTATGCTCTGTCGCTCCCCACCCCTCTGTCCATCGTTTGACATCCCCCGCAGAATGCTAAATCAAATATTTTGCAATGCTTTTCTTTTGTTTTTGGCTTGGCTGCCGTTTTGGCTTTAGCTGCCGAAACAAATATAAAATATTTGTTCATTCGTCTGCTCTTGGTTTACTCTCATGCTACTCGGCATTTTTCTGGTGTTTTTGGTATATTTGTTGTTCTTGTTGTCGGGTTGACACAAGAAATCACAGCACGCAGAGAGCGAGACAGAGCTAGATAGTAAGACAGAGAGGGAGACATAGCTTGCCCCGGTCTGAGCTCTCTCGAACCCGCCGCTGGCGCTGCAGACACAAATAAACAAAATTGAAGACGTCGACTAAATGCTGGCAATATATGTATGAATGTATACATCTATGTATGTAGGTATGCATCAGACAGGAAGTGTGAGATAGGCACAGAGACAGATAGAGCTTTAGCTGTATGGATTTAGATTTATATTCATGTTAAACCACACGCACTGGTAAACAAGTTCAATTAGCATAAATTTTGGGCATTTCCATGGCCCGTTTATTGCCAACGTTTGCGTTTTTATTCGTATGATTATGATATTTATCTATGTACAACGGTTTGCCCAATGGTCTGCTGTTGTTGTTGTTGATGTTGTTGTTGATGTTGCTATTAGCATTATTATTGTTATTCCTGTTGTCCCGTTGTCGTTGTCGTTGGCGTTGTCATCGTGCGGAAATATCTAACTTAATTTACTAATTGTTTTCATTAATTAGTGCGCATAGTTCTGTTGGACTTATGTGCTTAGCCAGAGTTTGATTAGACATTCGAATATGTTGCCAGTCAGCAGAGTGAAATTTCCTTAAGTTGCTCTTCTTATCGATGTGTTGTGTGCCCAATGACCCACTTGAGGAGCGAAAACACGACACTCAAAACATTCGAAAGCCACAAACGAATATAGAGTATTGCAGACAGATAATACACACGAAGTCCGTGTACACTTGCCAGCACTCAAGTCTCATCAAAGTTTGCGAAAATGCTTTCTAGCAGAGCTCCCAAAAAGGCTAAACCAAGCATTTCATCAGGTTTTTAGACCCTTTACTTTAAAAAAGTAATTCTTAATTTGTTTTTGTTTGAGCAAAGAGCATATCGCTCTAACGAATGTGTTGAGTACACTTTTCGTGAATAAAATTCAAAGTGTCCGGTAAAAAGCGATTAATGTTAATACAGTTGAATTTGTTTGCAGGAAATTAAGTGCTATTTTTCCTGTGAAGACAGCGTTTCTTTTTGAATAATTATGTAACGTAATTGGTATGTCAAAGGTCACCTTGACAACTTTATGTTGCACTTGAGTGATGCCCCCAAAGTGCAGTGTATAGGAATCTGCAGATGTTGCGTATAGTGCTTGCTGGCCAGTCAAAACGGCCAGCAGCTTAAGTTTCTACTTCGTTAGTTCGCCGGCCGAAATGCACTTGATCAAACATGGCGCGTTGAGGAAATTTTGTGCGGAAAAAATGAAAAAGCGAATTGCGGACTAAAGTGCCAGCAAACACCACGATAACCGGAGAGAAAATGGGAAGTGAAAAGAGTGCGGCAGGGCTGGTGAGGCAGTTGGCAGCCATGCCATGCCATGCCATGCCATGCCACATGTCGGTTTCCATTGAGTGCATTTGACCTATTTTACACAGATTTAAGGCTAGCCTGCCGTGCAGTCAAAAACTAGTTGTTTTCATCAACTGTAGCTGTGGCTGTGGCATCGAGTTGATGTCTTTCCATTCTGCTCTGTATAGGTAATGCTTGTAATTGCAAAAGTTCAATGCTTTAGGCGGATAGTGGACTCATATTGCCAGTAACTACAGAGCTGCAGACCACATGTGAGGGTTTAGCATTACACCCGGTATCCATCATGGAGTCAAGTTCAGTGGAAGTACCGAGGTTGATTATGAAGTGACTTGCAACTTGCAACTTGCAGCTTGCAACTGACCAGACAAAGTGCCCGCAGGCTAAAGACTTTTTCGTACATCATTAGTTTGAACCAGTTGGCAATGTAATTCAGTTGTCAGTTGTGTTGCCATGGACAGAACAGAGCTGAGATGAATGCTCTCGGCATATAAGAGCATATGGTGCATATACCAAGAATGTGCATTGTTGGAAAACTTTCGGAATGAACTTTATCAACTTACAGTTGCAATTTGAATCGTACTACAGCCGTCTATGAATGCCACAAAAAACAAAAGATTCATTTACATTTAGACATACAGTTTTGCGTTTTTGTTGAAACAGCATGAGTTCATTTGTCAAATTACTCCATGCACTACAAGTTGTTATAATATTTATAAGGCAAACAGATGCTTGTAAATTCAAAAATTATAGGTTTTGCAATTATTAAGTAATATTAATAAGTTACATTCGGATGTATCCGACAGTAGAAGGCACTGTCGATAAAGATTGCTGTAGCCTGCTTTCCCGCCAAATCGTTAATCGATAGCGGGTGGAGGGGGAGATATCGAAAATGTAAAACAAACTTGATCTGCTTGCAGTATAGGAGAACCTAGAAACCGAAAATAATACTCATACGGACGGACAGACGGACATGATTATACCAAAATAGTTTAGCAGTAGATTTTCACTCTTTTAAAGAGCGAAATCAAACATAGTTCACAGTTCTGACTTGCACTTTACGTCCCATTTAATTTCAATAAAATTAGCATTTTATGTACATATTTAATTATCAGAAAAACATTATTCCATGTATTGTTAATGTACCACAGGACCTTCCATCAAGGTCCCTAGTATAATTTAAATAATTCAATTTTCTATGATTAATTGTTGTTAGATGTATAAGGTATAACCTGTAAAGCTGCCAAGAAGGTAGCAAATAACTGGTTAATTAAATAAAATTTAAAACAAATAAAAATTTTAATGTACAATTTTTGTGCTGTACGGTTTCTTATCTTATTAAATTAAATGCACAAAAAAAAAACAAAAAATTTCACTTTTGTGGCTGAACAGGTTTGCACACGCTTTAGGTATTTAAGCTAATAAACCTTTCACTGAAGATATTACGCATACGCCCATTGTGACATAATTTGCGAGTTAGTTAGACAGGGAATTGGTTTTGAATACCAGCCAGAAGTTGATTTACTTTGACTTACTGCAGAAAACTTAGCAAAGATTTGAGCTTGGCCAAGTAGTTGGAGTGAGTACTCGTGCTCATAAGCAAATCTGCTTGAGATCTTGCCACTGCCACCGACTTTGGCTCGGATAACTTATTAAAATGCGCACGTGTCGACATGCAGTGCCGCCAAGTGGCAGTTAGAGAGATACGTTCAGCCGTGCGCATACCTTTCAGCTGGCTTCTACTTAACTGTATGCACGACGAGCATTATTGGCATTACTCATACGCCATGGGTAACTGCACAGAGTGGGCTTTCACTATGGCAAAAGTTTCGCCTTTACATACGCACGCGAAAAATCAATTATTAAAATGGAAGTATACTTGTGTGTGTGGGTGTGTGTGTGTGTGTCGCAACTGTGGGCCACAAATTAAAATACATATGGGAAGCGACAACACAAATAGGGCGGCCTTGGTGTGGGCGTGGTCCTTGCAATTTAACTAACTGAAAATATTCGTCGGGCAGCAGCAGACATAAAACTTTGGTAACATTTTTAATCAATTTGTGCACACTTTTAACTGATAAAAAAAGCAGACCTACATGAAATATCTGTGACAGAAAATATTTTAAGCTTGATTGTGCTCTTAAAAAGTAAAAAATCATAAAGCCTGCCGTAAAAAACGTTAAAAAATCCAGAACGCATGAAGCCGATTCGTCGGACGCACGCAACTGTCGAATACTCTGTACCCTATATTCGAAATATAATTAAAAAAATGTTTTTAAAATAAACGAAACGCAGAATCAAGTCTTCTTGGTACTTTTTTGTCTGTCCATTCGTACATAACTGGGATATTAGAGGACGAGCGAGGAAAAGCATGCAATATTTTTTCTTAAATAACTTTTGTGAGTGTTAAACGATTTCAATGCGCTTTTGGGGTTATTTAAATAATGATGATGTGATTTAAAATAATGATAAAATATAACTTTTGTCATTCGGTTTTTATCGTTAGGGAGTAAGAAAGGCTTGGCATTTAACTTGGTATACATCTAGCAATGGTATACATCTAGCTTTATTTTATTTTATCACATTGTTAGAGACTAACGAGTAGATAGACAGATATGGCTACATCTACTTGCTGATCAAGAATATATATACTATTTTGTGAGGTCTGCCTGTTACATACGCTTACAGAAATTTACTAACCCCGTTTTCACTCATTTCATGGGTAAAGGGTATACAAGCAGTAGCTATACCAACGTGGCACGTAAAGAGGAAAATTATAGTTCGCATATGAAAACACACATATGCACATATACACATATACAAGGCTGTGTGAAGTGTGTGCTGGTGCTGGAGGCGGCTAATTTAATTGGAAGCGCCGAAAGTTTTGTGGTACGCGTCGAATTTGGCAAAAGTTTTTTAAACGCAGCTTTACCGTTGTCTTAAGTAAACAATTTCATTCTATGTTGCATAGTGTAAATAGAGCCAATTAATAATTACCACGCTGATTCGGCATTTCTGATTTTAGCTCTTAAAGTAAAACAGCCGTTGGGCAATATCATTCTATTAAACATACTTTAGATTCAATATGAATATCAAACGAACTAGATTTGTCAATTAAAGTTTTGTTTACTTTGCTAGAAGTATTTACAAACCAATTGAATGCCTTAGTATGGGTTGACTTTACACTAAGCAACAGTTGCTTTAAAACACAATAACAGGTGTTGGCGAACAGCTAAGCATACAGAAACAATTTGAAGTTTCGCCGTAGGGGCTTATATGTTTGTTTACTGCTCCTAAGTAGGTGGCTTAGTGTAATAGTTATGTTGCTTAATTAGTTTTACAGTTGGGATGTTAGGCAAGCAGCAGGAAGCGTTAGGCTTAGCACAAATGTTAAACGATAAGAGCTGTAAGCTTTTCTCTCTGTTTGTTTTCTTGCTCAAATGAGTGTGGAAATTTATGCGGAAAGTGCAGGTCGAAATGAAGCCATGAATAAATTATAAACTTATCTAATAACACAGTCGGCTTAATCATTTTGCTTTCAACGCATTTGCATTTGAAATAAAAGAAATAATCATGGATGTGGCACATGAAGACATGCGTACATTTTGTTTATGCAGGCTGTGCCAGATAAACAAGCTTAACTAATTTGCTAGGGAGTTTATTTGCGTTGATTTCTGGGAAAACTTGTTACTTGGACTCTATTTATTTGTAGCGCATCAAATGTAATAGACACTTATTTAACTTATTGCTGGATTATATATATATATATTCTATGATTTTGTATCTTTGATGTGCTGGTAATCTCGGGAACTTTTAAGCAGCTTACTTTTACTTACGCTGCTTAGTCGTAGTGCAACGAGAGTTTATTTACTTAATGAATAAATACTTTTTGCCATTTTGGATTCATTAAATTGTTTAAGCCAATTTACTGAAGCTTTAAGCTTTCTTTCTCCGTCTGATACATAAAACCGAAATAAAATTTATATTATTTAGAGCGAAATTACTTTCAAACTGGAAACAAAAGCAAACATTCTATGGTCATTAATCTTCATAATTTTTTATTGCTGCTTGTTCTGCAAGTTTATGTTTTTTGCTTTTTCTGTTTAACGCTCTGCGCTGTGTTGCACACAAAAGCAAATGGTTTCCATATAGAATATTAAACCAGCAAGAGATTACATTTGAATCTACTTAAACAAGATGGAGTTATTAACTCTATTTATTTGCATTTAAAAATACCTATTAAAATATTTGTAACTAAAAGAAAATTAAATGGATAACGTTTAATAACTACATTTAAAAATTGTATTGAAATAAGAAACCCAACAGTCCTTTATTATGGATAACCCGACGTTTGCGTAATTTTCATGCCACACATGACCTTTTTTAGCTGGCGTAAAAATTTCAAAATAAATTAGACCATGAAATTGACGCACCCCAAATTTAAATAAAAGCTTTTGACCGTGGGCCAAAAATAAATGTCAAATGCGAGAATATAAATAAATAAATAGCCTGAAATGGGGACCGCAGTTGCCTAATTGACTTATTAAGGCAAATGAGTTTGGCCAAAACGCAGCTCGGCAAATGAATTGGCCTTGCATTGTTAGTGTTCGCAAGCACAGAAGTTAATTTAAAGTGATCCCACGTCCGAAAAGTGCTTGCAGCACTGTGGCTAAATAAATAATGGTTTATTGTGCCAAGTGCGCTTTCATGTACACGCATTTCTGAGTGTGTGGGGGGCACACGTGGCGTATGCGCAGTATTTGTCTGCTTGCAGTTCGGTTATTAAAATGCACACACAGCAGAACAACAATGCCAACGAGGAGCCCAAAATGCGGAGTATGCAAGGGAAGAGGGAAGAGGCAGAGGGAGCAGGAAGAAGAACCCTCTAAATGTTTATGCGCAGCTGTTGTTAGTGCGCTAATTTCGCTAAACATGCAAATCACATGTACAATGAACAACAAGCGTTCTAGCAGGCCACGCCCCAGCCCCCGCCCCTGCTCCTGCCCCTCAGCCATTGCCCAGCTGATAGCAGGCAACATGGTTTGCACTTCACTTCAAGCTGTTGTTGGGCAGGCACGCGATGGTGGCGCCTAAGGCAGTTGCCTCGCAGGTTGTCATTACGACAAAATTGTGCGCTGAAGTACTTAATAACAAGTGCAACACAATGTGGCACACACATTGCTGTGCGCCACATGTATGACAACAGTGTTGCGTTGCATTGCGACAACATGTCGTATTAGCAATGTGTTGAATTTTCAATGATTTGTAAGTGCAGTTGGGCGCCCACTTCTGGCTAAGCAAAGAGTACGCTCATACTTGCAACATTGTTGTTGCATCCAAGTACTCGATGCTCATGCTTGCTTACGACCTAAGTTCCGGACACAGCATTCGGGCTATTTCCAAGACAAACCGACAATCAACAGCAATAGCAGCATTATGCCTGCCATCTCAATGTATTTTTGACTATTTATACCCTGTACTTTCAAAGAGTAAAATGGAATCTATTTAGTTAGTGCAAATAGGAAATGCGTTGAAATGGCAGAAGGCGTGGTAAAGCCCACAAAGTACATATATTCTTTATCCTTTATTTAGCCATGACCTTCCATTCACCTGCCTGTCCGTCCGTCCGTATGAACACCAAGATTTCGCAAACTAAAAGCGCAAGAGACACCAATATTCGAATAACATTTATAATTGTTGTGAGTATTTGCATTTGCACTTGATGTATATTTAAAGAGCCAGCTTAATGTAAACCAAATTATAGACATAAATGTTAATAAAGTCTTTTCTTTCAACAAATAGTCGACTTGTTTGCATTCTTCGGCTGCTGGGGCATTGCAAAATGTCTGAGCAATATAAATATATAACTGACATTCTGCTGCTCCGGTTCCCCTTCGTTACCCTCTCGCTCTGTTGCTATGTCAGTGCAGTGCCACATCAATGCTGAAAGACATTTGCCACAAAAATTCAACAATAACAAGTCGTAACAGCTGCAGGAGCAACAGGAGCAACAGCAGCTGCAGTACAAGCAACAGAACACAGCTCAATATCCTTGTCCGCATGGCTGGCATGTGGGAAATGCTGTACATTTTCTCTCTGTGTATGGCTGCTGTTGTTGTTGTTATTTTATGAGTGGATGCTATGAAGATGCTGCTGTCCAATTGCACTCGTAGTCTAAAGCACATTTAGCTACTGCCCCGTCTGCTCGTGTTCACTGGCAGTGCGTGATTTCATGTCGTTGTTCATCTGGTGTTGCTGCTGCTGCCGTTACCATTGCTGTTGCTGTTTATGGCCATTGCCAGGCTGCATGCAAAATAACAAAATAACAAAATTAAATAAAAACAACCACGGGCTACAACCAGCATTTGTCGGTGAATTGAAAAATTGTTCATTTTTTTCATTTTCATTTCCATTTTCGTTTTCGTTTTTATTTTTATTCTGAATATATAGTATATGCATGCGCACGGCTGTTGCCTAGTTTCAGGCGCAGCTCCAGGCCTCTGGCTAAACTGCGTCTCCCTCCATTGCTATTCTTACTTATTTGGCACAATTTAAATGCGTCTTGAGTTGTAATTTTAAGCAAAATTGAAATTGTCTTGCTGCTCTGCTTCGCCCTACTCTTGTCATGCAGTTCTGGCAGCTGCCTTTTGGTATTACTTTGTGTTATTTTACTTTTGCTTTCGAACGTGAATTTATATACTTACATAGTTTCTGCGTATATACAGGGTGTTCAATGTTCTGGTTGCATATTGAATACAGTGTTAACTGATCAAGGTAAGCTACGTATAGTAATATTGCTAAAAGCTAGAAAGTTTTATGTTTGAAAAAAATATTTTGGGTGGAGCAAAGTTCGGTTAAAACTACCTTGTATTCGCCTTATTACTTTGTGACTAACATTTTTGTGTTTACTATGCAAAACTCGGAAAAATTACGATAATCATCCTGAGGATGCAAAGTTACTTCCACTTATTCGCCAGAAACCCCTTAATTAATTACGTTTATGCCTTTAATTAATACGTTAATACTACAAAACGCAATGGTTGTGTTTACCAGATTACCGCTCCATGGATCGATCACTTGATAAAATGCAAACCTTCATGTATAATAAATATGGATCACATGTATCAATAAATTTTTACGCTCCATTGCTGTTTATTCCGCTCTATTCAACGATAATCGATAAAAACAGCTGATTTCAATTCAAAATGTAAACAAATATATCAAAAATAACTGTTAACATTTTGAAAATGAATTGTATTTTATCGGCTATCGGGTGATCGATTCATAGAGCAGTAACCTTGTAAATACAAGCAATGCTTAGGTTAAATGTATCTCGTTTAAAAGATAAAAAAATTTTGTTTTGAGCTGAAAAGGTGTCACGTAAGAAATGCCCAAGCATATTAGAAGTTCTGAGGACAATGTTAGTTGTTGGTTTTGTTCTGTTCAAACTGATCGATTGTGTATACCCTAGGTTATCACTGGACAAATATAGTACAGGGTGGAGCTGAAAATTAACTTGATACGATGCTGACAGCTTCACTTGCCACTTTTCCGTTTTTCCGCTATTCGCTTTCTGTTTTCCGTTTGTGCTCATGGCATTCGTTCTATTCAATTTCAGTCATCATCAACTTTCACCATGAATGATAATTGAGTTTGTCGTTGTTATTGTTATTGCCCTTGTTATTGTTGTAGTTGTTACTGTTCGACTATTAGAGCATGTTTTATAGTACGGCTTGGCGTTGTTTGCTTTGCCTTAGGAGCCCCTCGCGGTATGCAAATATTACCAACCAGTCATGTTGCTGTTGGAGTTGAAGTTGTTGTTGCCATTATTGTTTCCATTGTTGCATTCGCCGGGCTGTTTATTGTTGTGGTTTGCAGTGGCACAATGAAAAAACCGAGCGAATCCTATGAAAACACCACCAACATGAAGGCTTAATAAATTAGTTTTGGCCGCAAACTGTGGCCGGGACTTTAATATGCATAAAGCAAAATTTGTGATAAGCGTTGCGTTGGTCAAATTTGCATTTGTCTGTGCATATGCGAACTGACCCCAATTGATAGAGATTTATATTGAACGCATAATTTGGTGGGCATGCTAATTGCCTGGTTTTGTCTACGCTCAGGTGGCTGAAATTGGTACATTTCAAACAAAGACCGAAATTCTCTGGTTAACAAACTATTGACAATTACCCAATATTTCATTTACAACCTATATGTTACTATATACCAAGTATTTTAATTTGCTAGTCTGCGTCAAATATTTATTTTAGTATAAATTGTTTCTAGTTTTTAATGTGTTCGAGCAATTTAATGACCAAACCATTAATTAATTCATTTCTGCACAATATTTTAATAGTCCATACAATACTTTTTCACAAACACTGCCTTTGTCTAAAAACCTTTGTATTTACTAAAAAAATAATGTCCATTGTATTTTGCCGGCTTTATTAGGTGAAAAGTATTATGTTTTGAATTTGTTACAGTTATATTTTCTTTGTGATAACTAAATCTATATTATGCATGGGCTTTTGTTGAACAAAAAATCAATCAATCATGCATAAATGTAAGTACCCGTACTCGAATTCGCTCTTGAATTCTCATTAAGTATTTAATACCCCACGGCGTACATGAACATTTTGGCAATCATTGTGTAATTGTGGCAAAGCATTTTACTCTCATCAGCCAATGGCAAAAATTCATTGGAAATTTTATGAAAACATTTGAATGTTTTTTTTGGCAAATTTTTCTGGTCAGACCGCAGGCGTGTTTTGTTGAACATTTTCCATTATTTTAATTACGAACTGCCAAACAAATAAAAGCACACTCATGCACACGTGAAGAGCACACACACGTGCATATATTATACATAAAATATATACATATATAAAAACAATTATTTGTCAATTGCGGTCGCAGTGTAGTTCCCTGCAGGGCACAAATTATGTCTAAATTGATTTTCCATAATTTCGTAATTTTTTCTGCTGCGGTTGCATTAGACTCATCAGCTACTCGACGTCACTTGGTTGCCAGTTTGCAGTTGCAGCCACAGAACATGCAGTTGACGAACTTCGTGTCCAATCAAAATCACCAAAAGCAACCAGTAGGAAAAGAACAGATCAGTCAGATTGCTACAGTGGGAGCCCTCTACTTTGTGCTTCAATAATACACACACAGTCGAGAAAATTGCCTGCCTCATATCTTCGTTGTTTCACATGCGATCGTATTGGCAATGGCAAATTTCAAGTCAAATCTAAAACAAACTTGATATGCTTGCAGCATATTAAAACCTACGTACAAAAAATGTTGTCTCGAGCTCTTATAAGGTTTTTATAAAGACGGATTTCAAATGTAGAACGGACGGACAGACAGTCCTACCGTCTAACGGCTGTATAGACTCAGCTCGTCGTCTAATCCAAAATATTTATATTTTGTTGGGGTCAACCACGTCTACTTCTGGATGTGATACACATTTTTTATTTGCACCTACTTAATAGACCCTTTTGTAGTTGTTTAAAGTACAGGGTCGTAAAACACATTCCATACAAGTTAAGCCTTTGCACACGTGCTGCACCTGAAGCGAGTTGGAGCTGACAATTTAGCACAGGGTATTCAAAGTTTAAATTGCCCATGCGCGTGTAATGAGTTCGTGCATTATTTATTAGCAGAGACTGTACGGACTGTAAGAAAGCTTTCGAAGAGGCTATAGGGTTGAGATGAGACAAACAAAGCACATGAACACATCAAACTGCAGCTGTGTTTATGGCTTCTTTTCAGATAAAAACATGAGCCTTAAGGTATTTAAAGAATTTAAATTTTTTACTTGGGGGATTGTTCTTAAATTTACACTCAATTGTAATCAACACACTTGATTCGCTAGATTCATCTGAAAGCCAAACTGCAGCTGATTTTCTCTAAAAGCAGCCACAACTCTTGCTGGATGTGCCGTGCATCAATTTAAAGCTGAGGTGCAGAAACGCATCGAATGCATTAGACCTACTCAATAATTCAACAGCAGTTTTTATGCCACAGCCGGAGGCAAAGCTGCAGCTGAAGGCAGCAAAAGAAGTGTACCCGGAGTTTTGCTAATTTCAAGAGAAGGCTAAGCGAAAAGTGAAGTGCTGGGGCGTTTTCAGCTGTCTGGCTGTCTGGTTGTCCATTCTCCATTTTCCACGCTGTCTTGAAAAGAACACGATGTGCTTGGAGCTGTTTGGGTTTGGGTAATCGTAAACTGTTGAGGGTGGCAGACCTCTAGAATGTCTTGGGGTTGCTTTGAGAGTGATTAAAGAGACGCCATTGAGTTTGGCAGGGGCTCAATAATGAGTGCTGTGAGACCAATTGTTGGTTTCGTTATTAAAGTTTCAACAGCTTCTGCTAAATATATAGTTTTCTACCAAACAATAAATTTAGCATTCTATTGGCACAAGTTTCTTTTTAAAATAGTACGAGTATCTTTGATCAATAGTTTGCAATAATCGGCAAGTTCTTGAAAGTCCGCAGATTTTTTTTAGTTCAATTTCACTTCGACAGTTTGAGTTTGCCTCTCATTAGTGAGTGAAGAAATGGCGAGGAAGAAAGCGCATTACTTGCCATAAGTATTAAGCTCTCATCAAACTTGGACTTAAGTTTTCTTTTTATGCCACACTCTCCTTCTTCTCGCTACTAATAAATCTGCAGAGAAACGGAGAGAAAAAAAATGGCAAGTCTGCACTTTGCTAGCAACACTTTTGACCCAAAACTCTGCTGCATAATTAACTGACATTTTTTTCACCGTTGTTTTTCTGTTGAGAGCAAAAATAAAAATAAGAAAAGTGAGAGTAAGAAAGGGCAAACGCTGTAATTACAGTTCAGTGGCTGCCACTTCAAGCGAACGCTTCTGATTCCTTTTAATGAGTTGCCGCTGCTGCTGCTAATACAGGCCCCGCCCACAACTCTGGCAGCCTCTGAAACTTGTTCTCAGCGTGTGTTACTAATTATTTGTAATTTGCTTTGATTTCTACTGTTCCCGATGCTACCCAACACTGTTTTTCAAGTGCTACTTAAGCGCATTTA